>OX465281.1:135423975-136023975 GCA_949987705.1 Thereva unica
TTTCAAAATGTACAATACTCACAGCTATTCGGATAATGTTTAGATTTTCCCGTGTAATGGGGAAATTGTTTTATCTAGAGGCACGTGAAAAAACTTAGAAATCAAGAATAATTAGCATACATTGTTTATAATATGAGGAATATTATTCATGTTATCTAAACAACTTACTACTTAAAATAAAATTTGTTACTATTCGTAACAATAAGCATTTTATTGATCAACTTAATTAAAACGGAGTACTTTCGTGACTGCTGAGAGATTTCAATTTTTAAATACTCTGCACTCTGGTTGGACGTGGGTCGTGTAGGCCCTATATCTTGACTGTCTCATTATTTATATTTGTTATTCAAAAGGGAAGTTTTCCTTTAGGTATTCTTGATGTTTTTAAGCATTTCCGATACTCACAGCTATTCGGATAATGTTGGAAATAAATAACATAACATGAAAACCGATTTTCCCATGTTATTTAAAGGGGGAAATTCATGGTACAAATACTACAAGGTATGCTCTTACGGAGAGCTTTTATGGTGTGACGTCACTCGTAGCCAATTTATGAAATTTCATTAGGATATAAATTGTTTTTAATTTTTAACGTAAAAACTACTGCACCGAGTTCATTGCAATTTTGCATGGTGTTAGATGGTAGACGGGGTAAGAATATATGATACCAATAATTTTAACTTTTCAAAGAATTCAACAGATATAATAATTTTTAATTAAATTTATATTAAAAGATGAATTAAAATAAAACAAATAATGTTATTACTAAATTACCCAAAATTATTTAACACTGCGCTAATATATTTCTTTTCACTTCTTTTTATTGCTCTGGTGGACCTATCAGTAGGCTCAATTTTATCAGGGATACCCTGCGTTGGTATTGCATTTGCACTTAAACGCCTCTTATTATTCGGAGTGTTTAATAGTTTATCGCGTAAAAAATAATCTTCTTCCGCAAAATGCTTAGAGCAAACTTTGGCGATATTATTATTTTTTATTTATTGTCCACATGATTTTATCCACATTTTTCGAATGTTTATCTCACTGGGAAATTTAAAAAATCGTATGTTTTTGTCAAAATTTTTACTGCCGTTATTGCTTTTACAGCCTTTCACTCTACACGACACCATTTTTTTAAAACACTATACACAAAATTTTAAAAAATTGTTTTTACAAAAAATAACTAATTGCACAGTTTTCACAATAAACACGAAAAACTATATTGTTTACAAACAACTCACTGTTTTGGTATGGAGAGAACTTTAACAGCAGAAACGCTGGCTACGAGTGACGTCACAACAACAAAACATGGCGAAAAAGCTTTCCGTAAGAGCATACCTTGTAGTATTTGTACCATGGGGGAAATTGTTTTATCTAAAGGCACGCGAAAATTAATGTTAAAATTTTTTTGAAATTGATAATTTACTTTTTGACATCTAAATAATCGATTTTACCTGTCCTCTCATAAATATCTTTAATTTGGGAAATAACGGCCACCCTAATATATATATATATATATATATATATATATATATATATATATATATATATATATATAGGTATATATAATATATATATATATATATATATATATATATATATATATATATATATATATATATATATATATATATATACTAGCTGGAACCCGTTGCGCCGCGCTGCACCCATCAATGTGGTGGATGGTTACCATTCAGCTCTTTCCGCAGCATTATCCGTTGTACAATATATACGCTGGCCATTTTCTAGATGACCAACCAAATGAACAACAGTTGCATATCTTTTATGAATGGCGAATGAAGTAAATTGCCATAGCGCTAGATTATTGCTAACATTACGTCCCATTTAATATGATGTTATTTTGCCGATCGCATTTGCATTAGCAGCACCAAAAACAGCCATGTCGCTCCCCTTCATTATATATATTTGAATATGAATTTGATTGATTCGACGGAATTGCAAAATTCAACATTTATGAGAGCATTGAACGTCTTTTTTTTGTTGTATGTGGCAGTGCTAAGCTCAGGAGTCACCCTTTGTACTTCTAGTCCGTCATGTCATTTGTCACGTCATGGTGCAACGTCTAGCAGTAAGCTTAGTACGGGGAGGGGTGGGGGGTATAGGTTAAGGGTTAAAAGGTACGGGAGGGTATTGAAGAAGGTGGTGATGAACCCTGCGTTTGAACTCTTGGATGTTGTACGAGCTCGGAAATACTGACTGCGAGAGATTATTCCACAGTCGAGTTGTTCTATTAACAAACGAATTCATATCTTGTTGAGTGCGTGAAAAGGGTAGTTGCAGGTGAAGGGAATGAGACGAGTGGGCTAATCTGGTGTTGCGGGTATAAGATTGCCGTGGAGGCAGGAGAGCGTTTAACTCGGAGGAACAGTCACTGTGGTAGTAGCGATAAAATTTTGTCAGTGCTGCTACATTCCTACGGTGGCCCAGGGGGTCGATGATGCAGCAGGCGGTGTCGTCATCAATTAACTTGAGCGCCCTTTTTTGCACCTTATCTAACCATGCCAAGGTGGTTATTGGGGCGCCGCCCCAAACGAGGGAGTTATATTCGAGAAGAGGCCGAATGTAGGATTTATAAATAACAGCACGGGCCGATGGCTGGAGGAGGAACTTGAAGGAAATCCCAAGCACTGAGATCCTTGTTTGGTCGATTTGGAATATGTGGTCATTCCATCGCAAGTCTTTGGCTAATGTCACGCCTAAGATGTGTAGGGATGGGTCGGCCTTTAGTACCACGTCATCCACTTTCAAGGATGGTGAGGTGTTGAACTTCTTTTTGGAGATAAGACAGTACTTGGTTTTGCCGGAGTTGAATTCAACACGATTCTTCTTTCCCCACTCTAGAATCAGCTTAATGTCGTTATTAATAGAGTTGAACATTAGTTCGCGATCATCAAGACAGGATCTGTCATGAGTCTGTCTTGTATCGAAGCTGTACGAGTAACGTAGATTACCTTCGGCAGCGAAGCTGAGAAGTGGGTTGGAGGGGATTGAAAGAAGGTCATTTATAAATATGAGAAATAGGGCCGGTGATAAAATTGACCCCTGGGGTACCCCCGCAGAGATCGGGTGGGATGCGGATTTGACGCCATCCAATACCACTTTGATTGAACGGCCAGAAAGATCCACTTCTGTAGAAGTGAGTCAACTCCAATAGCTTTGAGTTTAGCTAACTGAGTGCCAAACACTATCGAAAGCCTTGGAGAATCCAGAGCAACCAGACTAGACTCACCGGATCCATGCAGACTACGGCTGAGGTGTTCTGTAAGACAGACTAAAAGATCGCAAGTGGATCTTTTTTGTCGGAAGCCATACTGTCTGTCGTTTATGAGTAGGTTGGATTCTAGATATCCCATAAGCTTTTTGTTGATTATCGTCTCCATGGTTTTGGAGAGAATAGAAGTAATTGCTATTGGGCGGTAATTGGAGGGATTGCTGGAATCTCCTTTTTTCGGTATGGGCTGAACATGGGCAAGTTTCCAAGAGTCGGGATAAACTCCGGAGAAATATGACAGGGAAAATAATTTGCGCAGAGGTTTAGCCAAAGGTGAGGCGCATTGTTTTAAGACGATAGGGGGTATATTATCGGGTCCAGTGGATTTGTTGGCATCGAGCTCTTTGAGGCACCTGTACACCTCTCGAGTCCTGAAAAAAACCCTGTCCATTGAATGGGCGTTACGCTCGGAAACAGGGGGTAGCACATCAGTTTCGAGTAAAGAAGAACTCGAAGTGAACATAGATGCTAATAAATTGGCCTTGGATTTTCTGTCTGTTATTACCTTCTCATTGTGAATAAAGGAAGGGGTTGAAGTTGTAGTGAAATTCTTCTTGATGGAACTTACCAAGGACCAGAAGTTTTTGCTACCGGAGGTTGCATTTAGGAGTTTACTTCTCAATTTGTTGTCAAATAAGGTTTTGACTTTCTTGATGGCGGTTTTACAAGAATTTCTTTGTTGAATGTACTCTAAACGGAGCGATTCACTCGGGAAGCTCTTGTACGCTCGGAAGGCGGCTTCTTTAGTTTTGATTGCATTCATACACTCCCGATTAAACCATCTGTTATGCCTAGGCTTCACAGATTTGGTAGAATGGGGAATGAACAAATGCATTCCTGCCTGTATGATCCTGGTGATACGGATAGCGGCAGAGTTGGCGCTTCTATTCCGGAAACACAGATTCCAGTCTGTAGACTGGAAAAAATTAATAAGCCCCTGCCAATTGGCCTTCCCATAATGCCATACAGTTCTTCGAACTGGTTTGGGAGGGGTGGGAAATTCGAATGGGAAGTTAGCGCTGATTAGGCAGTGGTCTGAATTGCCGAGAGGTGAATCAACTTCGACGGAGTAACGCGCTGGATGAGAAGTTAGAAAAAGATCAAGGAGATAGGTTCCTTGATCAGCAACATCAGGGACTCTTGTGGGATGATCCACAATTTGATGTAAGTTATTGATGTCTGCAAAGAGCTCGACGTCCTTGCCAGAAATACTGGTGCCATTTGAGTAAGTCAGCCATTTAACGTTGTGAACATTGAAATCACCCGGAACGATGATTTCGCACTCAGGATTGGACGACAAAAATCCCGAGATTTGTTCGGAAATAGTATCAAAAGATAAGGTGGAGGCTTCGTTACTTATGTTAGGGCTTCTGTATAGGAAGCAGAAGAATATGACGTGGCTTTGGAAAATGATTTTAATCCAAAGATAATTAAAATCTGAAGTTGTGCTTGAATGTATAATGGCAATATAGTACGACCCAAGTGGACAATAATGGCAAATAGAGTACGACCCAACGATTGTCAGGTTCACAATCGTAACCTTCCAAGTTATCTCTTTGCCATTGACCTTAGTCGGGCAACGAAGATACATTGGGTAACCATTGTTCCCGATTACATTTTCAGAAATCAATGCTCTTGAATACCGCTTTGAATATTTCTAACATCCATCATGATTCAGTCTCATCCCATTGTGGATTGCAAGTAAAAGTTATGAACAAATCTGACGACCATATTGATATTGGACATATGCTTTCCGACACACAATGCATCAACTATTTTCAAACGTTCTTTTCGAACTGTATCGATTTTCTTTGCTGAACCTAACTAAAATTGTTAAAGTAATATTTTTTGTTCTTTTTCACATATGCATTGTCGAAAACTACTATATAAAGTCCATTTTGACATAAAAATTGGGTCAATAGCAAGAGAGGGAAGTATTGTACCTTGTTCAACAAAAATTTTTGCTTAAAAACTAACACATGCACAAATGCCTTATAGATAAAGAAACATTACTCGGCCATAGCCGTTGATATCCCATCTAAAGATAATAAGTTAATCTTGGTGAAGCAAGACCCATGTACCCCGAGAGTATCATAACAATCCGGTTAACCAAGTGTTAAATATTGACCCGTGCACGCCAGCCTAATGAGTGTAACATGTAAACGCACTCTAACGTTACTACTGTTACGTTTCGGCTAATGCATTTATAATTTGACACCACTATCGCTGCTACAATGCTTTTTTAGAACGATTTTACTTTTTTTTTAACTTCCAGTAAAGGAAGTTATTGTAATCGGTCCGAAAATCGAAATCGAAAATTTCAACGTATTTTCATCTTTCAAGGTCCCAGGAGCATTTTAAGCAAAAAATTGGGAGGAAGTATGTGTGTGTATGTGCGTACGGATGTGGTCATTTTTTCCTGCACGATATCGCGCGAACCAAAAAAGATATCGACTTCGTTGAGGTGTTGTTCGAAGCGTATTAACCAAAATATGATCTGAAAAGAATTTCATGAAATTCGGTCCAGCCGTTTTTTTGTTTAAGCGACGTAAGTGATTTTTGTACATGCACGATATCGCCCGAACCACGAAAGATATTGACTTACTTGAGATGCCGTTCGAAGCGTATTAGCGACAATATAATCTGAAAAGATTTTTATAATATTCGGTCCAGCGGGTTTTTGGTTTAAATGACTTAAGTGATTTTTGTACCTACACGATATCGCGCGAACTATAAAATATATCGACTTAGTTGAGGTGCCGTTCGAAGAGTATTAACCAAAATATGATCTGAAAAGAATTTCATAAAATTTGGTCGAGCCGTTTTTTTTGTTTAAACGACGTTTATGATTTTTGTACCTGCACGATACCGCGCGAACTAAAAACTATATCGACATCATTGAGGTGCCGAAAAACATTAATGCATCAATTTTATATACATTTTCGTCATCTTAATCTTGTAAGTGCGCACATTTAGTTTGACATTTTAGCGAAAATATTGATAAACAATTGTGACAAATTCTCGGTATTATGCATATATTCTATATTGCCTATTGTTCATTTATTATTAAAATATCATAATATAATATTCAACATCCATCATACTGTGAAGTTGATCGTGTGAACCGAAAGGGTCGAACCCACATCCCAACTAGTTTTGTTATGGATTTATTTATAGAGGGTATCCAACTTAAAATTAGATTATTTGTACCCTCTGTGTATGTTCATATATTATACATTTCTTTATATTTCTTTTATGAGTTTTGTCACGATTAGAAAGCTTTTCAAATTTTGTATGTCTTCAGGATTGTTTCCAAGTATTTCCTCTATTTGCGACTTGATTTTGAGTTTTCTTCTTACGTTATTGTATTTGGGGCAGGATATGTGTAACTGTAATTTGGGTGTTGCATTCGTTGCAGGTGGGTGGTTGTTCTTTCTGTAATATCCATCTGTGAGTGAGGTAGGTGTGTCCTGTTCTTAGCCTGGTGATACAGATTTCTATTTGTCTATTTTGATGGTTAGTGGTTTCCCATGGTTCTATTGTTTTTTTTTATTTTTGCTAATTGGGTTGTGCTTTGGAGCCATTCTACATTCCATTGTCTTTTTATGTATTTTTTTAACTCAGCTGCTATTGTAGTGTAAAGCGGGAGATATTCAGGGTTGATTGTGCCGGTTAATGCTTCTTTTGCTGCAGTGTCTGCTTGCTCGTTACCTTTGATCCCAATATGGCTTGGAATCCAGAGGAATTTTACATTTTTACCTAGCGCATGGATTTGGTGAAGTACATCATTTATCTTCCAGATCATAGGGTTTTTACTAAATTTGTTGTTAATGGCGTTTAACGAGCTTAGAGAGTCAGTTATGATTATTGCGTTCTTGATATGGTTGTGATGATGTACCTCGGCTATAGCGTATTGTATTGCATGTAATTCGGCGTCGAAGCTGCTGTTGTTGGTTGGAATTCTGATTTTTGTGGCGTTATCATTTATGATCGTTCTGTTTTGGATCCATCGGTGTATATTTGTGTGTATGTTGTATGTTTGTTGAGTATTTCTAGGAATTCCTGTCTATAGATTGATGGGGCTGTGCATTCTTTTTTTCTTTTGGCCAAAGTTTTTATTATTTGTGCAGTTTGTGTAGCCCAGGGTGGGTATTTTGGTTGTAGTATCTGGTAGGGTTTTGTAGGTTTATTGTAATTTATAGACTGTATTATGGTGTTGATTCTGTTGGGTAATAATTTGAGTGTGAATTTGTTTCCTGGGTGTTCTTGATTTTCCGGCATTTGGACTATGTCGTAGTTGATGTGATATGGTAGGCTCCTGATTTTTAATATATAATTGAACTGTAAAATCTCCCTTCTGTAATTGAGCGGAATAATATTTGTGTCAACCTCCATACTTTTCACCGGGGTAGTTCTAAAAGCTCCTGTTGCAATCCTTAATGCTGTATTTTGGACAGTATTTAGTTGTTTTAACTCCTTTTTATTTGCACTGTTGTATACTATGGCACCGTAGTCTATGATGGGTAAAATGATAGCTTGATATATTTTAAGAAGAGAGTATCTATTTGTTCCCCATTGAGTGTTAGCGAGACTTTTTATTATATTCATACTTTGCAAACTCTTGTTTTTAATGTTTCTTACATGTGTTTTCCATATGAGTTTTCTGTCAAACGTTATTCCGAGTATCCTTATTTCATTTTTGTATCTTATTTCTCTGTTTCCGATTGTCATCCTCGGGTTCGTAGTTTTATATTTGTTTGTGAAGTGTATGGCTGTTGTTTTTTCTGAAGTGAATGTAAATCCTGTTGTATTTAACCAATTCTGAAGTTTTGTATTTCCTGTATTTGTTCTTGTTATCGATTCGTGTCTCATATATATTAAAAAATCATCCGCGTATAGCAATGCTTTAACTGGTCCAGTACAGTTGGTTATTATGTCATTGATTGCTATGAGGAACAGTGTAACGCTCAATACGGATCCTTGTGGCAAACCTTTTTCCATTTTATATTCATTAGATTCAATATCATCCATTATCACTTTGAATTTTCTTTCTGTTAGGAAATTTCTGATGTATTCAGCTAAATGTCCTTCGATGCCAATATTTTTTATTTTTTGTAGTATAAGATATTTGCATGCTGTGTCGTACGCTTTATTAATATCGAGGGATACTGCAACTAGATGCTCCTTTTTTATGAAAGCTTGTAGAATTTCTTGTTGTAGTCTGACAGCGCAGTCCGTCGTGGAGTGATATTTACGAAACCCACATTGTATTGGTGTTATTACCTCTTGCTCGTTCAGGTACCATAACAGTCTGTTAGAGATTATCTTTTCTAGTGTTTTTGATAGACACGAGGTTAGCGAAATTAGTCTGATGTTGTCTATTTGGGATCGGTCTCGTCCAGGTTTTGGTATTGGGACGGCAAGGGAAATTTTCCATTTTTCCGGAAATTTATTCGTGAGCAAAATTTTGTTGTAAAAAGCCAAGATCAGGTTGAGGTGTTTGTCGTTCAGATTTTTTAACATATCATAGTGGATATTATCTGGCCCGGGTGATGATCCTCTACAGGATTTAAGTACGTTTTTTAATTCTTCTATTGTTATTTTTTGATTATATGTTTCGCTATTGTCGTTATTAAATTCTATTTGGGTGTTTTCGATGGCATTTTTATAATCTCTGAAGGTTTTTTTGTAATTTTGTGTGGATGTAATCTTGGCGTAATGCTTGGCAATTATCTCGGTAATTTCCGTCTTGTCACTGATGATGTTGTTGTTACTATTTATATGGTCGATAATAGCGGATTTTGGTTGGCTGTTTATTTTTCTGATGTTGTTCCATATTGTCGGTGTAGGCGTGAGGAAGTTGATGTTCTGAACGAAGCTTATCCATGTCTCTTTTGGCTTTTCTAATTATTCGTCGGGAAGTAGCTTTTGCTTTTTGGAAAATAATAAGATTAGCTGTTGTAGGTTTTTTTTATATTTATTTTGCAATTTTATCCTGTTTTTGATGGCATTTTTTATGTTATTGTTCCACCAGGGTACTGGTGGTCTCTTTGAGAAACGTGGTGTTTTTGGAATGCTTTTTTCTGCTGCACTAATTATTTGGCCAGTGATGTAATCACATTCATCGTCTATATTATATTCTTGTTTATCCTTTATTTCAACTAATTGTTTAAACTGTTGCCAGTTTGCTTTTTTGATGATCCATTTCGGTCTTCTTGTTTCACTAATTTTATGTTTATCATGTTGAATTAATTTAGGAAAGTGGTCGCTGTTGTGTAGATCTATGTGTGTGTTCCATTGAAACCTATTTAGTTGGTGATCGATGCTTAAAGTTAGGTCAATTATACTTGTCTTTCCTGTGTATGTTGTGAAGTGTGTGGGAACGTATGGTTTGTTCATGATACACATGTTGTGTTGATTTATCAGACCTTCTAATATTTTCCCTCTGTACTCTGTGTATTCGGATCCCCAAATGGTGTTGTGTACATTAAAATCGCCTACTATGAGTGCTGGTTTTGGCAGTTGGGCTATAATATTATTTAATCCATTGTATGTTAGCTGTTGTGCATTCGGAAGGTATACGTTGCAAATTGTTGTTTTTATTGGATAATTAATTTTTACTGCTATTGCTTGAAAGTTTGTTTGTAGTGGCAGTGGTTCGTATGCTATGCTGTCCTTAATTGCTATTAGGGTACCCCCGCAGGTATTACCCCCACTATTGTAGTCGTTCCTTTCAATATTGTAATTTTTTATCTGAAAGGATTGTTGTGGTTTTAATCTTGTCTCTTGTAGGCATATTATGAGTGGATTGGTTTCATTTATCAATAGTTGAAGTTCAGGGAGTTTGGAATATAGGCTATTTAAGTTCCACTGTAGGATAAAGTTGTTTGTTAGATTAGTATTAGGATCCATAGTTTTATTTAACGTTTATTTTTTGGTCTTCCTCTTGATTTCTTACTGATTGTTGACTGATCTGATCGAGTGGACGCTTGGTCTTCATTTGTTGTTTGAATTGGTGTGTTTATGGCGTTAATGGGAAGAGTGAAGTTTGGTTTTTTTATATTTATCGTAGTGCTTGATGAAGCTGTGTTGAGGTTTGTAATTGGTGTGGTTTCTGATGTAACACTATTAGTTTTGTTTGGGCTAAATTTTCTCTTGTTACTATAATGTTTTGTTTCTTGTGTTCGTTAGTTAGGTCGGTATTTGTTTCTCTCTTTCTCTTTGTTGATGTTGATCGTGAGCGTTGGTACCTGGTGATTTTTTGCTTATTTTGAGGTTTGTGTTTAAGGGGTACTGGAGCGTCGAATGACATAGGAGATGGAAGTGTAGGAAATTCCCCATCGCTATCCAAATCTAAAAATCGGTTGTTTGTTATCCTAGAAAATAAACTCTTTTTTTGCGCGGGTTTTCAAGTGCAGCTTCTAGGTAACTCAAATTTCGTATTGCCATAATTTCATTAATTTCCCTCTGTCTTATCTTCTCTGGACAATATTTGTGTGTTGCAATATGATGTTCCTTGCAGTTACTGCATTTGGCAGGTTTAGAGCAATTATTGTGCTTGGGGTTTTCGCTACAATTAATGCATACTTCTTGGCTGCGACAAAATTTCGTTGTGTGTCCGTATTTGAAGCATTTATAGCATTGTTTGGTCGGTTGGATATATGTGTCGCATGGTATGCGTACTTTATATAAATAAATGTATTCTGGAATTTTTTTACCGTTGAAATTAATTTTTATTGCTTGCGAATTTTCCCATGTGATTTTTCCGTTTTCGTCTCTTGTTCTTCTCTTCAATCTTTGAAGCGAGTGGATTTCTATTGGTGTTTCTATTTCGTTTAGCAGAGTGTTTTCGTCTATATCAAGGTCTATTCCTTTGATTATTGCCGTACGTGTGATGAAGTTAATCGGAATGTATGCATTATAGTTTTGTTGTTTCAGCGCATCGTTTAGTACTATTTCATTCGCGACCTGTGCCTTCGTAGTCTCTACAATTACTGTATTTCTACTTACTTTTTTTATTTCTTTAATATGTTCTTTGGAGTTGTGAAATGTTAGAATAATGGTTTTGCTCTTTTTTAATTTTGCTTATTGGTGTTGTGCTGCTAGATCGTACTATTACTTTATAGGTGCCATGATCTATAGCATCAGGGTAGAGGTTTCTGCCATCGGATGCCGATGACATTGTGGATATTTGGGGTTTACTGTCACTTTCACTGTTTATCACTCTATCACTCGATTTTCGCGTCTATTCACTTTGAAGGTCTTACTCAGACGAAGTTACTTTTTTTTATTTCATTTAATAAAACAAACCGATTTCACGTACAAATCATATCAATTAAATGCGAAGAAAAAATTTCCAATAAGGATATCGACAATTCTTTTTTAAGCCCCATTACAAAAATACCAACACACATAATCATGAAAACTATATACATAAACCTGGCTATTGAGGTCTTCTAACATAAGCCACACTCAATCAGTCATTTCATACAGCCAATTTTTCAAACATCGATTACATACAAAACAATGATTCATTTATATACAGGGTGTCCCACATAAACTTACAAAGCGGCCGGCTGTGGATAGGTCTTGGATAGATGAACAAAAAATAGTATGGGTGGGGGGGGGGGGGAAATCGTAACCGTTTAGCCGCTAGGGCGTTTTGAAGTTTTGTTGCTAGAGTTTTACATATCACCCTGTATTTTTGTAACCGTGTAACCCATTTTCATGATTATGGTACCGGTGTACGCAGAATTCCCCCACCTGTCGACGACGGTAAAAATAATGGTCCTGTCTTATAAACTTTTGGAGTTATGAGTCGCCAAAGTCAAAATTTTGTATTTTTTTCACTAAAATTTCAACTAAAACCACCTTTTTCTCCAAAAAATACGTCATAAACCTAAACTTTTTTTTCCAAAATTAAAAAGTTTGGACAATTTCCTATAAATAATGTATTACAACTTTTACGCCACAGCCTCTATTTTTGAAGTTATAAGCATTTTTAATGTTGAAATTGGCTCTATTTCGTCCTTTTTTAGTACTTTTCCATCTGAGCTTTGTCGAAAAGTGCCAAATAAGCATCGAAAAAGGCCAATATTAACTTTAAAATTGCTTATAACTTCTAAAGTAAAGGCCCTAGAATAAAACTTGTAATACATTATTTATAGGAAATTGTCCAAACTTTTTAATTTTGGAAAAAAAAGTTTAGGTTTATCACGTATTTTTTGGAGAAAAAGGTGGTTTTAGTTGAAATTTTAGTGAAAAAAATACAAAATTTTGGCGACTCATAGCTCCAAAAGTTTATAAGATAGGACCATTATTTTTACCGTCGTCGACAGGTGGGGGAATTCTGCGTACACAGGTACCATAATCATGAAAATGGGTTACACGGTTACAAAAATACAGGGTGATATGTAAAACTCTAGCAAAAAAACTTCAAAACGCCCTAGCGGCTAAACGGTTACGATTTCCCCCCCCCCCCCACCCATACGATTTTTTGTTCATCTATCCAAGACCTATCCACAGCCGGCCGCTTTGTAAGTTTATGTGGGACACCCTGTATATATACTAGCTGGGACCCGGTGCGCCTACGCTGCACCCATAAGTCAATAGTAAACAATAAAAACCATCCATTGACTTAATATTTTTCGAGATATGAATTTTACACAGAAGAAATGCCTCAAAGAACATGGGTCTTGCGTCGGCCGCCATGAATCAGTATATTGAGTCTACTACATTGCTTATTGTATTCTACTTATCATACCCTTTCATTTGATACCCATGTTGAGGGGATTGTGAAGAAAGTGGTAATCCGGCCTCTTGAGACGGCCGCCATGAATCTAAAGATATATTTTGTATACTACATTGCTTATTGTATTCTACTTATCATACCCTTTCATTTGATACCCATGTCGAGGTGGTTGTGAAGAAAGTGGTACCCCGCCCTCTTGAGACGGCCGCCATGGATCTAAAGATATATTTTGTATACTACAATGCTTATTGTATTCTCCTTAACATACCCTTTCATTTGATACCCATGTTGAGGTGGTTGTGAAAAAAGTGGTACCCCGCCCTCTTGAGACGGCCGCCATGGATCTAAAGATATATTTTGTATACTACATTGCTTATTATATTCTACTTAACATACCCTTTCATTTGATACCCATGTTGAGGTGGTTGTGAAGAAAGTGGTAATCCGGCCTCTTGAGACGGCCGCCATGGATCTAAAGATATATTTTGTATACTACATTGCTTATTGTATTCTACTTATCATACCCTTTCATTTGATACCCATGTCGAGGTGGTTGTGAAGAAAGTGGTACCCCGCCCTCTTGAGACGGCCGCCATGGATCTAAAGATATATTTTGTATACTACATTGCTTATTATATTCTACTTATCATACCCTTTCATTTGATACCCATGTCGAGGTGGTTGTGAATAAAGTGGTACACCGCCCTCTTGAGACGGCCGCAATGGATCATTTTAGTTTCAATAGCGTCATGGCCTACCTATTGTTTGACAGCTGCGTAAATTTGAAATTTTCATTAAATGTAATGATTCAATTTAATGACAATTTTACATTTGTCAAACAATAGGTAGGCCATGAAGCTATTGAAACTAAAATGAAGTGAAAATTACCATTTTTGTTTGGATTTTGCAGCTGTTTTTTTGGTTAAAGGTATAAAAAATAGCCTACGACCTATTCTCAGACCTACCAAATATACACAAAAAATTTCATGCAAATTGGTCAACCCGTTTCGGAGGAGTACGGTAACAAACACTGTGACACGAGATTTTTATAGATATAGATATAAGATATATTAGGGCGGGTCAAATTTTTAGTCGACCTTTTACACCCCCTAGTGATATTCTATGGGTAATTTTGAGCAACTTTGCCCAAGAAACCATAGTTCGAAAGTTGAATTTGAGTCTCCGGATTTTAAAAAGATAAAAATACAAGTTTTTTTCTCCAAGTGCACATATAGGGGTTTTTTGGGTCAAGGAATTTATTTCTGATGTTTATTTTTATTTACCAGTGCCGCTAGATGACGCTTTCCTACATTTTATCCATATTTCGTATGTTTTATCACTATTTTTCAAGAAAAATTATTATAGCAACCCCAAATTATAAATGGCTTATGTTTCATGGAGTGGTTCATTCTTGTTTTAGCGCCATTTTAATGAAGTGTAAACAATATAAATATACTCATTCTCTAGTTAAACAAACTATAAACCATTAAAAGGCAGGTCTCAAACAAACATTACTAATTTCAATAAATTTAAAATTAATAATAATAAAGAAAATTACATAAATCTAAAGTTAATAAGAAGAGAAAGTATTAAAATTCGTATAGGTGTAAAACAATGCAAGTCCAAGTGGAAAAAAATCAAACAAACAATATAGTGAACAAAAACAGGGAAATCCCACCCCTAGTTCACAGGAAGCAATATTGAGACAATCATGTTTTGTGGCGGTTAATAAAAGGGCCTTTCAGAACAATTACCTATAAGTAGTGTGGCGAGCGAACATGGTAGTACGTATGAGCTTTAAAAAACTGATGTGCCACGCCAGCGGAAAATATATGTACTTATGAATTTCGTCATATTAGAAAAGTGTCAGCGTCCATTTTAGAAGTAAGGAATACGTGTAATTTTTGTGTAATAAATTTTTATTTTGTTTAATATAACCGGTCGTTGTTTTATAATTGATTTTACTGAAATACGTTCCCTATAATATCCATAGTAGGTACGAAATATAGCAATAATTACGGGTAATAAATTGTACGAAAGAGTAAAAAGTAGGCGACAGATGTAGTAAACATAAATATACTCCAAAGAAGTAGCCGATGGAAAATCAAAGCAGGACAATAAAAGTAAGATAGTAAAATAGGTTATTAGGAGTTCCGCGAAATTACGATTTGTAAGGAATGTTAGGAAATAGATATAGGAACCTGAAAGTTCAGTTCGCTCCTAGGCATCGCCGCGAGTTAACGAATCTATTATGAAAAAGTAAAAGTAATTTTTGTATTTCTTATTTTTATAAGTATTTTTTATTTGATTTGTGTATATAAGAACATTTACAACCTAATATACTATGGATCCAGTGCCGTCTACTTCGCAAGACCAAATAGCATCAACAAGCTCCGGAAGTTGTTTGACACATATGCTTTCTCAAGATATTGGTGCTTTTGGTGTCTCTAGTGAATTAAGTGGTGTGAATCTGCCAAATAAAGTGGATATCCATTGGGCATCCAATTTCAAATTTCACACATGCATTCCGAGTCAAACGCAATACGGATACCCCTAATAACAGCACCCGACGACGGAATCCCCCACTTATAGTGAAATTTTCTTGTGCAAATGAGCAGAAGTCATTTCTATCCCGCTATTGGAAGTTCGGAGCGCTCACTCTAAATAAATTATCCAGCAGCTACGCATCTGATGGTAGAATTGGTGCATATGAAAGTCTCTCGGACAAAAATAACGATATATTAAGGAGAGTCCTGCGTCTCAAAAGAGAGAAGCTGATTCATTCCTCTTTTACTCGTAATGGGTTGGTGTATGTACGCAGAATAGCAGATGATCGACCAGTTGTAGTTCCTAGCTTGGACTTGCTGCAGGAAATTGCCGAATACGAATCGACAAATGCTAATGGTGCTCAGTAAGCATTCACTGGTCAGTGTGTCAAAATATATGGCGTTTTTAATGAAAATGTTTTCTTGCTTGCGCTATAATAATTTTGTTTTAACTTTTTATTTTTTTGCTCTTTCTTTGTTATTTTTATTTTTTTCTTTTTCTTACAATAATTTCGCTTTAGCTTTGTGTTATTATTTGGATCTTTATTTTTGAAGTAAAACTTCTTTAGGGACGTTTGCTTAAAAAAATTTACATGAGAGTGAATCAATTTCATTCGCGTAACGCTCTCACACATGAAAAATCGTCAGAAATTTCGTATAACGATGGGAAAAGGGGCGGACGGGGTACAAGAGACGATTACACTCGGGGCTGTGTGTGCAACAGTTAAAATACACTCTGCCTTACTGCATAGATTTTCTGGCATGTTAGTTACGTTGTCGCCCAGACTTTGCTTTATCTCATTATAGGAATACAAATTCACCATTCTGTAGAGGTGAATTATTTCAGATTTTTCTTGTGGTTTGGTCACTGGCTGGGCTTATGCCGCGGTCACTTTGGAGTTGACTGACATGTTGGAAGCGGCAGATACGAGAAGAATTTTCGGCGGTGGTTTGGGTGTTTAGAATACCAAAAGGGAGTGGTGAATTAAATGTGTGAGGTGCTGTTGTTTAAAATTGGCACCCACTTCCCCTTTGGTGAGATGTGCTGGACCTTTCCCCTTTTTAAATTACAATTTTTTTAACTTGCACAAATCGACGAATCGTTTATGTCAAAACATTACACTGTTGTGAAAATCGTTCCTGATATGTTTTTTGGGTCGCTGATTACGAAAATCAGGGTCCCACAGTCTTAAAATATGGATGTCACCTATAAATATGCTTAAAAATTTCCCTTTTTAAGTGTTTTCGCGATAATTTTAATTATAATCAAAAACAATCTAATAAAATACATTTTTTGCAACATTTATATTCAAAAGTGGTTGATTTATAACAAAGCCAATTTTATGATAAGGGATAATAGTAAAGGGCTGAAACTATCCCTACATCGACTGAAAATATAAAATTCGGTTTAATCAGCCAAAATAAATTATTTTCAACTACGCATAGAAAGAAGAATTTGAAAAAAGGTTGATTGCATATCTTTTTGCTCCCTTTAAAATTAATTGGCTCCCTAAAAGATTGTATGGGACGAAGTAATCAGGTAATTGGCTAGGTGGCCATAAAGGGTGCCAATACCATACTCAAGTAGACTGGCTCCCGTTCGCGTAGGTAAAGCGGTTCGCCTAGGTAAAGCTTCATTGTATGTGGTTGGCGGACTGCTTGATAAAACAATACCTGGGTTTGGAATAGTCTATGCCGATGCGGATGCAATTATTAATGATCATGAATGTAGCGGGAGCGGAACATACATACAGCTGGTGACATCCTCGGTTTCTCTTCATCCTGTATTGGATGACATTAAAAGGAGTGCGAAGCGCGTTCGAGCTGATATTGAATCGCTGTCTTCAGCAGTGGTTCAAAATCATAACGCCTTGAGCTCTCTAGCTTCAAAATTTGAAGGCGTCTTTAATAGCAAGTTATCCCCTTCTGTGGGCGCACTGCAGGTTGGGGAGCAGCCTCCTTCCTCGAATAACCCCAAGGATGATCCTCCCTTGGTTGATGTCATCCTCAATCAGGATGTCATTAACCCAACGACGCCAGGATGTAAGCCGCGTCGCAAAAATCTAAAAATTAAAAATAATAATAGTCGCAATCGCCAAGCCACCATTGGCAATAGTGTCAGCTTGAGGTCCTCGTCCCGCGTTCCATCTACAGAGCTGAAGTTAAAGCCGGTCTCTGTATCATCCTCCTCGCCACTAGTGATGGGAGGTCCTTCGGTCGCGGAAGTTTCAGGGACTGAGTCGTCCTCTATGCCAGTCTTGGTAGCAGCCCCTCCGCCTCTGATAGTGGATGGTCCACCGGTTGCCGAAGTTATAGTACCTCTTGAGCCTAACACTTCTCTTGTTACGGTTCCTAGGCCTCTAAATATTTTCATCTCGAGATTCTCTCCGGAGACTAAGACGGAGTCTATCTGTGAATATCTGAGGAAAAAATCTATAGACCCCGGAACAGTTCGCTGTAGAAAGGTTAGCAAGGTCTCCAAGCCAGTTTCATCTTTTATTTTGTCTGCACCGCCTACTACTGCCGAGATTCTCTTAGACCCGGGTTTCTGGCCCGCTGGGGCTCTTACCAAGCGTTTCGTTCCACGTACTCGTAATAGATCTCATCATGCAAACGCTTCAACTTCAACTTCGGGTGCTACACTGATATCAAAAAACTCGAGACGCTTTCCCTCTACTACCAGAATATAAGGGGGGCCAGGTCTAAAACTAAAGATATCCTTCAGGCAACGATTGCTAGTGGCCTAGATGTCATAGCATTCACTGAAACCTGGCTCCATGTGGGCAGTCTCAATGCTGAACTTTTCGATTCCTCCTACCAAATCTTTCGGAGGGACCGTTATACTGACTCGGAAGCTCGTGGGGGTGGCGTACTTGTTGCTTGTAGGAGCCATCTTAATTGCACCCCAATTTCGCTTCCTAGCTTCTCTAACCACCTTGACGTCGAGCTTGTTGCTCTTAAAATCTCCCTTTCTAAAATGAATCTCTTCCTGCTGTGCTGCTATATCCCACCAGATATGTTAAGCACACTTGACGATGGAGGTAATAACCTCTATGATATTCTCATCTTTTGTGTTGACCACATTCTGACCTTGATGAACACTAATGATGAGCTACTTCTTCTAGGCGATTTTAATTTACCCAATATCCAGTGGGTATATGTTGATGATGACGATAACTACCTTCCTGAAGGCTGCCTTAATTCTAAGGAATCGTGTTTTCTCGATTCCTTATTTTCACTTGGCTTGAGTCAAATGAGCGGTGTGACTAATGTATTAGGAAGGCAGTTGGATCTTATATTCTTTACTGACTCAGTCAACATGACTGTTGAACCCAGTCCAATAGTCATGTCCACAGTTGACAATTACCACCCTCCTATCTTGCTCAATTACTGTTTCAATTCAGTTAATACTCCTTATCCGGAGGGGGTAACCTATTCCTTTAACTTTAAAAAGGCTAACTTTAATGAGCTGTCATCTAAACTTGCCATGGTTGATTTCAACAACTTACTTTCCGCAAACGAGTTGGATGTCGATGTAGCACGGTTTTATGGCGTACTATACGAAGCCCTCGTTTCTTGCGTTCCCTACGAGCCTCAAAAATTAGCCAGTTCTTCTCCTCCTTGGTTCAATAGTGAACTCAAGCATTTGAAAAATCGAAAGAATAGGCTCTGGAAAACTTATTTAAAGAGAAAGGACTCTCCGAGTCTCAATTCATTTATCATTTGCTATAACCAATTTCGTTCTCTCTCTTTTACTCTGTATCGTGAATATCTCAGCAGTATGAGTAATAAAGTATTTACTGATTCCAGAAACTTCTTCAAATTTATCAACTCGAAGAAAAAAGTTGATAATTACCCTAATACTATGCAGCACAAGAACTGGTCTAGCTGTGACTCGCCAGCGATTTGCAACATGTTTGCGTCATTCTTTCATCAATCTTTCTCATCTGCAGACTTTCAGCCTGACGACAATAATTTTCGCCACATTATCCCCAACCGAGAGGCTCATTTTTTACCTCTCTCAATTACCATTGCCGATATCGTGAAACATATTGACGATCTTCCATTTGACTTTACTCCTGGCCCGACGGTATTCCTCCTGCTGTCCTTAAGGCCTGTGTGGAGGTTCTCCAGTCTCCACTGAAAATCCTTTTTCTAAAATCCCTGGATAAAGGGTACTTCCCCACTTTGTGGAAGAATTCGTTCATAATTCCTATTCACAAAAGTGGCTGCAAGAGTGAAATATCGAATTATAGGCCTGTTGCTAAGTTGTCTGCTATACCGAAACTTTTTGAATCAATTATCTATTCCACACTCGCTCCTATCTGCAAGAGGCTGATCTCAACGAATCAACATGGTTTTCTTGCAGCTCGTTCCACCACCACCAATCTTCTTGAGTTCACTGCTCATGCTGTCGAAGGCTTCGTTTCCGGTAGTCAAACTGATTGTGTTTACACTGATTTTAGTAAGGCATTCGACAAGCTCTCCCATTCCATTATTATTCTGAAATTAAGAATGTTAGGCTTTCCGCAAGCCCTTCTAGTATGGTTCCAGTCTTACTTAACTGACCGGACCTACCAAGTTCTTTTTCGTAGATCCAAATCAATAACCATTGAAGCGTCGTCCGGTGTCCCTCAAGGAAGTCATCTTGGTCCTCTCCTCTTTATCTTATCAATTGATGACATTGTTCCCTTACTAAGACACTGCAGAATATTGATTTACGCTGATGACATCAAATTGTATCGGCACATAAAGAGTATGGAGGATTGCAAACTTCTGCAGATTGACCTTGATACCTTTTACTCTTGGTGTGCTAACAACAACCTGGTTCTTAATATTGGTAAATGCGAAGTCATGACTTTTAGTAGGAGACGTGATCCTATAATTTTTAACTACACCTTTTCTGATGAGGGTATCCCTCGTGTTAATTTGGTTAAAGATCTCGGGATTAGATTTGATAGTAAGCTGGATTTCTCCACTCACATCAACTATATCTCTTCCAGAGGTAGTTTAGTCTTGGGTTTTATAAAAAGGTGGTCCAAGGAATTTAATAACCCGTTGGTTACTAAACACTTATATATTTCTCTTGTCAGACCATTACTTGAATATGCCTCCCAGGTTTGGTCTCCTCACTATTCTTCGCATGTTAGAACTATTGAATCGGTTCAACGAAGGTTCGTTCGATTCGCACTGAATCATCTTCCTTGGGAAAACCCAATAGTTCTTCCATCATATGAATCCCGGCTTAAGTTACTCAACTTAAGCTCTCTTCAAAAGCGTCGAGAGGTGGCCGATGTTGTATTTGTTCATCAGCTACTTAATGGAAAGGTGGACTCAGGTTTTTTAGGTCGCCGTGCGTCGTTTAGAGAGAGTCGTTATAATCTGAGAGGTCCACCTCTTTTACAAATCAACTCCTCTAATACTAATTACGGTAGATTTGAACCTGTAAACCGCATGTTCATTAATGTTAACAATAATATTAATGTCTTTAGCGTGAGCATTAGTAAAGATGTCCTTAAAAAGAGTCTTTTTAATCTCACGTGACCATCTTTGTTTCCGGTTGCTTGCGTGGGTTATATGTTAATTTGGATTTGTGTTTTTATTTAATAATTTTTATGTTACTAATATTTTATGTTTGCATGTCTCAGCTGAGCCACGGCAGTGGTAAATATTTCTCAGCCCTGCTGGGAAGTGTGCCTTCTGTGTTAGAAGGGAAACTCTATATATGTATATATATATGTATATATATATGTATATATATATATATATGTATGTATGTGTATGTATATATAGATTTTCATGCTTAGCTGAAAAGTGCGCCTTCTGTGCTAGAAGGGTTAACTCTAACTCTTGAAATATCCAAGCGTACATGCGTTCAATTCGTTGATAAATAATATAGAAGTGTGTGTATTCAAATGCGACCTGACGGAATGTTCCATGAATGGAATGGTCGGACTACTTTTAACCTTTTTCTGTAATGCCGCATTCGAAATAGCACACACAAGTATGCACAACAAACACATGCACCTTGCATGCACTCGTTACTTAGATTTTCGGGCTATGTGTGAAAGCCGGGACGGAAAAAACCATGCAATTTTATGAACCTCTGAATGCAATGCATGTACGCTTGCATATGTCACCAGCTTACTTCCATGAGGCGAATGTTTAGATTTTCGTGCCTGTGGCGGTAGTATCCATGCCTGTGGCGGAAGCGTGCATACCCGTGTGGGATGCGCACTTATATGCTATACGTACTAGGTGCACCGCGTGTATGATTTTAAGAAAATTAGCCAATAAAAATTATTTTTACTCGGTTACTTTAAGGTTTTAATGTAAATAGGAATTCATAAATATTTTCAAATAGTATTTGTATCAAGTCCGTCAGTAGATTCGTCACTATTCTTCTTGCATCTGTCGTTGGCCTAAATTTTCTCAAGCGTACTATAGATCCGACAGACTTTCCACTATATCTATTGCATATTACTAGCCGTTGGGCACAAAAGTTTTACTTCTAAAGTGTGGTCTTAAGCACACTCATATTTTTTTTATTATTTTATTCTTTTTTTTGTTACAATAGTTTTGTTTTAGCTTTATGTTTTTATTTTGGTCTTTTTTTCTCTACGGCCGGAATGTATGTTGCCTGTGATGCGGAGATGATGATGCTGAGAAGTATGGCACGCGGTTTTCCATTTATGCGGGCGGGTTGCTTATTGTATGTTTTTCCGTGCGCGGTTTCTCTTTCCTTGGGGGTGAACGAGGGAGTTATTTCTTGCTATCTCATACCACTTTATGACTAGTTCTGACGGTTCTCAGTACAGGGCGGGAACATTACTCAACATCCTTTGTGCACAGTCGCATGGTTTGAATATTTGCTACTTCAATGCTAGAAGCATTAAGAGTAAATGTGATGAGCTGCGGCAGTTGCTCTTGAATACTAAATTGCATGTTATTATGGTTAGTGAATCATGGTTAAACCCTGATATTCCATCCTCCTTCGTGTCTCTTCCTAATTTCAACCTGCTTAGAGGCGATCGCCATCTTAGGAGAGGTGGTGGTACTGCTATTTATATCTCTAACCAGCTCTCCTCCAAATTAATGTTTAAGTCCACTGATGAAGTTGTCCAGTTTGTAGCTGTGGAGGTGAAATCGTCGACTTCTAAATGTCTCGTTGTTGCTATTTATTGTCCCCCTAGAGCGTATAAGGAAGAAAATATTGCTGAACTCTTAGCTATGCTCTATAATTGCTCTGCTAATTATGAGGATATCGTTGTTGCTGGAGATTTTAATGTCGATCTTCTTCAACCGTTTCTGACCTGTTTAAATGGAATATGCAGTCTAGTGGCCTCAGTGTCGTGAATTCTTTGCCGACCCGCTACAATCCTATTAATCCTTCTTCATCATCCTTGCTCGATGTCATTGCCGTTACCAATGACAATGAAGTAATTCGTCATCAGCAATTATCTCCGCCCAGTTTCCTCGACCACGATATTCTCTTCCTTTCCCTCCGCTTCCATTTCTTAGCTCTAGAATCTCCTGGAATAGCGACCTACAGGGACTTCAAAAATCTGAACATTGATAATCTGAGGCAGAAATGTCTTTCCACCCCTGGTCCGTTATCTATAATGCTACTGATATGAATGACAAAGTTTTACTTCTTAACTCTTTCTTAACAATTGTACTGCAACAAACTGTCCCTCTCAAATGCAGGCGCACTAAACGTAATCCTTATTCAAGTTCATGTTTACCATTGAAATTAAACGTCTGATCTCTGAAAGGGAATATTTGTATCAACCGAAAGTCGAGAGCAGTACACTCGAGTCCGCAATCTTGTTAATCACAAGAAGTGCCAAAAGACAGTTCTTTGAACAAAAATTAAACACCTCTCTCCCTTCTAAGCTGCTGTGGAAGAACTTGCGATCGTTGGGTGTTTGTGGTAGAGATAGTGCACAAGTAGACCTTGGGGGGCAAAACCGAACCGTCACCTCCTCGTGGTGCCCCCCGGATAACCAACTAACGACGGTAGTAGGGAGCAGACCCTTAAAAGCCTACCAAGCCAAGATGTAAATGTCATCGTGTCGAAGGCTGCGTGGCAGTGGGTAGTGGTGCACTGTCTCTGGGCACCGGGCGCACCCAGTTGTATATAGCCTTATCCTAATAAGGAGGCTCTGTTAGGATGGACCTTCCCTTTCCTGCCGTACTCGTGGGACTCTTTATGGACCAAAAAATTTAAAAAAAACCAGACGAAGAAAGAGGTTGTGAGTCTGATGCAATAAGTATCAGCTCAGAGCTGGAGAGGGAACTCCTTGGAGGTACCTCGTCTAGCACAGAAGCTTCGGCTTCTCAATCAACAACACTGGCCCAGGCAGCTGGTGACAATGTTGTTGAAGAAATAACAGCCAAGGTTGTCGGTATCACCGTGCAACCTAGCAAGAAAAAATCCGGTGCTGCCAAGAGGAAGAGGGCCAACGAGTCCCACATGCGGAACTTCCTTCCCAACAAACCCAAGGCAGGACAGTGGTCAGGACGGGGGGCTCCAAGGAGCAGACCTGGACGACCGCTGGACTGCCAGAAGTTTCTGGACCTAAGAAATTGGTAGCACCAACTCCTACAACTTCTAGGGGCTATGTCCTATGCTGGACCCAACTGACGCCCTGCCAAAACGGCAGCGGTCTGAGGATTCTCCGGCTGGGCAGGGACCCCAGAAGAAGAAAAAAAGGGGGGAGTCGCAAGGACCCTCATATCGGGATAAGCTAGCTGGGATCACCATGGCAGTGGTCCTGGACAACTATCCCGAGGGCAAATTGACAGAGGAACAATCATCCTCCGTCTGCGATGCCATCCTGTGTGAGGTAGACAAAAGTCGTAAAGGCGATTGTCCGCCTCAGTTTTTGGGTGCGAGGGCGGCAGGGGGCCTCATCAAGATCACCTGCGCCAACGAACCCACCAGCCAATGGTTGACAAATGCTGTCACCAGGCTTCAGTTGTGGGGAGGGGCCAACCTCAGAGTAATTGAGGAAAAGGACCTTCCCAAATATAAGCGAATCTCGTTCTGGGTTCCTAACGATGTTAGGGAACCGGAGCAGGTGCTCTGCAGGCTGGAATTACAGAACCAGCCAATTGAGGTGACCTCTTGGCAAGTGATGGGCAGGAAGGTTGACCAGAACGGTCAAACTCTTGCCCTTGGCATTGACGAGAGGGCGCTCACGCAGCTTAAAGAGCAGGGCATGTCCCTATTCTACGGCTTCGGACGAATTAGAGTCAAGGAGATTGGCTCAAAAAAGGAGACTCCTGCTGGCTCACAGCAGCGGGAACAGCCTCAGGATGCGGGTGGTACAGTGCAACCTGCAACACAGTAGGGCTGCCTCGGCAGTCCTTTGCAGGGTGCTGGCCACCCAAGCTATCGACGTGGCTCTTGTACAGGAGCCATGGGTAAATAACGGTCCTATACAGGGCTTGCGGGCAACCGGCTACAGCATTGCATGCAGTGATGTGGACGGCGACCCTCGGACCTGTGTAGTTTACAATAAAAACACTAACTGCTTTCCTCTTACAGATAAATCGTCGAGAGACCTGGCAGTGGTGATGATACAGATTAACAGGGGGGCAGCAAGAGCATGATTACCTTATGTTCGGCATACCTCCCCTATGACTCCAACGACCCACCACCGTCCAAAGAACTCAAGGATATCGTGGGTCACTCTAACAGGAGCGGTCTGCAGATCATCATAGGATGTGATGCGAACGCCCATCATGATGCCTGGGGTAGCAGTGGAGTGAACAAAAGGGTGTATACCTTTTTGATTACCTCTTAACTACTAACCTGGACATATTAAATCGCGGCACGGATCCTACCTTCGACAACGGTAGGAGACGTGAGGTTATAGACATCACGCTAGCTACTCATCAAGTTGCCACTTACGTGAGTGACTGGCGGGTCTCAGATGAGCCATCGTGCTCAGACCATAGACACATTTACTTTATGGTGGGTGAGTCTTTGGAAAATGTGAGTACATACAGGAATCCTAGATATACGAACTGGACAGACTTTCGGGCCGAACTCAGTAGCATATTCAGCGGTTCCATGCACTCAATCAAATCTACGATGGATGTAGAACTATCCTCGGACTTCTTTACGGAGGCAGTTACTGCTGCTTACAGCAATAACTGCCCTGTTCTGATGAGGACACGTAATAGGAAAACTCCATGGTGGAATAACGAGCTCTCCAAGTTAAGATCCGCTACGAGGAAACTGTTCAACGCAGCTAAGAAGAGCGGCAACTGGGAGAGTTATAAAAGCTCGCTAACCAGCTATAACAGGGCAATCAGACGAGCAAAAAGAAATAGCTGGAGGAATTTCTGCAAGAGTGTCGAAGACATTCGAGACTCAGCAAAAATCTATAAAGCTTTATCAAAGGGCTTGTCGGTAGATCTTGGATCCATCAGGAGAACCGATGGCTCTTTCACACAGTCTAGGGAAGAAACCCTGATAATATTGCTCCAGGCACATTTCCCAGGCACAACCATTTATTCAAAAGAGAACATAACTTCTGCTGGGCAGCGAATAGGCCAACTTTCTAAAGTGCCCAAAGCCGCCTGGACAGAAGCAAATACCTTGTTCAACCATGAAACTATTAGGGAGGCGATTAGATCGTTCAAACCATACAAGTCCCCTGGAGCAGACTGAATCTATCCCATTCTGCTACAGGAGGGCTGCGACCTAGTCACTCCCTTATTATGCAAATTATTTAGGGCTTCCTTCGCACACGGCTACATCCCATCCGTTTGGAGGAACGTCAACATAACATTTATACCTAAGCCAGGGCGTTCGGATTACACCCTGACTAAATCTTTCAGGCCGATAAGTCTCTCGTCTTTTGCCTTGAAGACAATGGAGAAAATTGTCGACCGGGCGATAAGGGAAACTTATCTTCAAAGCCAACCACTAAGCTCCTATCAGCATGCGTACCAGGCGGGCAAGTCTACTGAGACAGCACTGCACAATCTGGTGCTCAGGCTTGAACATGCAGCTCTAAACAAAGGAGTTGCGCTGACGGCCTTTCTCGATATCGAGGGAGCCTTTGACAACACATCCTTTGATACTATAGCTAGGGCTCTAAGTAGACACAGTCTAAATAGCACTTTCTGCAACTGGATTGACTCTATGCTGAGAACTCGCAAACTAATTGTTTCTCATGTTGAGGGGTCTCTGGAGGGCACTATAGCAAGAGGCTGCCCGCAGGGAGGAGTTTTATCTCCACTTCTTTGGTGCCTTGTTGTAGATGAACTCCTCGAGCTGCTCAACGGTCGAAACATTTTCGCCCAAGGTTACGCTGACGATGTCGTCATAGTAATTACAGGTGAATCTGAAGACGCCATGCGCCTGCAGCAGGCACTTGATCTGGTCTCTAACTGGTGCGAGAGTGTAGGTCTAAAAGTCAATCCCGACAAAACGATCCTAGTTCCTTTCACCAGGAAACGATCACTACCGGGAATTTGGGAACCTACATTCGCGGGCAGAACTATAGGCTTTTCACAACAAGCCAAATATTTAGGAGTGACGCTAGATGCCAAGCTCAAAACAGCATATGGACACTGTGATGTGTAGAACGCGCAGATCCCTGTGGACTTGCCGCAGAGCTTGTGGTTCCACCTGGGGTTTGCAACCGAAAACCATGTATTGAATATACACCACCATCATAAGACCCATGGTAACTTATGGAGCTTTAGTTTGGTGGCACAGAACGAAGCTTAAGGGTTCCATAACCATTTTAAGCAAAATTCAAAGAATGGCTTGCCTCTCCATCACTGGGGCCATCCGCACTTCCCCAACGGCAGCGCTGGAGACTCTCCTCAATTTGGTACCCCTCCACCTTGAGGTAGAGAAATCCGCCATAAACGCGGCGCTGCGGCTGAAAGCGAATGGTTACTTGGGCGCTGGTCTTGGGCGAGGACATTCTATAATAATCAACATCATAGAAGAGATTCCGGAAGCGGAGATGCTATCGGACGGCATGCCCTATAAAATCTCAAAATTTAAGCAACCTTCTGTACATATACAGGAAAGGCTTACCTGGACTTTTCCTAAAGTTTTGCCGGGCGGGCTAGTATGGTACACGCATGGCTCTAAAACGGAGACAGGTGTAGGCGCAGGAATCTGGAGTGAAAGTCCCAGATTCAGAAAGGCTATAAGTCTAGGCACTCTGGCAACTGTCTTTCAAGCAGAGGTGTACGCTATTCTGGCATGCACTCATGAGAACTTAAGAAGGGCCTACCAAAATAAACGGATTTTTATCTTCTCTGATAGCCAAGCGGCAATGACCAAGTCGAAATTAGTTTGGGACTGCCAACGTGCTCTTCATGAGTTGGGTGTTCTCAATCAAATTACACTTGTCTGGGTCCCGGGTCACCGGGGCTTCGAAGGCAATGAAAGTGCGGATGCCCTGGCTAAACAGGGCTCTGATATTGCATTCATTGGTCCAGAGCCGGCTATTGGGGCACCGTACAGCTTGCTGCAAAGGGCCCTGGCCGATCGGACCTTGATGAAACATATTGAACGCTGGAGGTCCGCGCCTGGACTGGCCAACTCTAAGCGGTTCCTTCCAGGGCCGTCCCCTAAGACGGCCAAGGAATTATTACGGCGCAGTAGGAGTGATGTTAGGACACTTGTTGGCTTAATTACCGGACACTGTGCCCTAAATTACCACTTATGGAGGATAGGAAGAGCGGAGGACCCTACATGTAGGCTTTGCCTAGAAGAGGATGAGTCTGCTCTCCATGTTCTCTGTGAGTGCCCTGCAATAGCGAGGAGCAGGGTCTCTTTGTTCGAGAAGTCCCTGCTCGAACACTCAAGTCTAAGCGACAAACCACTAGGCAGACTGCTGAACTTGTTCAGGCGGTCTGGCCTACAAATATGAGGTGTAGGGGTTGTAGTACAATAGGCCAACTAAATGGCCGCAGTACCTTTGGACCTAATACCTCACACGGGAAAAAAAAGACCTCGATCCCTGTGTTCTTAACCACTCATTCGTGGAGCCTCTCCCGGATAACTTACCGCCTATTGATTTATCCTCTTTGTCCGTGGATGGGTTTAGTTTCAGGTGTGTAGATGAAAGCGAAACACACAGTGACATTATGTCCATTAAATCCAATGCAACTGGAATCGAAAACATCCCTTCTCATTTCGTTAAGACCATTGCTCCTCTAATCTTACCAGTGTTAACGCATATCTTTAATTACTGTATAGTGCAATCTACATTTCCATCGTTATGGAACAAGGCTGTTATCACCCCTATTCCTAAAGTCCCTTGTCCTGTAGATGTGGGCGATTTACGCCCGATTAGCATCTTACCATTTCTGTCCAAAGCTTTGGAGAAAATCTTATCTGTCCAATTGCAGTACTATCTTACCCATGAAAATCTATTGAACCCGTTGCAATCTGGGTTCAGGAAGTTCCATAGCTGTGAAACTGCGCTGCTAAAGGTCTTGACGGACTTACGTATGGCATGTGATAGGAATGAGTTGGGAATATTGATCCTTCTAGATTTCTCGCGTGCTTTCAACACGGTTTGCCATAGCGTTCTCCTCAATAAATTATCCTCCAATTTCGCCCTCTCGTCCTCTGCGACTCATCTTCTTGCCTCTTTCCTAATTAATAGATATCAATGCGTGAAATATAACAACGATTTTTCCTCCTTTATCTCTGTACCCTCGGGTGTTCCTCAAGGCTCTGTTCTTGGGCCACTGCTGTTCTGTCTATATGTTAATGATTTACCTAATTGTTTATCCTTTGCTCGTCACCATTGCTACGCGGACGACCTCCAATTATATAATTACTGTACTCCTAATGATATTGCTAGCCTTATTGAAGCCTTAAATAACGATTTGAAATCCTTATCCCTATGGTGTGATAATAACTTCTTGAAGTTAAACCCTAATAAATCATCTGTACTAATACTTAGCAGATCTCTTCTTGATACTTCCAGCATCCCCCCTCTAAAGCTAAACAATATTTCGCTGAAAATAGTCTCGCCTTCTAAGAATCTTGGAGTATTGGTTAACTCTAACTTGTCCTATTGTGATCATGTGTCGCTCACTCTGAAAAAAATCTATACTTGTTTGCGTCGCCTACGTCTCTATGGTAGCTTATTATCCCGTAACACTCGTCTTGCGCTAGTAAAATCCCTTATACTTCCCCATTTTCTATACGGATCTGCTGTTTATATATGCCTTGACTCCACATGTAAACATAGATTGAATGTTGCCTTCAATGATTGTTTAAGGTTCATTTTTCACCTTAATCGTTTTGCACATGTTTCTGGTCTTCGTCCTTCCTTGCTACCTTGCAACCTTCTCACATATCGTGAAGTGCATGGCCTATGTTTATTGCATAAAATCATTAATTCCTCTGCCCCCTCATATCTTGCTGATAGTCTTGTTCCTCTTCGTACTTGTCGTTCTATGCAATTTCGTATTCCTAGACACTATTCCCTGTTGGGTGGTCGTTCCTTCTTTGTACATACTGTTAGACTGTGGAATAGCCTACCATTCCATCTGCAAAGTATCAGCTCCCTCGGCACTTTCAGGAGCGGAGTGATCGCGTACCTTGATACACGGAACGTATAAAATTGTATTTATTGCTTGCTTGCTGCTTATCATGGTTTTTCGTACATTCTTCTCAGCTTTCATCTTCTCATCTTCAGACTCATTTCACCGGCTATGAATTATGTCTTAATTAAATTAAATTAAAATAAATTAACTGTGTCTAGTTCTAGTACTTCTATTTTATTTTTATTTTCTTTCTCTCTTCCCTTTTCTAAATTTAAATTTAATTTTTATTTTAAGTTTGTAACGGCCGCCTGCCTAAATTAGGATTCGATAAATTCTAAATATCACTAAGAAAGAGAAAAACAGAAATGGCAACCCCCCCTGGCAGATTTTTTTTCAGTTTCCGTAAAAACAGATAAAATTTTATGAACTGGCCACCCCGCACAAATGAATTAAAAATATGCACCTACACCATGCCAAAATATCAGTACCGGTGGACGAAGCTGGCAACAAACAAGGGAGAAATTCGCCTGGAATGCAGGCTAACGGCGTGATTCGGTGGATGTATGCATGTCCGTTCACGAGGAATCGCCTGATCGGTTTTTTTTGTTTTTTTATTAGGCGGGGAAGGAGAACAGGCGATGAAAATCGGATGAGTCGAGTCAGTTGGGTTTTTGCGTTAAAATTGAGTAGATCGATGTCAGTTTCCATATGAAACAAAAAGAAAAAAAGAATAAAATAATATAGATTGGAGTTGCAGTCTCAGACTGGAGAAAAGGAAAGAATTCTAATTGAAAGGTGAAAAGCAGGAATTCCGGAGAGAAGAAAAAAAAAATAAAAAAGGAAAAGGTACAATAATAGGGAAGATTCGAGTCCGCCAAGGAAAGGGCATGAGAGGTACCTGAAACACCCGGTAGAAAGGTGTAGGGAATGGTGTGCGCGATTACAGTCCTGAGTAAGTAAGTCATGAGTTATTTAATTGAAAATGTATGTGGAATTTTATTGAAATTATAGTGGAATCGCGACGAAGATCCCTGGGTGTCGTGAGAGGCAAATAGTACCCTTTAGCCGTCACCCTTTTGTGCGTTTATTATTATAAAAAATTAAACTTTTCGGTAAAACGCGGTGCAATTCAAGTGTAATGAGTAATTAGTCACGAGCCGGGGACCGTTACTGGCCACGGATCATACGGGTTTTTCTTTGTGATACTTGGGGAAGGGAGATCGTGAAAATGGCCGTGGGCAAAAGATTCCTTCTTAACCCAAAAAAAATACGAATTTTGAGTGCCTATTGGATAATAAAAATGTGAAAATCCCTAATGCTATTAATTATAGTTATATTTTAAAAACTGTTTTGCGTACAAATTTTTTTTTTGAATATAGAGTGGCGAGTTTTTTTGTGAAAAGAAAAATTTTAACGGCAAACAGGGGAGAAAACGGCATCGTGCATACTTGTTGGTCTAATTTTCACGCGATTGGCGGCGAGCTTTGGACCTTGGGGCGTTCTTTTCCCATTTTTCGACTAATGAGCGACTTTGAAGATCTAACGGACCGCGATTTGTGTACGGTTTTTTTATTGAATTTGAAATTTCCATTACGGAATCTAGGTGTGTGCAATTGTCTTGGTAAGAGACGAGAAGAATCTTAGCGAAACCCAAGAAAAACAAATAGAAAAATCGAATATAAATTGGAAGGTAGTCCTGTGTGCATTACGATTATCCATTATCCTCCGTTTTGTTTAATTTACTTAAGCGAAAATTTTTTTTTATTAAATAAACTATAACCAGTTTCTGCATGAAAGGTTTGCAGACACTAACAGATATTTCCAGGTTGTAATTTTGTTCTGCGGATCTTTAAAACCAATCAAAACCAGGTTATGCTCCAGAGAACCGGAGAGACATCTTACTTGGAGTGGCGATTAGGAAACATTTCTTGAATTGGTTGGAGTTGATGGAGTAGGAAAGGTTCAAGGATAAGGATTGTGCATATTTTGGAGCGCGGTATTGAGTCCTAATGCATTTCATTTCAGTTAAGTACATAGAATTAGTTTATTGCGTATAGACATTTTTTTTCCCTTCTTTAAAACCCATGAAAATTAAAGTTTTTTTATGAATAGTTGAAGAATTTATATGTATTGTTCTGGTGGTACAGAAGTCTAAGAGATTCTTGGCTCAAGGGAATGAGAGTTGTAATTGGGATCCCCTTGGTAAGGTTTAGGATCAATAGTGGTAATCCGGTGCTCTTATCGTTGTAGGAGAGTAGTAAAAGGCCGGTTGAATCGTCCTTAAAACATGTCGGTTGGTTGGTGACCGTGAAAATATAGTAAGCCCAATAACTCATAGCCATCGTGGCAACATCTTGGGCCTATCATTCGCGGAACTTAACGGTTTTAACGATATAACGGTTTAATTAAAGACTAAAAGTTGAATAATAGAAAAGATCATTGGGGAAAAAAATATATATAGGGTATAACTTGAAAGAATAATATAAACAAATTTTTAAAAATTATCCGCATGATGACTAGGTAAAACGGCACTATAGCCGGAGGTACTATTCTGAGGATAACATTGAATAATGAAATAATTTAAACTAAACAATTTGCAGGATAATTTAAATAGAGAAATCATTTAAAAAGTTAACATTAAACAATGAAATAATTTAAACTAATTACTTTGCAGGATAATTTAAATAGAGAAATTATTTAAAAAGATAACATTAAACAATGAAATAATTTAAACTAATTACTTTGCAGGATAATTTAAATAGAGAAATTATTTAAAAAGATAACATTAAACAATGAAATAATTTAAACTAAATAATTTGCAGGATAATTTAAATAGAGAAATCATTTGAAAAGATAACTTTAAACAATGAAATAATTTAAACTAATTAATTTGGAGGATAATTTAAATAGAGAAATAATTTAGAAGATAACTTAAACATTGAAATAATTTAAACGAAGTAAATTGAAGGATAAATTAAAAAGAGAAATGATTATTTCATTAATAAAAGTTAAATAATTAGTACATTAAAGAACTTATATGTTAGAAAGGCTAATAATCAAAAAGTAAGATGTCTAGCTAAATGCCCTCCCAATGAGGCCCCCTGGAACGTGGAAGCCTCCTCACGGGGTAAGTGCTTACCACTGAGTACTGTCTAACATGTAGGTTTCCGCGACGTTGACCGGCGCTTGTTGATCAATCCCTTTTGATCGGGCCCCTCTCGTTGACCTCAGTAGGTTTTCTCTCCGCCGCCGCCTCTCTTGTTAATTGCAATTTCAGGCACGAGTTAACTCTTTACATACTGTCATTCTTCGGCATCCCTGTACCGCGAACCCCACCCCATCCGGCGAGCTAGTTTGTGCACCGCACGTCGTGCCGACGATCGGTGCAGCGGATGCCTAAAACTTCGGCGATATTCCTCGGCGGTCAAGCCATCTCAGCCACCTTTTGTCTGACCCTTTCTCTACTTTTGTGACGATGGTCGTTACCCCATCTCTTCTCTTTGAGATCTGTTTTTGTTTCTTTCTATTTCGTGCCACGGCACACACACTCCCGACAGTTACAAATGGCGCCCAACGTATGGGCTAAGGAACTTAATTTGCTTTGAGTTCCTTGGTCTAGCGGTCCGATGACATGGACATGACTGATTGTCACTTGGTGACACTTTAATTTTCCCCTCGGCATTTCTTTTCTCCTAGTTTGTTTTCCCTCCCATGTCATCGGTTTTAAATATCTTTTTTTTTAAATTACAGCCGAATTTTCTTTTGAAACTTTTTCCTTGTGGCACAGGCCATCGAGAGGAGCCAGGAGGGGACTTCCTTCATAGTTACCAGTTCCAATTCTCAGTCCAAGTCCCCCCGGCTATTGGGTAATTGGGCGAAGGTACTTACCGCGGTACCCTAGCCCTCACAATTTCTTCTGCTTCCTCTTTCCTGTCTTTCTTCTTCTTCAACCACTTCAACTTTTACTATCTTTCTGCGGTAGCCTCCCTAGTTTTTTTTGTTCCTGTCAGGTGGGCTCGGAGTCTGGTTAACAGGCGTATACCGCCTGACTCTGCGCGAGTCCACATCTGACAGGGAACACTGCATTTTGGATGTTTTTTTCTTTCCTGCCCATAGTATGGACGGGTGCATTTCGTATTGTCGGACCTGCACCGTCTGGGCTACCAGGCGTCCTATCGCCTGGCCTTGCGACAGGGTCGTTATTCCGGAATACACCCGCCCCCGTCCAATGGCCGTCTGTCAATCCGCCTTCCTGGAACTCAGCAGAGCTGCTGACCAGTCGTGGTGGATTGACAGAACGGTCTACCTAGTTCATCAGGGAGACTTCTATCTCTTCTGCTTCTATCCCCTTCTACCACCTTCTTTCACTCTCTATCTTGTGTTGTTGGGTCATCGGGATCCGGTCACCGTAGAGGTCGCTGATGTCCGATGGTAGGGACGTCGATGTTGGGAGAGTTGTTAGGCAGTGGTCTAGCGGCAATCCTTATATTGGTCCCACCAGTGGAAGCACTGTGTTTGCTGGCGACGAGAATGCCACTCAGCGCCGAAGACAATCTGACTGACATTGCCGCCGCCAGTCGCCGCCGCCTTGTTGGGGGTGTCCTTTTCCGGAGGGCCCCTTTATAAGCATTATTAGCACTTTTTGTTCATAGAAATTTTCACGTATATTTTCTTGATGCTCATATTTTATATGACAATAATTTTTTTGTTCAAAACATTTTTTTCAGGATAACATATTTTTATACATTCGTATAAGTTTTGATATTTCATATATTCTTTGAGAATAACATACCTTTACACATTGAATCTTTCTTTGATATTTCACATATTCATTTAGGATAACATACTATTAACCATTGAATTTTTTTTTTATATTTCATATATTCTTTTAGGATAACATACGTGGTACACCTTGAATTTTTTTTGATATGTTCCATATTTGTTCTAAGATAACATATTCTCTTTTCTCATAAAAGTTTTGATATTTCACATATTTTTTGGGTCTTGATAACATATCCTTGCTCATGAGTTCTTTGATATTTATGTTTTCTATGATAACATCTTCCACATATTACTTTTTCCCTCACACCCATCTCGAAAGCAAAAGGAATTTCGGTCTTTAGTCTTATTCCCTAAATATTCACCTTGGTTTTGTCAAAGTAGTCTCCTCAACTTTTTCCACCACGGGTGGTAGCCATCTGTGAGCGAACATTGATCTAACCAGAACTGCCCTTTTTTTTGTCCCAGGACAGTCCCTACGCTCCATCATGACTGGCCGGACTAAGCCTAAGAGGAAAGGGACAGCCGCTGCCCAAGGGGCCGATGATCCTACGGGCGCATCGGACCAACTGGAACCCTCTGACCACTCCGGTGTTGAAGATGAGACAGCCGGCCAAGACTTGCCGGGAGCCGCCGGAGAAGGTCCCTCCAAAGTCTCTAAAGCAGACCTGAAAAGTGCCATCGACAAGGCTCTGCCCTATTGCTCCTCGGAGCCTGAACGTGTCCTCCCAGAGGCGCCCCCCAGACCTGCCAGCCTTCAGGTCCCACTGGCCTTAGATTTTCGCCAGAGGACTACTAGTGTTAGCGCCCCTCCCTCTCCCAGAGCGTACGCACCGTACACTACAGCGTGTCATCCGGGACCCAGTGACGTATGGGCAACCGGACCTACTATGGGGCCCCCATTACCCCCAGCTGAAGTCCGCTTCTCAGCAGCCCCGGCCAAGTACAAGTCCCCGGTAGTCCACTGGAAGATCCGATTCTCGGGCCGCGAAAATGCACTCCCTGCAGAAGAATTTTTGTTCCGTGTGCGGACGAGAGCTGAAGACGAGGGAGTCCAGCCACCCGAACTGCTACGTAACATTTCCGCACTACTAACCGAAAGGGCTGAAGATTGGTATTGGACACAGTTCCGGAGGGGGTATCCTAACCCCATCTGGCAAGATTTCCGCATGAGCTTCGTGGAGCAGTTCGGCGGTCAAACCTCCGAGTACCAGGTCATCAAAGAAATACTAGAGACCAAGCAGGGGAACATGGCCTTTGATGACTATGCGGCCAAGATTTTCACCCTTCATAATCGGCTATCGAGGCCGATGCCTCCGACGGAGTTGGTTCGCATCTTGATGCAAAACCTGAACGTCTCCCTGGGGTCCGCCATCATAGGATCCTCGTATCAAGATGTGCGCCAACTTCGCGAGGCTTGTTTGAGGGTGGAAAGCTGGCAGCGGGAAAGGAGGGGCGAGCACCGACACACGCCCAGGATCCACGAGCTCGAGTCACCTCAACCCCAGCCGTATTCAAACCATTACCAGTCCTACGCCCCGGAGCCTGGCTGCCGCGCGGAATCTCACACTAATCAGCCGCCTGCCCTTGAAGAAGTTCGTAAGGCTCAGCCCAGCCGACCACCTCCCAAGTGCTGGAACTGCCGACAAGAGGGGCACGGGTTCATGATGTGCACCTCCCCTACCCGCAGCATTTTCTGTTATCGATGTGGGCGACCAGACGCGTATGCACCAACTTGTCCCAGCTGCTCGGGAAACTAGAGTCGGGGTGCGAGCCTACAGCGCCACCAGTGGGGAATTTTTTCAGTTTTTTTTTCCTAAACCTTCACATAGCAATTACGAAAAAAACCTACAAATAAAGTACACAATTTGGTCCAGCCGTTTTCAAGTTTTAAGCATCCGAACACAAATCGCGTTCCATTTTTATATATAGATTTCCCGCGAGGGGGTGGCCAATAGGGGCAGAAGGGGGTGGCTTTTCAAATTTTTAATATCAAATTCGTAATCAGCGACCCCGAAAACTTATAAATTGACATGCATCTTGATTATGTTGAATAATATACGCTATTTCACGCGAGGGGTGGTCAAAAGGGGTGGAAGGGAGTCGCTTTTCTAATTTTTAATATCAAATTCGTAATCAGCGACCCCGAAAACCCCCGAGTAAGAAATTTTGAATCTGATTTATCGACTTTTGGCCAGCTTTTTAGGAATCGGCCGCACTGTGCGCCTACTTAATTTGCTACTGATGTACATGTATTGGTTAGGAAAAATTTTGGTTAGGAAAAAATGCCGATTAGGAAAACGATTTTTTCACACTCTGAAAATGATAAAACCGTATAACTCAATCAATTATGTTGGTTTTTTTTAGGAAAAATTTTATTAGTTGGAACATTCATTTCTACGATTTTTAAGCAATTTACTTTGGAAAAAATAGCATGTTTATTATTTTTTATAAAATTTTCAAATTTTAGTGATGTCGATATTTGAGTTGCTAGGAGTAAGTAACTAGTTCGGTAAATAACAATCGCCGTCGTCGTTCTACCGAACGACTTGATTGTCAGTTTTTGCAAAACAGTCAGTTTTCTTTCAATTTGTATAATAAAAAATGTTTCTCCTGAAAAATTAAGTTTTTTCAAATGATGAGTTTTGAAAAAACAGTCCTCAATTGGAATAATTAATAGAAATTTTAACAGAACCGCAAATAAAATAAAAATCCGTATGAAGTATTTTAAACATAGTTTATTTATATCTTCTTATTAATTTTTTTTCTTACAATAAAGCGAAAAACAAATAATACATAATTTAAATATGTTACTTAAAGTTTATTAAAATTAATAATAATTACAAATTTACAGGCCTGTCTGGGTTTTTTACCATTCTTCATCTCCATCGGTGCCATCAGAGTCCTCTCCTAAATTAATTATTATTCTATTGGAATTGAAAAACATACCCTCTTTTCGCAAATAATCTTCCTAGATGTCCTGAACATGCCTGCAGCTGTTCCTCCAGACCTCCTCCGTTATAGCTGAAAATTCCTTATTAACTATTTCTAAGAGCCTGGCTTCTTTATACACAATATTTTGTGCAGCAACTCGTCTCTTTAATATTCCCCAAATCAATTCAATGGGATTTAATTGGGGATGATATGGTGGCAACCTGGAACAGGAGAAGATCGTAAATGAATGAAAAATATAATTTTAGCTTTTTAATTCTTACTTCAAAACGGAATGGCCATGACTTTCCAAAAGTGCATCTATACTATATTCAAGATGTTGTTCTCGATTTCTGCATATAACGTCGTACAAATCCTTTTTTGTAGAATTGTTTTCAAACGAAATTCCTTTCTCTGTAAGCCAAGAAATCATTTCACTCTTGAGCAGTGGTGTTGTGCTAATTTTTTTTCTACCGGAACGCGTACCGGAACGCGAACGGGAATCTATTTGAATAAGAAAACAGCTGTTTGATTTTTGTTTGAATGACAACCCGAGTCGAAATATTAAGACATCAGACCTTCTCGTACGGTCTCACTTCTATTGTTCTCTCGTGCGGCGACCATTTTTAGCGTCTCCTTACGATTTCAGACGGTTTCACAATTGAAAATACAAATTTTCTGTCGTTTTCGGACGATATCCGAAGATCTCATTCGATTTCACCCAAGATTTTTCTTAGAATTCGTGACTCATCGAAAACTGGACTTAGACCGAAATTTAATTTTCATTTCACTTAGTTTTCGGCGATTTTCCCCAAGCTAAAATCTAATATTATGTCTTAAGCATTTCAGGTTTCAACTATCTCACAGGCTCCAACTACCTCGCCAGGAAAAGAAAAATAACTTCAGTATATACATATATATGAGAAAAAATTTTTTTTATTTTTATTTATATTAATTTTAATAATTTGAAATTAAAAATATCGAATTTTGATTAATTTTTATTAATTACAAATTAATATATTGAATACATCAATGTAGTACACATGCCGTACGATTTCATTTCGAAAGGTTATTACTGCCCGAAAGGGGAAAATGACCTGCGCAGGTCATTTCCCGCGCGATAGAATTTAAGACATCAAACGATCTCAGACCTGCGCAGTTCATTTCCCCGCGCGATAGAATTTAAGACATCAAACGATCTCAGACGCCCTGAAAAAGCACAAAATAAGACCGTCTGATTTCGTCTGAGATCGTCCAAACAATAGAACTGAACTTGCTTTTACGCTATCGTACGATATCGGACGCCCTCAAAACAGGTAGCAAAATCGAGACAAAATTTTTGACTCGGGAAAAATCAATTGCACATTTGGAGGCAGTTACAAATTTTATTTTTTCAGGTCAGACTTTTCGGTTTTTACTACTTTGCAAAAGTAAGTAAAACCGTTTTTGTGCGAATTTTGATTTCGTTTTGATTTACAAAAATATTTCCGCAATATGTTTATTTTTCAGATTGGGAAATGTTTAATTTTCGTAAAGATTCAGATGAAAATTATTGCGTTTTGCAAGATATCAAGATGTAAAATAGTAACAACTTTAAAAATATGAAATTATACTTTATGGATATTAATGGATATTCTCAATTAATAGTGCAACTCTCTCAGCAATAGGAAAGCTTGTAACGGTCGGTCGGAAAAATTATTTTTTTGGGAAATTTATCTTGAAATCACCTTGTAGGTAATGGGAAATTTATTGTAAATCACTTTGTAGGAAAAGGAAAAATTTTAAACGAGGTATGCGAGAGAAAAAAAAAGAATAAAATTAGTCAGGAAAGATTGGTCAGTAAAAATTAGTCAGGAAAATTAGTCAGAAAAAAATTAGTCAGGAAAAAAGTTAGTGAGGAAAGGAAAAATTTTGGGAGATTGGTCAATTGGAGGAGAGAAGAATAAGTGGGCTGATAGAGAAAACATTCTTTTCTTTTGGTCCGAAAACTTCCTCTGAGTTCGGAAATCTCTCGAATAAATAGCGGTCTGAAAAAAGAATTAAAAACAAACGGATTGCAATTCTGATTTAAAAGTGTTGCGTTATTTTAAAATCCCTAAACACATATTGGGAACAAACTAATTACCGAGCTCGGAAGGGACGTGACCCGAAACATATTTCTTGACGAAGGCCAAGGATAGAAGTTGCTGTCTGAACGAGGTTGTGAAGAATTGTGGCAATAGTTGTCTGGTTTTGGAGTTCCGTGGTCCCTATGCTGGAGGCCCCCTCTAAATAGTCACTAACATCAATTTATGCAAGGCTCTGGAGTGGCTGTACAATTTTGAGACCTGTGTTCCCCTGGAGGACAAGGTTTTGGTCAGTGCCACCCGGTCTATTAACCTGGAATTAGTTAGTCAAGTCTAATTGCTGTTGTGTCTGGCGATCATGGAAATTTAGGAACGTAGGCGAAAATCTAATTTACGGCGATTATCAAGATTTGTTGAAATATAAAAAGAACAGTCGGAAGGAAGCGCTAGTGTTCGTTCTAGGTTACCGGTGGAGAGTGCTATCATTCAGAGTAACCTTATTTATAATCGGATCGGTAGCTGGGTATAGTAACCACTGCAGACTTTGGAGGTATCATATCACATTTTATTGTTATTTTCCATTTTTTCTGTTTGTTCGATGGTTGATTATTAAGTATTCTTAAACTTTTTGGAACGAAGTTCCTTATCGCGCGTTGCGAAAGGGGGCTAGACGGAAAAAATTAAGACCAAAAGTTGTAACGACACTTCTTGGTATAGTTGTGCTCTCTCATAGAAAGCAAGCCAGTTATTTTCGTTTCGTCTTTCTATTTCGCATTGTACAGTGTGGTGTCGCGACGATTATTTTTTGAGTGTATACAGGTTTTTTGTACACAGTAAATAATAAAATTCGAAAGTGTCAATGACTGGTTTTTGATTTGAATCAAGTGTTCTAAGCAAATTTTGACGGTGTTCGGAAACCCTTTGATAAGTCAACAATTTGATTATAATCTGTGCAACAAAGCAGTCTCTTAAAAGCAAATTCAAATGTGAAATTGCCGTGGCAATCTTTTGATCGTCGCAGGACTTGTAAATTGTTGATGTGATTGCAAATTTTTGACATTTTCGAAAAGTGTCCTAACAATAATGAATCCTGACAGTGTTTCTGCACAAGTTCCGAATATTGCTGATGGAGTTAGGTAAGTAGAGATTTTATACAGACAATAATAAATGCTTATGTATTTTTAGCAAGTACGCATTATACTATCTATATCATACGCGTTATAATCTCTCCATTATTGTGTGTTTAGCAAGTGTACGCGTCATACCTTTAATAAATTTAAAAGCAAATTATATTTTAATATTACAATATCAATGCGTATGTATTTAGCAAGCCGTGCGTGTTCTAACCTATAGGCTGATGTGTTTACGAAGTCGAGAGAGTGTGTGTGTGTGTGTGGGTGTGTGTGTGTGTGTGGGTGTGTGGGTGTGTGTGTGTGTGTGGGTGTGTGTGTGGGTGTGTGTGTGTGTGGGTGTGTGTGTGTGTGGGTGTGTGTGGGTGTGTGTGTGTGTTTGTGTGTGTGTCTGTGTGTGTGTGTGTCTGTGTGTGTGTGTCTGTGTGTGTGGCTGTGTGTGTGTCTGTGTGTGTGTCTGTGTGTGTGTCTGTGTGTGTGTGTGTCTGTGTGTGTGTGTGTGTTTGTGTGTATCTGTGTTTTTGTGTGTGTATGTATATGTACATTTTTTGGCTTTTTTTTATTTCAATAGCGAATCAACTAATAGCATCGACTACTGAGGTACAAACTGTAACATCAAGGAAAAAGCCAAATGCACAAAGATGTAGAGAATATCGTAAGAGAAAGATGTTACAAAATACAATGGTACAAAACATAACTGCAGAGAGATCACATGAATGTAGTGAGACTGATCAATTGCAAACTAAAAAACCTAAAACTAATGTAGAAAGAAGAAAAAAACATTCTGAAGCGCAGAAATTAAAGCAACAAGAAAGTAAAAAAAATACCTAAAACTGTAAAACAAAAAAATAAAGAATATTTCGATAGGAAATAAAATTTCAGGCTTTAAACACTAAATCATCATTCAGATGCGTAAGTATGAATCGAAAGGAACTTCGTTCCATCCGGGTGTCCCTTGACACCTCTTTGCTTTTTTATATTGATTTTTTAAATAATTGTAGTTACCCTATTTCCATATTCTATTTACAGACGTGTAATTATTAAAAATTTTTCTTATATTGTATTTATATTGTTAAAAAAACAACGTGTTGGCCAAAACGACGTTTTTGTTGTATTCTAAATGAGATTAACAGGCATTTGATTTTTGTGTTTTTTTTGTCGGATTTATGTAATTTTTTATTGTCTGTCTTATGTTATCAATGTGTGTTGTTGAAGTAAATATGGAATTTTTTTTGATTGAGTACACGTCTTTGGTCAGAATGGGGTGGTAAAGTTTCCATTAAAACTTTTCAGGATGGTTGGGGCGGAATGTGTTTCTTTCAGGGTTCTCAAGTAGTGCTTTTCCTTGTCAGCTGATAGTCACCCATACTATGGGCTGGCAAGGGAACGGACTGCAGTGATACGGCTCAGGCAATGCCCGAAGGTTGATGGAAACGGAAGATTTACTTAGTCACAGGTAAGTGGTGAACCAACCGCGGTAAGGCCCGGCCACACACCCCACGACCCCTCCGGCGAGCTAGATAACTCCGTGTGGCCGGCGTAGGAGTTCCGGAATTTTGTTTCTTTTCTTATGTCTGGTATTGGCTCCTTGGTCATGCTTTTCCGGGCTTATGGCTAAGGGGGTAATACCTCGCATAAGTGGCGCCCACTATTTTATCGCGCCATTATGCTATTACATAAATGGCGCCCAACGCGGCTTTTAAAGCCCGTTAATAGTCCTACACGGACCTTGAAGTTTAATTTTTTTTTGGTGTTTAGTACCACTTGTGCCTGCACGGCCAACCTCTATCTTTTTATGAATGGTTCACCACATTTACCAAGCGCTCGCTGTGGGCTAAGGTAGTACCGCGAGGCCTTAGCCCTTGTCTATTTTTCGAATTTTTTTTTGCAGCAACTTGTCCAAATTCTAGGTGAATTTTTCTTTGTTTTCGCTTTTAGGCCTACCCTTTATCTTCTGCGGTAACTTCTTCTTTTTGGAGTAGCTTCGAACCATGCTGATCTTCACGGCTTGCTAACAAGCGGTGTTCGCTTGGCTATGCGTGCAGGTGTAGTAGTGGTTCATCCCTGTCCTGTTTCTAGGGTCGGCGACTCTGGTATCAGGCTTGATACCGCCTGCCACTGCGTCGGTCCGTGAACCGGATCTTCTTTTAATTGTCCTGGTGGACGTTGAAGTTGGTACAAGGGCTTAACCGTCTCTGGTATCAGGCGTGTTACCGCCTGCCACTGCGCCCCTTGCCCTCCTGATGGTCCATCCAGCTTTTTAAATTCTATTTTTTTTGTTTATGTCCCGAGTTTTTTTCCCCGTCTGTTCCTCCCTCCCTGATTGATTTTCCGAAAGGTAGCTCAGGTGTGGTTGGGCAGCGGTTCACTTCCAAACATTTTTTTTATTTGTGTTGAAGAAGTTTCCCTTTCGTGACGATGCGAATTTCTATTTAGTTTCTGTCCTTCTTTTGGGTGTAAACCTGTAGCTGTATCGGTGACGTGGCGGACACTTGGTGAGGACTGTGACTCATAGTCTTCATCAACTGACATCGACACGTGAGAGTCCTGGGGGGAAGTATTTCCGAACTCAACTGTCCTGAAAATGTTTTCTTTTGATTGTGTTAATTTACAACATTTACACTACACTACTAGTATCCACTGCCGCTTGATTAGGGTACGAAGATTAGGTAATTGGGTCGGTAGAATTTTTTTTAGACTTTTGTGTTTTTGCATTACATAACGTATATTCTTGTAGATATTAACGTAGCAGTATAATCTAGCGTTCAGTTCGTTGGGACTTCCAATTTAATTTGTATTTGACATTATAAGTGACTTCAATCACTACCTTTTTGGGATTAGTCGCATCTATTCTCGTATTGTTATACATTTATTTTGGGCATAAACTGTTCGTGAGTATATCCGCGAGTTTGTCTTCCGGATTAACTTTGTTGTGGTCAAGGCTACCTTCTTTTATAGCCTTCGTTAGCTATTTCTGTTGTACTTCCTTGTTGTTCGAGTTTAGTATAGTTTTCTTATTGGGTTGTGATTATATCGTGGGGTTAGATTATGGAGCTCAGAAGTGGAAGGACTGCAGATACCACTTCTGGTGGAAGCAATCTTCCTAATGGAACCGAAGCCGGCCAGGGGGACTCACCAACCTTCCCCAACCCTACTCCTTCGCTGGAGGAGCAAGTTGCCCAGTTGAGGCAGGTTTTAGATACCCTGATAATCCAGCAGCGACCTGCTGAGGTTCCGATGAACCCTGGGGTACCCAGGGATCAGCAGTCCACCCCGGAGGCGTCCCCACCTGCGGTCGGCAGGTTAGATTTTTTGCCTGGGACCCAGCATCGCAAGTCTCCAGTTACGTTCTGGAATTTAAAGTTCTCCGGCGAGGACAGGTTGTTGTCGGCGGAGGAATTTCTGTTCCGGGTGGAACTGAAGGCTCGCGATGATGGGGTCGAACTATCTGAAGTCTGCCGGCATTTCTCCTCGATGTTGTCGGGACGAGCTACCGATTGGTACTGGTCCCAGTTTCGACGAAAATTCGTAGATCCTGATTGGGCGACTATTAAACTTCAATTTATAAGTTATTTCCGAACGCAAGAATCCGATGAGGAACTGATCCTCCATATGATGGATACCAAACAACACACGCTTTCGTTTGATGACTTTTCTGCTCAATTGCTGTCGTTGCATAATCGAATGAATAAGCCGATGTCGGAACACGGTTTTATAGGAATCGTGATTCGTAATTTAAACTTCACGTTAGGTTAGGCGATAATAGGACAGAATTTCACCAGTATGCAACAGTTGCGTGAGACTTGCGTTCGAGTCGAACGCTGGCAGAAGCTGAAGCGCGTAGAGCGTAGGCCTGATCGGCAGGTACACGAGGTTGAATATCCATCTTCATACCCGCCTGAACATTTATACCCGGACTTACCAACACCCGAAGTTGACGAAATGACGGCGCCGCGTCAGAACCAGACGAATCCACGACCTTTACGTTGTTGGAATTGTCAGCAACCGGGTCATCCATTCATGGACTGCCCGTCTGAAACTCGTGGCCTGTTTTGCTACAAGTGTGGCAAGCCAGGAGTCGTCACACCAGTGTGCCCCACCTGCCAGGGAAACCGGAGCCGGGGTGCGAGACAGTACGGGAGTCCACGCCCGAGCTAAGCTCGCCCGTTGTCCCTGATTATACTTCCACTACACCTGCTATGTCTACCATCAGCGACTGACAGAGGAGGTTAAACGTTCGTTCCTTTCCCGTTGGAAGAAATATATCTCCACTCGTTCGCGCATCTTCTCAGAGGCACCTTTTGTGGACTCCCTCACTTCCAAGCGCACCCCTCCCCAAATTAGAGTACGAGCTAAGGAGAAGCGACAATGTTTGCAGAAAATTGTTTCTGCTTTCATCTCTGATACGTCAGATCCTCGTCTGTTTACGAAGGTCCTGATAGCTAACGAAGAGGTTTTTGGTTTGTTGGACAGTGGTGCCACTGTTAGCTGTCTGGGAAGAGATGCCGAAGCGTTTCTAGCCAATCATCCCGAAGTGACAGTCTACACTTTGCACTCTGTAGTGCATACTGCTGACGGGGCTCCGCAGAGACTTTGCGGTTATATTCGGGTTCCGATATACTTTGGAGGAAGGACCCGTGATATAACCATCTATGTGGTGCCCAGTCTCAGCCAGAGACTGTACCTAGGGATGGATTTTTGGAATCTTTTCGGCCTAGCTCCCCAAATAGTCGGCGAGATAAACGCTCCATCCGTGTCTGCAAAAATGCACGACTTAACGTCCACGCAATGCGAACGGTTGGAACGTGTCAAGGCCAGATTTCCTTCTTTCGATGTCCTAGGACTGGGAAAGACTAACCTGGAGGAACACATCATTGACACTGGTGACTCAGTTCCCATTAAACAGAGGCATTATCCCGTCTCACCCGCTGTACAACAGCTGATGTATGGTGAGTTGGACAGGATGTTGTCGCTGGGGGTGATTGAGCCATCAAATAGTCCCTGGAATTCTCCAGTGGTGTTAGTACGTAAACCAGGTAAAGTCCGCCTGTGCCTTGACTCTCGCAAGGTCAACAGTGTCACTATCAAGGACGCCTACCCTCTTCCCCATATTGATGGTCTTCTTGGTCGTCTTCAAGACACCAAGTTCATCACGAGTTTAGACCTTAAAGACGCCTTCTGGCAAATTCCGTTAGAGAAGAAGTCGCGAGAGCGGACAGCTTTCACTGTCCCTGGTCGTCCACTGTACCAGTTCACAGTAATGCCTTTCGGCTTATGTAACGCCCCACAGCGCATGTGTCGCTTGATGGATAAGACCATCCCGGGCCATTTACGTGAAAACGTTTTTGTCTATCTGGACGACCTGCTCATTGTTTCACCTGACTTTGACTCCCACCTAAAGCTTTTGGACGAAGTCGCCAGCTGTCTCCGTCGTGCTGGGTTAACAATCAATCTATCTAAAAGCAAATTCTGCGTGACTGAAGTGAAGTATCTCGGCTTCATAATTGGTGATGGGACTCTGAAAACCGATCCTAACAAGGTGACGGCCATTTCGGAATTCCCGACTCCGAAGTCTCATAAGCAGGCTCGGAGATTTTTGGGTATGACCGGATGGTATCAGCGTTTCATTCCCAATTATGCTAGCGTGGCTTCTCCAATCACGGATTGTTTGAAGTCTAAATCTTTTAGTTGGACTGATGAGGCCCAGCAGGCGTTCGAGACCTTGAAAAAGCTGATGACGGAAGCTCCTCTTTTAGTCACTCCAGATTTTTCTAAGCATTTCTATATTCAGTGCGATGCCAGCAGAACTGGTGTAGGTAGTGTGCTTTTTCAAAAGGACATGGATGGAGGAGAACATCCGATCGCTTATATGTCCAAGAAGTTGAACGGAGCACAACGGAACTACACCATTACTGAGCTCGAATGCTACGCAGCCGTGCTGAGTATAAAGAAGTTTGGAGCGTATGTTGAGGGACAGACTTTCACGGTCATTACTGACCATGCAAGTCTAAAATGGCTCATGAGCCAGAAGGAGCTTAACGGCCGTTTAGCCCGGTGGAGTCTTAAGCTTCAGGGGTTCGATTTTACGATCGAACACCGTAAAGGCACCCACATTGTGGTTCCCGATGCCTTGTCACGCATGGATTGCGTTGACGATTTGTCCTTGTGTTTCGACGTGGACTTAAATGCCCCGTCTTTCAAGTGAGTATCTTCGTCTGGGTGATAGCCTCAGGCAAGCCTCACCGCAGCTACCAGACCTGCGAATTGAAGATGGGTACGTTTTCAAGCGTACATCTCCACCTACTGGAAACCCGATTGCTGACGACCTGACATGGAAGTTGTGGATTCCGATGGAATTGACCGCGTCGCTCGTCGAATCGTCTCATTCGCCTCCCCAAGCATCGCATGGTGGAGTAGGGAAAACCCTAGCCCGATTGCGCTGTAAGTACTTTTGGCCAGGTATGGCAAAACAGGTGAGGGACTTCATCGGCAACTGTGAGGTTTGCAAGACCACCAAAGCCCCCAGCTCAGTACTTCGACCACCAATGGGAAACCCCATGGAGGCGTCGAGGCCGTTCCAATTTTTATACGTCGATTTCTTAGGTCCTTATCCCAGGTCGAGGAAAGGCCACACGGCAGTATTTGTTGTATTGGATGCTTTCACCAAATTTGTCTTCCTGCACCCCGTGTCCGCTGAGACCACGGCGGCGTCCGTCAAGTTTCTCGAGCAAACCATCTTCCATACCTTTGGAGTTCCTGAAACGGTCTTCTCCGACAATGGTCGGCAATTCACCTCCAAAGAGTTTGCTAAATTGTTGACCGACTATGGCGTGCACCATGTGCGCACGTCTGTATATTCGCCTCACCCCAACGCCTCTGAGCGGGTGAATAGATCCATCCTAACTGCCATTAGGGCATACTTAAAGGAGGATCATCGTGAGTGGGATAGACATCTTTCGTCCATTGAATGTGCTCTTCGTAGTACCCACCACGAGGCGATCGGCATGTCCCCATATCCCTGTTTGGTAGCCACATGGTCCTACACGGATCAGCATATCCAGTCCTGAAGAAACTGAACGTTCTCCAGGAGGGTGACATAGCTTTTCTACCATTGACGGACAAAATGAATGAATTTGAATTATCTGAATTTGTTTACCGGAAAACTTTCTGGGTGAGTAACCGAGCGGGTCGTTTCAGTGCCAAGTTGGCACCCCGGTTCCTGAAAGCTCGGATACGTAAAAGAATTGGAACCAGCTTGTACGAGCTGGAGGATTTGGCCGGAAAAACATAGGTGTATATCACGGCAAAGACCTACCTCGTTGATTTCCTCAAGGTTTCCTTTTCATTTTTATAAATTTTGGTCAGGCTGTGGGTGTACCTCGGCGAATTAGTTGCCTGTCGTCCTACTGGGGTGAGTCACCTGCAATGTGGGATTGCGTGAGATTGACTCCATGGTACGAGAGGAAACTGGTTCTGGCGAGAATGTCTGTAAGTTTATCGGAGCCGGAGGGGGACAATATGGAATTGCTTTCAGCCGGATCCTGGTACTTCCAGATATTCTTCCGAGAGAATCTACAGACTGTCCAGCGGTCAAAATTTTGGGTAAACACTCCTCACATTGCCCTTTACTCTTCGGTCAGTCTGGAGAAGGTCTCTCGGCGAACTGTTTGTCTGTCGTTCCACCGGGGGGAGTCAAAGGCAATGTGGTATTGCTGGAGACTGGCCCGATGGAGCGAAAGCAAACTGGGTTTGTACGTGGATGATTGGAGACTTGTTGATATCCGTCGGGGGACAATGTGGTATTGTCTTCCGCCGGTTATTCGCAACTCCAGACATTTCTCCGGGAGATTTTCCAGACTGGCCATCATTAAATACGGTTGCACGCATGGGCCTAAATTACAGTTAACTTTTCAACCGCTCTTTACATTACCGAGTAGTTCATATGTGCCCGGCTAGCTCGCTAAAGCATGAGACTCCTATTCTCAGGTCGTGAGTCGAGACCCACATTGGCGCCAAAAATATCAGATCTTATGACATAAGAACCGTCCGTTTTTTTCGGCTCCTCACTGCCTCGCGAGTCGACCTTGTGGACCCGAGGGTATGTAACGGTCGGTCGGAAAAATTATTTTTTTGGGAAATTTATCTTGAAATCACCTTGTAGGTAATGGGAAATTTATTGTAAATCACTTTGTAGGAAAAGGAAAAATTTTAAACGAGGTATGCGAGAGAAAAAAAAAGAATAAAATTAGTCAGGAAAGATTGGTCAGTAAAAATTAGTCAGGAAAATTAGTCAGAAAAAAATTAGTCAGGAAAAAAGTTAGTGAGGAAAGGAAAAATTTTGGGAGATTGGTCAATTAGAGGAGAGAAGAATAAGTGGGCTGATAGAGAAAACATTCTTTTCTTTTGGTCCGAAAACTTCCTCTGAGTTCGGAAATCTCTCGAATAAATAGCGGTCTGAAAAAAGAATTAAAAACGAACGGATTGCAATTCTGATTTAAAAGTGTTGCGTTATTTTAAAATCCCTAAACACATATTGGGAACAAACTAATTACCGAGCTCGGAAGGGACGTGACCCGAAACATATTTCTTGACGAAGGCCAAGGATAGAAGTTGCTGTCTGAACGAGGTTGTGAAGAATTGTGGCAATAGTTGTCTGGTTTTGGAGTTCCGTGGTCCCTATGCTGGAGGCCCCCTCTAAATAGTCACTAACATCAATTTATGCAAGGCTCTGGAGTGGCTGCACAATTTTGAGACCTGTGTTCCCCTGGAGGACAAGGTTTTGGTCAGTGCCACCCGGTCTATTAACCTGGAATTAGTTAGTCAAGTCTAATTGCTGTTGTGTCTGGCGATCATGGAAATTTAGGAACGTAGGCGAAAATCTAATTTACGGCGATTATCAAGATTTGTTGAAATATAAAAAGAACAGTCGGAAGGAAGCGCTAGTGTTCGTGCTAGGTTACCGGTGGAGAGTGCTATCATTCAGAGTAATCTTATTTATAATCGGATCGGTAGCTGGGTATAGTAACCACTGCAGACTTTGGAGGTATCATATCACATTTTATTGTTATTTTCCATTTTTTCTGTTTGTTCGATGGTTGATTATTAAGTATTCTTAAACTTTTTTATATTGATTTTTTAAATAATTGTAGTTACCCTATTTCCATATTCTATTTACAGACGTGTAATTATTAAAAATTTTTCTTATATTGTATTTATATTGTTAAAAAAACAACGTGTTGGCCAAAACGACGTTTTTGTTGTATTCTAAATGAGATTAACAGGCATTTGATTTTTGTGTTTTTTTTGTCGGATTTATGTAATTTTTTATTGTCTGTCTTATGTTGTATTCTTTTCCGACTCAGACAACATGAATGTTGAGCCTAGCTCAATTGTCTTGTCACCTGTCGATAATTATCACCCTCCTCTTCTACTGAGCTACTGTTCTGTCTTTAACAATAAGCCAATTCCAGAGGAGTCAACCTTTACCTTTAACTTTAAAAAAGCCAACCTTGAGGAACTGTCATCCAAGCTCACTTCGGTCGATTTCAATTGGTTGCTCTCACCTAATGAGTTGGATGTCGATGTAGCCAGATTTTACTCCGTCCTGTATGAAACTTTCGCATCCTGCGTACCTATCGAGCCGTTAAAATCGTCCAGATCATCCCCACCGTGGTACAACTCCGAGTTGAGACGTACCAAAAACCTGAAGAATAAACTCTGGAAAACCTACCTGAAGAAGAAAGACACTGCGAGTTTCGATGCATTTCTCAATTGCTATGACCAATTTCATGCTCTCTCCGAAACCCTCTATAAAGAGTACCTCAGAAACACGGAATTTAAAGTGTATGGAGATCCCAGAGCATTCTTTCAATTTATCAACACAAAGAAAAAAGTTGATAATTACCTTTACACCATGCAATACGAGAACTCCCTTAGTTCTAATTCAGCCGAAATTTGTGAAAATTTTGCATCGTTCTTCCTCAAATCTTTCTCGTCCCCTGTATTCCAACCAGATGAAGACAATTTTCGACATATCAATGCAATCCAAACGGCTCAAAACTTTTCCCTGTCTATAACCAGGGATGATATCTCGAAACATATAAATGAACTTCCACAAGATTTTTCGTCCGGCCCTGATGGAGTCCCTCCAGCTGTTCTAAAATCCTGTGCAGGGGCCCTACTGTCTCCTCTTCTATGCTTATTTCAAAAATCCCTAAATAAAGGGCGCTTCCCAATCTTATTGAAGAACTCTTTTATAATACCTGTCCATAAGAAAGGCTGTAAAAACGAAATATCTAATTATAGGCCAATTGCGAAGTTGTCGTCTATACCAAAACTCTTCGAATCTATTATTTATTCTGCTATCGCCCCTATCTGCAAGAGGCTTATCTCAACAAACCAACATGGTTTTCTTGCAGCCCGTTCCACTACTACTAATTTACAGGAGTTCTCTTCACACACAATTAGAGGCTTTGTCACTGGCTGCCAAACTGATTGTGTCTATACAGATTTTAGTAAGGCTTTCGACAAGCTCTCCCACTCTATTATAGTTCTTAAACTAAAGAAATTAGGCTTTCCGCATGCCCTTGTGGATTGGTTCCAGTCGTACTTAGCCGATAGAACCTACCAGGTTCTATTCCGCGGAGTCAAATCGAAGAATATCGAAGCGTCCTCTGGAGTTCCGCAAGGCAGTCATCTTGGCCCTCTTCTTTTTATTTTATCAATTGACGATATTGTTACACTGCTAAGGCACTGTAAAATCCTTATTTACGCTGATGACATCAAACTGTATCGCCACATAAGGAGTATAGAGGATTGCAAACTTCTGCAAGCAGATCTAAACACCTTCTATTCTTGGTGTTCCAACAACAACCTTGTGCTTAATATTAGTAAATGCGAGATCATGACTTTTTGTAGGAAACGTGGTGTTATAACGTATGACTATACTTTCCTTGACAACAAGGTCTCCCGTACTGAATCTGTAATCGATCTTGGGGTTAGGTTAGAAAGTAAGTTGGATTTCTCCACCCACATCAATTATATCTCCTCCAAGGGCAATTCAGTCCTGGGATTTATAAAAAGATGGTCCAAAGAGTTCAACAACCCCCTCGTCACTAAACACCTGTACGTATCTTTGGTTAGGCCTTTGCTTGACTACGCTTCCCAGGTATGGTCTCCTTACTACTCCTCCCATGTTAGTAGAATCGAATCAGTTCAAAGGAAGTTCGTCCGGTTTGCACTCAGCCACCTCCCGTGGGATGACCCACTCGCTCTTCCGCCTTATGAGAACAGACTTAAATTGCTCAACTTAAGCTCCCTCCATAAGCGCCGTGAGGTCGCTGACGTTATATTCGTTCATCGACTGATGAATGACAAGGTGGACTCTGGTTTCTTAAGAAACCGCGCGACATTTAGAGTGAATAACTACAACCTGAGAGGTGAACCTCTCTTGCACATTAATTCCTCTAACACCAATTATGGCATGTTCGAACCCGTTAATCGCATGCTTATAAATACTAACAACAATAGGAGTGTGTTTAGCTTGCTAACCAGTGAAGTTGTCCTTAAAAGGACACTTCTCAATGTGGCGTGACTCTCTGCGTGCCTCACTCCCTTATTAGTTTTGCATGCTTCTCTGTTTAATGTTTTTGAACTTTTATGTTTTTAATATTTTATGTTTGCATGTCTCAGCTGAGCCACGGCAGTGGTAAAATTTCCCCGCCCTGCTGGGAAGTGCGCCTTCTGCGTTAGAAGAGAAACTCTATATATGTATATATATACATATATATATATATATATTTATATATATATATATATGTGTGTATGTGTATGTATATATAGATTTTCATGCTTAACTGAAAAGTGCGCCTTCTGTGCTAGAAGGGTTAACTCTACTATGTTATCAATGTGTGTTGTTGAAGTAAATATGGAATTTTTTTTGATTGAGTACACGTCTTTGGTCAGAATGGGGTGGTAAAGTTTCCATTAAAACTTTTCAGGATGGTTGGGGCGGAATGTGTTTCTTTCAGGGTTCTCAAGTAGTGCTTTTCCTTGTCAGCTGATAGTCACCCATACTATGGGCTGGCAAGGGGACGGACTGCAGTGATACGGCTCAGGCAATGCCCGAAGGTTGATGGAAACGGAAGATTTACTTAGTCACAGGTAAGTGGTGAACCAACCGCGGTAAGGCCCGGCCACACACCCCACGACCCCTCCGGCGAGCTAGATAACTCCGTGTGGCCGGCGTAGGAGTTCCGGAATTTTGTTTCTTTTCTTATGTCTGGTATTGGCTCCTTGGTCATGCTTTTCCGGGCTTATGGCTAAGGGGGTAATACCTCGCATAAGTGGCGCCCACTATTTTATCGCGCCATTATGCTATTACAAGCTCTTTCGTTAGGAAAGTGCACACTTTTCCTATTTGAAATGGAACATCTTTCCTTTTATTTATCTATGATAATTACATATAAAAATTCGTCAAAAATTAGAAAAACAAATCAGCAATTCTTTTTAATTTTTTTTCAATACGTCAGCCAATTCTCGTTATCAGAAATCATCTTTAGTTCCGGAACGCGTTCCTGTCCAAAAAGGAAGTACCGGAACGACGTTCCGGAGCGTTCCGGCTCGACAACACCACTGCTCTTGAGACTTGCAGAGGTAGGAATTTTGCTTGATTTTACGTTGTGATATGCAGCGTTATCCAAAACAACAACTGAATGCGTAGGCAAATTTGGCAGTAGTTTCTCCGTCAGCCATTTTTTGAAGTTTTCCGCATTCATATCGCAGTGATAATCTCCAGTACGGGCTCCTGATTTAAAAATCAAGAGGGCGTTATGGATAAACCCATTTGTAGTTCCTCCGTGAACAATTATGAATCGGGCGCCTTTTGATAACGCCTTCTTGGGACCCTCCTTTTGATTTTGCGAAATCCAAACTTTTGCTGCAGCATGCGTTGTATGTATGTAAGTTTCATCTGAAAAGAAAATAGGTCGTTATATTTAATATAATAACACAAATAGAAAATTGAGATGCATATTATATTAAAATTATAGTCAACAAAAACGCTAACTTACCAATATATACTATGGGACGTTTATCTTCTCGATATTTTTTTACTCCCCAGAGATATTTTAGTCGGAAAAGACGAATCCTATTTGTTTCCGTTAAAATCTCTCTATTATCCGGCATATTTTTCCGCCGATATCCTAGTCTTTTTATCAGTCTCCACAAAGAAGTATCACTGCCTTCATAATTAACTTTCTCTCTGAGCTTCTCTCGTAACAGGTGAATAGTGCATTGTCGCCCTTCACTAAGATGAAATGTATCTATAATTCTTCTTACAACAGAAGAATCGAAGTCATCCATTTCACTTCGTGAGGGCTTACGTTTGGCACTTTTTCTCCTTGGTGATACGAAGTCCGCTTTTGAGGTTCTTGGCTGTGGAGAAGGCGTGCGTATTCTCACAACATTCTGGGAACCCTGCAATATTATTATTTATATTAACAATTAATTTTATTAAAAAAAAAATCACATGCCCTACTCCACTACTTAATTGTGCAGCGACATCAAACGGGTTACCTCTTCTAAGTAAGGAAGCTTCTTTCACGATCCTTCTCACAGTACTAGCAATGGAGGCTGTAAGTAAAAACTTGAATTAATATTATATAAAACACAAATAGTTTTAAAATAAACATAATTGTCATCCATGCAATATGATCTAACAATTCTTGCTCCGAACAACCTTGAACGTTTATTTCACCCGTTTGAATTTTTTTCAAAAAACAAAACGCACGAAAAATTAATTCGCGTTCTTTGCTCTTTTTTTCCATCTTTACTCCACGAATAACAAAATAACAACAAAGCAGATTCATTTTGCAGAGTTATATATTTGCAAAATCCCTCACTTGTTAATAATTGGATAATGATATTATTAGAAAAGAATAAGCTCAGAGGAAAAATTAAAAAACCCTTCGCAATAAACGCCCACCAACAGGTAAATTTATGACACTGACATTTTTTCCAAACCTTTTTTTTTCATTTTACAAGAATAATAAAATTTTATTCCTTATTGTTTTATTGTTTATTATTTCTGAAGTAACCTGGAAAAAATTAAATTTTTGGTGCAATTATCTTAAGTGCAACTACTACAATAACAATGAATCTTCCGGCAACTGACTGTATTGATTGGTAACCCGGCCTAAAATTTATAATTTAAATATTTAACAAGAATAAACTGACTTTTCCAAGAAACAGAAAACAATGCTGGTGTAACTTGCATATTTTCAATTTTACTCTTTATCTGTTATTCTTTTTATGTTTGCTTAATTTTGTGATCCATTGTATATTTCAAAAAATGAGCGAGAATTGACTCCTCCTCCTTCTTATCAAATCCCTTGCAGTCATCTAATCAGTCTGGCCTGCGTATTGCTTGGGTGAGGTCCATTTTCCTGGCGGGTTAATGATTACTTAAAAAATTTACAAATTATGAATGAAAAACGTCCTTTTTTATATATTTTTTAATATTCAGGTTTTTGTATATTAGGCATTTGCCACAGAAATAATTTTTAGTAATTTTTATTACGAAATATGAAATTTGTGTTTCTAACGCTGTCATTACTAGATTCTTGACGTTTTCCGCCAGTCGTATGCGCTCTTCTGCCTGGGGAGGTTGTGCTGCTTGTGGCTGCGGACAACTTTCAATTTATAAATGAAAATGCTTATGAACTTAAAAGAAATTTTTTCAGCATAGTTTTTAAATTATTTCCAACTTAGGGATGAAAAAAATTTCGAATAATTATAGTAAAAATATTCATATTATGATGAATAAACTTTGAGCACGGTTGATGTTGAGCATGGTTTTACATGTATTTAAAATCTCTTTTCAATACATATAAAGATTACTTAACTTCCCAGTGGGAAAAAGGAGTGCTCCAAGAGCCATCTTGGAGCGCTCCAAAAGGAGCATAGAGTGCTCCCGTTGCCATACCCGTTCTATATTCTTTTTAACATTGCATGTCATTGCGAGGGAGCATACGTTTTTAAGCTCCCATAAACGCGTTGTTGGAGCATTATAAAAAAGCTTTTTAAAAAAGAAATATTCATGGGCGCCTGTGGGTATGTAATCCAGTATCGAAAAGCTTTTACTTTGTTTATCTTTTTCAATTGCCTTTTTCTTTCCAAGCCCGAGAGTGGCTTTACCAAAGCAGTCCCCCAACTAAACTCTATCAAGTTCCAAAGCTGCTTGTCCTCCGTATCGAACGAGAGCCGGGCTATTGAGTTTGCTAATGTCACATTTTATGGGCATGAGGATAATTACCCGTTTTCTTTTTTTATATAAAATTTATGAAAACTCCAAGAAAGCTCCCTTGAGAGTGCTCCAAGTACACTCCCCTGTGCATCGCTCCCAATTTTTCCCACTGGGTTTATTCATCCGGCATGCGCACATCCCTTCCCAAATTATTTTGTTGAGTTTTTTCTGCGTTTGTTGCCTTTTTAAGTTAAAAGAGGGGAAATGATAGAACAAAATTTATGAAATTGGGCAACGAGGTGCGCAGAACCCTTCAAATTATTTGTGTCACGGCGTTTGAAAAAATCTATACACTCCGCATTTGAGTACAGAAAACGATAGAAGGAATACTAAATGGCAGCGAAACTCAATTTCAGCAGAGGTTGCGATTTGCAGATCCACACAAAAAAGCATTTAGAAGACCGCCAGCCGACAAGAACTGCGACATACTTGTATACTTATAGATGACTCCCAATGGGCTTTCCTCACTACTATTTTTGCAGCAGATACATAACGGGTTTTTGTGGAAAGGGGTGAGAAAAGGTAGGGGGTCAGAAACGTCAAGCAAGCACACAAACACATTCAAGTACTTATTCGTAATAGAGGTCGCGCCAAAAGAGTTGATGCCGAGAAAGTCGCGTTTTCCATGCGCAGTAGAATCCCCGCATGCCGTTCCCGTCCCTTAGCCTAGTCGCAACAAATTTCGAAGGGGAAATTTGAAAATACATAAGCGTATTTCTTATCAACATGTGCGCAATTTTTATTTGTGTGCAGCTTTAATTTCCCCAGCTGCGCGCTCCGGCATCTACTCTTTTGGCGCGACCTCTATGACCACTTACGCGTTGCAAGAATGCGGGTGTGGAAATCGCGGTCGTTGTCAATCCACTGTGCTTACTGCAAAAAAAAAATACTTGTGAGGAAAAGCCCAATCAGCCTTGTTATCTTCCCTAGCGAAACTTCGAAAATTACTACCGTCTCCTTATTTATGCCAGCATTTCCCAGGCAGCACAGTTGGCAATTCCTGAAGTCTTCCAGAAAAACAGACGAACCCAAGACTGAGGAGAATCCAATTGAAGAATTAGAATTCCTCTCTCGGCTTCGTTCTCATATGCAGAACATCAAGGCAATACATCCTCGGCCACCCGTCCAAAAGGATGTCTACGTGCCAGAAGCCCTGTAGAACGCCGACTACGTTTTCATACGAGTCGACAGAGTTCGAAAACCTTTCGAACCTCCATATGCGGGCCCATATCAGTAGGTACTAGGTCCCTTGATTTTGGGGAAAAAACCGGTTTTGGGATTTAGGTCAAGGTGATTAATCACCTGTAATTATGTTAATTGGTTGACAGGACATAAATCACCTGTAATTATCGTAAGTGGCTGACCTTGGAATCTGCACCAGACGGTATAGACTGAGAGCTATATCACGTGGAATGGAATGCAGGTCAATGCCATCCGTTGCCTGTAATGTTGGAATCCAAGTCAAGGTCATCAACCAATCACCTGTCCATCAAACAATCAATCACCTGTTGGTTGGCCCTGGAATCTAGGTCGCGGTCGTTGACCTTGAGACTGGTTTGCTGGTGTTTGGGAACTGGTTCGGGGTCGTTGGCTTGGTCGGGTCTTTGGCGGGGGTGGGGCTGGGGGCGAATGTTGAAAAATCGATGGCTCGACGGGTACATCATAGCTATGGGGGTGTAGAAGTAGTTAGTGGGCCCCCTGTAGCGTGGGAACTTTTTCTAGGTCACGGAACTAGGTCAATCACCTGTCAGTGAAGGTGGGCTTCTAAATAAAACCTGAAAAACGACTAGGGAATGATCATAATAAAAAACAATATGCTACTTGTTCAACATTTTTATTTTATTTTCTAAAACCGGATTTATTATTACACTCAGTTGTGAAATTCTGTTTTTAAATCTAAATGTATCCACTGCATACTGCTCCCATGGTCCTTTCCTACTTTGTCTGTATGCGAAACTCCATACTACCATATATTTAACTTGTGGGTCTTCATTGAAACTTATTTTCATATCTGCTGATGGAAATAATAATGAATTGCTAGAACGAATAAAATACCAGCTAAAAATTTCAAAGTGTTGAAAGTCCAAAGTATGGTTTTTGATATGGGTTGTTCTGTAAGTGGTGCTAGATGATCTTTGAATCGTCCGCATTCGTCTATCCTATTAGCATAGATACAGTGTGGTGAACGATGTCTATGATCGAAATCTACATCCGATGCGCAGCTCATAGCATTTATCTGCAGAGAACAAAAGTAACATTGAACACGGTCTTTGATGTTTGTGTAAAAAAATCCACATTTCGCTAGCTGGTCTGCTGTATCTAAATCTATTGCTAGATTATCGAATGTTTTCAAACGATCGTATTCTTGTTTCAAGTTTAACATTTTGAATGAGTGTAACAGGTTTTATATCACGTCTTTTATATTAATCCAAGTATTGTGTTTTGAAGGAAAACCAAGCCACTTCACTAGAACTTGATTACCGCGTCTTTTTATAACCTTTTCTACTAAATAAACATCAGGGTTTTTCACAGGAGTTATTTCTGGTTCATAAAATCTACCTTGAATTATATTTCCTTGGTAATCTTCGAGAATATATGTTGTCGGGTAAACAGGTTTAACTTCTTTTATTTTAAATATCTCTGTGGACCAATTAGGTGTATAGCCTTTTTCGAATACATGTTTATGTCTACTTATACGGACAAAATCACCTGCTTTGTATTTAGACTTTGATTTTATTTTAGGGCAATTACACACAGATAATAAACGTTTTTCGTTATGCAGCCCAACATCTACAGGTCTCATCTTAATCGTACGATGTTTCATTGTATTATAGTCGTCTGTCAAATTGGTCAACATGCTAATCCAGTGATAATTACCATTCATGCTGAATTCTTTCCACAAATTTCTTGGAATGCGTCCTGTATTAAAAATCGACTGCAATGCTTTTACAAATTCCGATGCCTTTTTAGATTTTAAAGGCAGTGACCATGCGTACTTTGAAAAGGTATCAATTACAGTGAGAAGAAAACGAAACCCCTGATTTTCTGATTAGTAAGAACCCATAGCCGTGTTTTTTAATGAACTGTATAGGTCTTCCCCATACAAATCTCAAAACCCAGGTTTCATCGGGGTTTCTATCGAGGTTTTGGGAAATTTCAAAGTTTCTCTTTCTTTTCAAAATGTAGCAAACTTCACGTTGGTTGGAGAAATGTCATTTGCAGTTTGAGTTAGGTGGTAGAAATCGCGGCAACGAGAAAAATGGGCGAGGAAATAAATGTGTAAGTAACAATAAATTATTCTCTTTTTTTACAAAATTGTTCAAAATTGTTATTTTGTAGAGAAAGGCATACCTGGACAATCAGGGAAAGGAAAGCTCTACTTCATGGGCGTAGCAACTGGGTGGGCCAGGTGGGCCAGGCCCACCCCAGAATCCTTCTGGCCCACCCCACAGTAAAAGTGATTCACTTATTAAAAACAAGATAAATCCACTCTAAAACCCGTGATGTTACATAATGCTTAAAACAATTTTACAAAAAATAGTTTTTAAATCATCCCTCGGTTGTGGTCCCCGTTAAACTACGATTATAATTGGTTCGTGGCGCATGACACAGCGTAGTGGCTCCAATGGACATGGAGATAAAGCTGGAAAAACATAATTGCATTGCGTTGTATTGCTTGGGTGGGTATCAAGTGCATTTCATACAATGCAGTGCCGTTTTTACTGTGCTACTTTCTTCAGTACAGCGTTGCCTACTCTTGCCTCCAGAGACCACTATATTCGGCTTTTAAAATCACCAGTAAACCACTAAAATGTTTTCCTCTCGTCAGTAACTAGATATTCCACTAACCCCCTATTCTAAAATTGAGACCAGTCATAAGTCACCAGCTTTAGCGACTCGCGCTTGCTTTTTATAAACTTCTTATTTTGGTTTCTATGTCGATGTTGACAGAAGTTACGTATAAACAACTTCAAAATAAATACCTTTAGAATACAGGGGTATATCTAAAGTTCCTCAAACTTAATGTTAGATAGACGATGTTCCCAACTAATTCAAAAAACAAAATGATAATCACTGCACTAATAAATTGCTATAAAATAATAGATTTTAATAATAGAATCAGCATTTTTGTTTTGACAAATTACCATTATAACCTGGCTTCATTGACCGAACTGCCTAAGTACGAGTAAATTAGTGAACTGAACTTGAAAATAGCCTCAATTCGCATACAATTTCCATTTATTCAACTGAGGATAATGGTGGATCCACACTACGCGAACTTAGCTCTTACGCGCTTTTGCCTATTTTTCATAAAGAGTTTTGTGATTGTTTTATTACCTTTTTAATGTCAAGGGTACTGGGGCAAAACTGCGCGGACAATAGTCTGGAATTAAAACGGTGCATTGTACGTTCACACAATACGGGCTCTACAAAAGCGCGTATGGCCTTTCAAATGAAAATTGGTTTTTTGTGAATGTTGTAGATTAATTTATATTCATTTTTAAAAAGCTCATAAATTATTTGTTTTCAGATTAGTTCTTGCTTTAGGATCCAAGATAAATCTAATAATTCTAGATATTACTCTCAACTCCCGATTCAGAAAATTATCCCCCATGTTCTAAAATTGTGACCAGTCATAAGTCACAAGGTTTGGGGGCTCACGCTTACATCTTATGAAATTCTTATTTTGGTTTTTATGTCAATGCTTAGAGAAGTTACGTTTATTTCATTCCTACTTCGCTTCTAAGTTACTGTTGATTTAGTAAAGGTTTTCTATTATGATTGTGTTGTGACTTATAGCTGCTTTTAGAATACGGGGGTAAAAGTACACCCATGCTCTTTTCAAACGCCTTACGGCCAAAAGCACGTAGAATCTATGTTTATGTAGTGAGGACGGTCCTTAAAACAGAACTCAGTTCGCCCAACTGGACTCGAACTAAAGTTAAACGTTAAAGCGAGTCACTCTTGATGTGTCTTTAAGCTGCAGAACTTCATACGAAAAATTGGTGGTATTTTTGGTTTCATTACACTTTGGCAAAAAACTTTTGTTTTTTATTTAAGTGAATCATTAGGTAAGGGGTAATTGATGTCTTATTATGGTTTAGTGAATGGCCAATACTAATTTTGTATACTTGTACACTTTCCTATTACCACCAAAAAAAACCTACTAACCACTAGATTTTTTCCTCACTAACGGCAACTATAAACTACCAGTTCTAGTGGCAAAACCACTAAGTTGGCAATGCTGCTTCGGAAATAACTTGCACGCTCGTAACGCAATGCAAAACTTATTACCAGCTTTAGACAAAGAGTATAATCTCTTACGGAAGAAAAGGCAAAAATCAGGAGCTAAGTTCATTTGATATATACGTAAAATATAACGCGGAATACAACCAGAAATAAATAGTTAAGTCGTTGAGTTTTAAATTCAAATCCAACTCAACTCGGCTCCAATAGAAACTCAGTATACGAGTATATGATATGTACAACCTTAAATGCGCAGTACAAATGTACTTTTTGGCGCACTTCTATCTCCATGGTAACCGCAGGTGTATTCATATATTAAACTAGGTAGCCAAAGAGCCGGCACACGTGGGTCTGGATCTATGATTTGTAGCTAATTTGTTGCTAATTGTGACGTCAAAAATAATTTTGTCGCTCATCTCATTGTTTAAATAATGATGAAAACCGCCAGCATGATGTCAAGCTGGCTAGCCACACAGCGATCTTTCGAACTGAACACGATAAAAAACAGCATTTAGGATAACGTAATGCCGATTTTGTCTCCGGTTTTTGGAGGAGCCGGAATACCATTAGTATCGATCGGCCTATCAAGGTGGCTAGGTAACGTGCATACCTCCCATTTAAAAGTTCTAAATACCTAGGTAGTCTATACTTAAAAATTGAAAAAAAAAAATTAGTTTTGTTATTTATCATCTGTCAGTCGGTAATTAATGGTGGTTTAAAATCTGGCCCACCCCATCAAAAATTCATTGCTACGCCCATGACTGTCTTGCTTTTCCGTGAGGAAGCACGAGCTGGAGCACGCGCGCAAACGCCAGTTTGCCTTTCACAATATATTAGAAGATTTGATTGGCCTTAATGTTTTGGTTTGTTAACTTCCCAGTATAGGAAGTTATTGTAATCGGTCCGAAAATCGAAATCGAAAATTTCAACGTATTTTCATCTTTCAAGGTCCCAGGAGCATTTTAAGCAAAACATTGGGAGGAAGTATGTGTGTGTGTATGTGCGTACGGATGTGGTCATTTTTTCCTGCACGATATCGCGAACCAAAACTGATATCGACTTCGTTGAGGTGTCCTTCGAAGCGTATTAACCGAAATATGATCTGAAAAGATTTTCATGAAATTCGGTCCAGCCGTTTTTTTGTTCAAGCGACGTAAGTGATTTTTGTACCTGCACGATATCGCCCGAAGCACGAAAGATATTGACTTACTTGAGGTGCCGTTCGAAGCGTATTAGCGACAATATAATCTGAAGATTTTTATAATATTCGGTCCAGCGGTTTTTTGGTTTAAATGACTTAAATGATTTTTGTACCTGCCCGATATCGCGCGAACTATAAAAGATATCGACTTATGTTCAATGCAAATCAACAAAAATGATAATTTGCATTGGGAAAAAAGTGAGGAAATACAAACGTGATGGTTAACATTAAATTCAATTATTTTTATTTTAATCAGCAAACAAACACAAATCTTTATTTTAATTAATAATAAACAACAATAAACAACAATGTGAGTGGTTTTATTAACCCGTGTATAAATTGGGTAAAATAACGTGTATGCAAATTGACATTTGTGTCAATTATGGATATCTTATCTAAGGAACAACAAAACAACAGAAATGTAGTAAATGTAGTGTACTGTTTCAACCGTGTATGTATAACAACGTGCAGGCAATTCTCCGCTACTTACTTGTATCTCAGAGAACACTGCTACGTTGAAGTAAATGAACGAGTGTACGGTCGTTAGTTGTACTCGACCTTTTATAGGCTGGAGATATTCCAACGCCTACCTTGAAGTAGATGCCAAAATATCTCCTGCCTGCTATTCAAACTACTGTATTGACGTTTTTTTTTGTGTACAGTATATGTTAAGTATTTTATAAATTTAGTATTTTTTTTTTGTAGGTAATTTAGAAGGATAGGATAGGTTGGGATTGAACATTCTCCCCCCTGTTGAACGATTACGTTCAACATATTATTCCTTTTTGCCGAGTCCTCGCTTGTGATGGTGGTGAAAAACTATCCTACCGTCAGCTTTCACCCATAGGCGAACTTGAAATCTGTCAGGTAGGCTGATGGTGGATTCTTTCTTTTTTGTTGCTCGTACCCTTTCGAATTTTATTCTATCGATTACAACTTTCGGTAGAAATAAATCTTCTCCTTCCCTAGTGATGAACCTTTGGAAGCAGTTGTTTTCCCGCATTTTTAGCTCCGCCAGGGTTTTTGTTGGTCGCAATAGGTGTAGGTGATGCGTTTCGTTTTCATTGATTATTGCTGGTTTTAGTAAGGTTGGAACTGGGATTTCAGGTTTTTTCCACGGTATAACTTTAGGGCTTGGACCTGGTTGTTGTGCCTTTGCTGTTTCGCTGGAGTGGACATCATCAGGGAAATCCAGGCTGAACTCATAATCCAAATCCAGAAATGGAGTCTGTGATGAGTATAAAAAACTATCCTCCACAGCTGCCAAGTCTTCCTCCGTGTAATCACAATTTGCCATAGCTGTAATGAGATAATTAATATATAAAAATTAGCAGGACAGACGATAAAAGAACATAAAGCATAATGGTATAAGACTACACATTAAATATGACGGCACGAGCTGTTATTGTTCCTTCCTGGTGCTGTTACTTCTTCAGATCTTGTCCGATCAATTGGGAGACGGCATAGTTTAGCGATTGGTCGCTGAAAGGTGTTGTCCTTTGTCTTTACTTGTACAACTCTTATAAGACCATCAGGACCAGGAAAAACCTTTTCAATCTTGCCAAGAGGCCATTTGGTGGGCGGCATATTTTCTGATTTGAGAAGTACGATGTCGCCAACTTCCATGTTGGGTTGCTCTCTTTGCCACTTCGACCTTTGTTGCAATTGGTGCAAGTAACCCTTTGTCCAAATGATCCAAAAGGATTTTACCAATTGTTGAGTGTGCTTCCATCGTTGAGAAAGAGACATATTGTGATGATTATGCGCCATCTGTTTGTCGAGAGGATGAATCAACGATTTTCGGTTGTTGTCTGAACTAAGAATTTATGTACTAAACTAACGAGCGATAAACGAAGACAACTTCAAGCTGGTCGAAACTAAAAGAAACATAGAACATACCACAAGGAACCAGAAAACGAAGGTTCCAGAAAGTAGACAAAGGTGGAGCTGCCTATATAAAAGCGCCTGGCAGCCGCTATCGAGTCAGTTTTGATTAAAAAGGCGATACAAGTGTTCCAAAGTGAAAAGTGGTGATTTATAGTGAAATAAAAAGCGATAATTAAAATTGAATAGTGCGAAATATTGAATTTGCTAGTGATTATAGTGAACTCTAAGAATTGTGTTTATTTTTAAATTGTGTTTGGTTTGTAATAAATAAATTATTGTGTGGATTATTAAAAAGTGTATTCCTTAATTAATCCTACGAATCCGTTAAGCCGTAAAAACGTAACAATTGGTGTCAGAAGTGGGATTAATTAAGAGATAAGTGAAATAAGTGAACTTGAACAATAATTGTGGTTGGAATTTAAATTTTGTGCGTGAGAAATAAGGACTTATTAATAAAATGGGTCGAAAGCTAGTGGATTTGCGCACTGTAGAGTTAAAAAAAGAATTAAGTAAACGCTCGTTGTCAACGGTGGGGGCTAAAAGTTCCCTAACCGCCCTACTTCGAGAAGCTATGGTGAACGAAGGTAAGGATCCTGAAACCTACATGTTTGAAGGCGAGGTAGAAGCAGAGCCAGAAGAAGCGACAGTGAGTATGGCAGAACTTCTTAAGACATTGATGGTGATGAAAGAGGCGCAAGAACGTGCATCAGCAGAGATGAAAGAAGCGACAGCCGAAATGAGGGAAGCGCAAGAACGGTCATCCGCAGCGCAAGAACGTGCATCGGCAGAGATGAAGGAAGCGCAAGAACGGTCATCAGCAGATATGAGGGAAGCGACAACAGAGATCAAGGCGGAAGTGTCGGCGTTAAAAGATGAACAAAAAATGTTAACAGTAGTTCATGAACGTTCGATCGCAGAACTCAAAGAGTCGATGGAAGAACAGAGGAGCCAGTTGGAGCAGAAAATCGAATCATTCTCACTTTCTGTCGACAATAAGCTGGATAACATGAAAGAAAATGTAAGGAATGATCTGGAAAGTCTCGAATCTTCCATCAAGGCAAATGTAAGGAATGACCTGGATAATCTCGAATCTTCCATCAAGGCAAACGTAAGGAATGATCTAGGAAAACTCGAAATTGAACTAGAAACAGTCAGAGCAGATCTAGAAAGGGTAAAGATTCACCACCCAGCGACGGCATCTCACGAAGTCATCGGAGTTAGGAAACTGCAGCCTCCAACCTTCGACGGACAAAGCCCGTGGTCTACTTACAAGCTCCAATTCGAAGCAGCAGCAGCAGGCAATTTCTGGACTGAGGGGGAAAAAGCAACGGCTTTAACGTTGTCACTAAGGGGTACAGCAGCAGAAATATTGCAGTCAATACCAGCAGAACATCGCAACAGCTACGGATTCTTAGTTCAAGCGCTGGAAATGCGTTACGGTGATCAACACATGCAAGAGGTTTATCGACTTCAACTTCGCAATCGACTTCAAAAGCCAGGAGAAACTTTACAACAACTATGCGCCGATATCGAGAGGTTAGTGCATCTGGCTTATCCTAGCTTCGGCCAAGACTACATCAACGAAGTAGCAAGAGAGGCTTTCCTTAACTCTTTTGCTGACCGAGATCTACAACAGGCAGCCAGATTGGCCGGAAAGAAGAATACCGCAGAAGTTTTGGCATATGCTCTGGCATACGAGGCAGCGAAGCAAGCCACAAGGAATACGGTCCACCTCAGGGGAATCAATATGACTGAGAGCATTTGCCATCGAGTCAACACCTCGGAAGTACGTCGTCGCCTACGATGCTGGAACTGTGGCGAGCCGGGCCATTTACAAAGGAGTTGCCGAAAGCGAAGGAGAGTGGAATCGCCAGGGAGTAGGAGTGGCTCAGTATGCTGTGAAAAATGTGGACAACGGCAGAAAGGTGACCGGAGGGAGTTAGTGGGGAAAATGGAGACCCCTGATGTCATCATCAACATCACCCAACTGCAGCGTGGCAACAACAGCCTTGTCATCGAGGGGAAAGTTGGTGATGAACAATACACAATTACCGTGGATACAGGTGCTTCAAGATCTGTCATCAGGGCTGATTTGGTCGGTAGAAAGTGGCTGAAAAACGCGGACCAGTACATTCTGAAAACTGTAACAGGAGAACCAGTGAAATTACATGGGGAAACAATGATGGACGTGGTACTAGGCGACATTAAGATTACACATTCGTTCCTGGTAGCTGACATAGTAGACGAGTGTATTCTTGGTTTGGACTTTATGACAACACACGGAATACTATTGGACCTTGGAGAATTGATGATGAAACACCGCAACAGGGGAATTCCAATGGATACTGCACTGTCCCGGCGACCATGCGAACCAGGTTTTAAGTATCGTTGGCGTATTGAGGAAAAGTGTCAAAAGACGACTGCGGAGCCAAGCATAAAACATGAGGACCAAGGGATTCGAGATGCGCAACGCGACGACCCGGACATTTCTGCGATTTTGTCATTTAAAGAACACAACGAGAAGCCTAAATGGAAAGACATCGCAGAGAGAAGTGAAATCCTGAAGAGCTATTGGGCCCAATGGGATTCATTGCATATCGAAGGAGGAGTATTGAAGCGCAAATGGGAAACAGCTGATGGTACCTCTCATCGAATGCAGGTGTTAGTCCCTCGTGCTGGAGTAACAGATATTCTTGAGGAGTGTCATAATGGCCCGTCAGGAGAACATTTGGGAGTCAACAAAACTCTGTCAAAAATAAAGGAGAGATTCTATTGGCTTCACATACGGGAGGATGTTACGAATTGGTGTCGCAAATGCACAGCTTGTGCCGGCAGCAAGGGTCCTCGAGTAAGAGCGAAAGGAGAAATAAGACAACACCACGTTGGAGCCTCAGTTGACAAAATCTCAAGGGAGAATCCTAAGACGGCCAGTGACAGGATGAAACCAAGGTATGACCTCCGAGCAAACTGTAGCGGATTCCAGGAAGGTGACCTCGTTTGGCTGTTCAACCCTCGAAGACGGAAAGGCAAGTCTCCGAAACTTCAGCGTCAGTGGGAGGGGCCCTATAAAATCCTAACACGGATCAACGATGTGGTCTACAGGATTCAACAAGGACCCAAAGCAAAGAAGAAGACTGTGCACGACAGGCTGTGCCCGTATCATCAGCCGGATCCAGGATGGACAACTGTTCGGGACGAACAGTCCTAAGAAGGGGGCAATGTGATGATTATGCGCCATCTGTTTGTCGAGAGGATGAATCAACGATTTTCGGTTGTTGTCTGAACTAAGAATTTATGTACTAAACTAACGAGCGATAAACGAAGACAACTTCAAGCTGGTCGAAACTAAAAGAAACATAGAACATACCACAAGGAACCAGAAAACGAAGGTTCCAGAAAGTAGACAAAGGTGGAGCTGCCTATATAAAAGCGCCTGGCAGCCGCTATCGAGTCAGTTTTGATTAAAAAGGCGATACAAGTGTTCCAAAGTGAAAAGTGGTGATTTATAGTAAAATAAAAAGCGATAATTAAAATTGAATAGTGCGAAATATTGAATTTGCTAGTGATTATAGTGAACTCTAAGAATTGTGTTTATTTTTAAATTGTGTTTGGTTTGTAATAAATAAATTATTGTGTGGATTATTAAAAAGTGTATTCCTTAATTAATCCTACGAATCCGTTAAGCCGTAAAAACGTAACAATATGTTTAGCATTTTCAGATGGCTCTGGAAGAGCGTTCATAGCTTCACCAATCAAAAAATGGCCTGGAGTCAAAACAAATGTGTCCTCAGAATCATTTCGCACACAATATAGTGGGCGAGAATTTAGACAGGCCTCTATTTGCGTGAGGACTGTGCTTTGTTCCTCAAAAGTGCAGGTTGCCTTTCCTATGACTCGTCGTAAGTGGTGTTTAATTGACTTTACCCCTGCTTCCCACAGGCCTCCAAAGTGTGGGGCTGCTGGTGGGTTGAAGTGCCATGTTATGCCCTTAGATGCGATGAATTTTGCTGCTTCTGGAGTGGCCTCTCTGATCGATTGTTAACTTCCCAGTATAGGAAGTTATTGTAATCGGTCCGAAAATCGAAATCGAAAATTTCAACGTATTTTCATCTTTCAAGGTCCCAGGAGCATTTTAAGCAAAAAATTGGGAGGAAGTATGTGTGTGTGTGTGTGTGTATGTGCGTACGGATGTGGTCATTTTTTCCTGCACGATATCGCGCGAACCAAAACTGATATCGAGTTCGTTGAGGTGTCGTTCGAAGCGTATTAACCGAAATATGATCTGAAAAGATTTTCATGAAATTCGGTCCAGCCGTTTTTTTGTTTAAGCGACGTAAGTGATTTTTGTACCTGCATGATATCGCCCGAACCACGAAAGATATTGACTTACTTGAGGTGCCGTTCGAAGCGTATTAGCGACAATATAATCTGAAAAGATTTTTATAATATTCGGTCCAGCGGTTTTTTGGTTTAAATGACTTAAGTGATTTTTGTACCTGCACGATATCGCGCGAACTATAAAAGATATCGACTTAGTTGAGGTGTCGTTCGAAGCGTATTAACCGAAATATGATCTGAAAAGATTTTCATAAAATTCGGTCCAGCCGTTTTTTTGTTTAAGCGGCGTAAGTGATTTTTGTTCCTGCACGATATCGCCCGAACCACGAAAGATATTGACTTACTTGAGGTGCCGTTCGAAGCGTATTAGCGACAATATAATCTGAAAAGATTTTTATAATATTCGGTCCAGCGGTTTTTGGTTTAACCCGCATCCGTCCCTTAAAACTTCAAACGTTAAAGTTCCTATGTATCAATTTGATACAGGCTAGAAAAACAGGCAAAAATCATACAAAAATATAAACAAATAGATTTAGAATAGTTATATAATAGTTTAGAATAGAATAATTTAGATTTAGAATAGTTAGGAAGCTAGCCAAAAACTCGAATCCAAATATTTATACGTATCCGTTTTTTTTAATTTGAATTTTGAATTTGTATCAAATTGACACTAGGGACGGATGCGGGTTAAATGACTTAAGTGATTTTTCTACCTGCACGATACCGCGCGAACTAAAAACTATATCGACTTCATTGAGGTGCCGAAAAACATTAATACATCAATTTTATATACATTTTCGTCATCCTAATCTTGTAAGTGCGCACATTTAGTTTGACATTTTAGCGAAAATATTGATAAACAATTGTGACAAATTCTCAGTATTATAGATATATTCTATATTGCCTATTGTTCATTTATTATTAAAATATCCAATCATATATTCAACATCCATCATACTGGGAAGTTGATCGTGTGGACCGAAAGGGTCGAACCCACATCCCAACTAGTTTTATTTCCTTGTCTAGAACCGCTTGGGCTCCTATGAAGTTAGTACCGCAATCTGAATAAATATTCCTGCATAGTCCTCGTCTGGCCACAAATCTTTTTAATGCAGCAATGAATGCCGTGGTTGACAGATCGGACATTAATTCTATATGAATCGCCCTTGTTGCTAGACACCCAGTGCCGGATTTACAAACAAGCAAAACAAGCAATTGCTTGAGGCCCCTACCCTCAGGGGGCCCCGCGCATCTTATATTTTGTTTGGTTCGTCTTTAGATAAAAGGGAGAGGAGAAAGAGAACTCGGAACTCGACCCACAAAGATGTTGAAATATACATATATGTAGTTTAGTTAAATAAAATTTATATTCCAATTTTACTTAATTGATTTCTCATTAAATAACTTTTCTTTTGTTTGTGGGGGGTGGGGTGGTAGTCTTTTTTGGGGGCCCCATCACGAGGTTGTGCTTGGGGCCCCGCAATATATAAATCCGGCCCTGTAGACACCCAATAACACAAATATACGCTTTTTGCAGTTTGGCATTACGGATAGTCGATGATTTGATAATAATTGGACCTGCATAATCAATACCAATGTTAGTAAAGGGTTTACTCGGGGTGACTCTGCGTGTAGGTAAATTTCCCATTAATTGTGTTGCAGTTTCGCCACGTAACTTTGCGCATGTAAGGCATTTATGTATCCTGCTGGTAATACATCTTCTGGCATCCAGGATCCAATATTTTTGCCGACTTGTGTTTAATACCAATGATGTTCCTCCATGTAGAGTATCTAGGTGTATTTTGTCTACTATTAAATGGGTTACTGGATGATCATGGGGCAGAATAATGGGATGTTTTTTATTATATGTCATTATGGCATTGTTGAGCCTTCCGCTTACTCGTAATAGTCCATTGGTGTCAAGGAAGGGAGTTAATTTCAGAAGGCGACTGTTGCGCGCCACTGTACCAAGTTTGAGCATGGTGTTGTGTTCATTTGGGAAACTGGTTAATTGGACGAGTCGTAAAATTGTTATTTCTGCTTCTTGCAATTCCATGGCAGTTAAATAGTTTAGACGCTTGTTTCTAGGGTGCTTGCAATTATATTTGAATCTTTGTATAATGGCGATGATACGTGTGAGTCGAGTAATAGACGAGTACTGTAGTAAAATGTTATCTTCCAGATGAGTTAAAAAACTTGTCACAGCAGGTCCCTTTGCTTCCAATTCAGTTTGCTCTGTAATAGCTCTGTGTTTGGGCCAGTGGGTTTCCTTACTTGTTAACCAATTTGGACCATGCCACCATAAATTGTTGTTTATAAATGCTGATGCAGATAAACCTCTGGAAGCTAAGTCAGCGGGATTATCCTTGGAAGAAATATGTTGCCATTGATCATAGCGAATAACCTCTTGAACCTCTACTACTCGGTTAGCGACATATGTTTTCCATCTGGAGGGGTGTTCCTTCACCCATTGAAGGGTTATTGTGGAATCCGTCTAAGCAAATGTTGGAATATCGGGCATCCTCCCTGGTACGTTTTATCAAACGAGCTAAAATCGCGGCGCCATTTAATTCCAAACGTGGGATTGTGGTAGGCTTTGTAGGAGACACCTTTGTTTTAGACGTGAGCAATGTTGAAGTAATTTCTCCATTCTCCTTTTCAACTCTCAGGTATAAGACTGCTGCATATGCTCTTGAGGAGGCGTCACAGAATCCATGTAATTGTTTGTTGGAATCGATTGAATAATGAATCCATCGTGGAATCCGCAGTAATTCCAAAGTTTGCAGCTCGCGCTTGAAGGTATGCCACTGGATTTCTATTGAGTTTGGGTTAGGACAGCGGAGTGAACGGACGTGTGCTGTTCTGGTCCCTGCAAAACGCGCCGAAAACAAAAACAAGAAAAAACAAAAACAAAAAACGAATAAAGTGTGAAAAGTGTGGGAAAAAACTAAAACCAACAAAAAAAAAGAGCACAAAAACACACTGTGAAAAAAAACAATAGTGAAAAAAAGCACGAGCGCAGTCTAACGCGAAGGCATCAACCACCCTTCAATAGAAACGACCGGACCGACGAACGGCGCAAGTAAGTACCCTTGCTGCCTACCCTCTCTCACATCTCGGTCCTGCAGGTGCCGCGGCTAAAATCTGTCGGTCGATAAAATTTGCCCCGTCTCAAAAGGCATAACACTTTGACGAGGACAAATTTTATTGACTCTAATGGTTGCGGCAAATGTAATGCCGGGAAATATTCCCGAGAACGTGGCGATTGAGCCCGCGCAACCGAAGTCCCGTTACAAGTAGAGTTTTGGTATTGACTTTTGTAACATCCGTGGACTTCAAGCGAATTTCTCTTTTGTTGAGTGCCACTTAACTAATTACAAACCCCCAATCTTCGCACTTAGTGAAACCCAAATATCACCCGATAATGACTTTGGTTATTACCAGGTGTCGGGGTACACTTTAGTGCACAACCTCTCCCCCATAGGGGTATTGCCATTTATGTTAGGGACGACGTGGCTTATTATAAAATACATTCAAGCACAACTTCAGATTTTAATTATCTTTGAATTAAAATCATTTTCCAAAGCCACGTCATATTCTTCTGCTTCCTACACAGAAGCCCTAACATAAGTAACGAAGCCTCCTCATTATCTTTTGATACTATTTCCGAACAAATCTCGGGATTTTTGTCGTCCAATCCTGAGTGTGAAATCATCGTTGCGGGTGATTTCAATGTTCACAACGTTAAATGGCTGACTTACTCAAATGGCACCAGTATTTCTGGCAAGGACGTCGAGCTCTTTGCAGACATCAATAACTTGCATCAAATTGTGGATCATCCCACAAGAGTCCCTGATGTTGCTGGTCAAGGAAGATATCTCCTTGATCTTTTTCTAACTTCTCATCCAGCGCGTTACTCCGTCGAAGTTGATTCACCTCTCGGCAATTCAGACCACTGCCTAATCAGCGCTAACTTCCCATTCGAATTTCCCACCCCTCCCAAACCAGTTCGAAGAACTGTATGGCATTATGGGAAGGCCAATTGGCAGGGGCTTATTAATTTTTTCCAGTCTACAGACTGGAATCTGTGTTTCCGGTGTGATATTTATTAATAAACTCGAGACTTATAATTAATTGAAACACACGATGACTGTATAAACGAATGGACTTTATTCCATAATATAATATCTATGAACTGTGTCGGGCCCTGTCACTCACTGCTAATTGACTAGAGCTAGACTTCCGTTCTTGTCTAGTACCTCATATATTCCTATTTTATTACATTAACTTAATTCTGCTTATCAATTCATATTTTATTAGACATTACTTCTATTTACTAATTCATATTCTATGACATCTCCTTTTTTTTTTTTTAAGAATTAATATTTAACAGCTAGGACTAAGTTTTGCGTTAAGTATTCAAGAACAAGCAAATCAGACCATCCCCGGAAACCAATGTGTCTCTTATATATGTTTATATGGAAAACATCCAATGAGGTGTGGTGGCCCAATTAGTCCCCCACAACCTAATCGATAAAGTTTGTATATTTTAATATAGTTATTTTATTTATTTATTTTTTTTTCTTTAGTAAATTTTATTATAAATCAATTAAATTAATTACTGCTTATTTAATTCTTTCTTTTCCTTAACCATTTCGCATTTCGTCGATAAGTACCATGATAATCGGTTTCAACCACATACGAACGGGGAGAATCTAATTTTTCAAGCACTTCAGCTTTCTCCCACTGATTCTGGTTATTTCTCCACCAAACCTTCTCTCCTTCCTGAAAATTGGGGCATTTCCTTGCACTTCTGTTGTAATATAAACTATATTTTCGGTTTTTTTCTTGATTATATTGACTCATCAACTGTGAGTTTTGACTTTTGAATATTTGTTCTTTCCCTGGTAATAATGTTCTTGTTTTCCGATTCATCATTAATTCTACTGGCGAAATATTTACTGATTTTAACGGAGTGTTTCTATACTCCAACAATGCAATCCAGAGTTCTCGTTTGTCTGCTGTACATTTTTTTAACAAATTTTTTGCTATGCCGACCGTTCTCTCAACTAAACCATTCGATTGGGCATGATATGGGCTTGTTATGTTTAATTGAATATCGTAGGACTCACAAAATTTTCGAAACTCAAAACACCCAAATGGATTATTGTCTGCCACTATGTCAAGGGGAATTCCGTACGTTGAAAACACCGGTTTTAATTTCATAATAATCTCACCTGCGGTTTTCCGATTCAACTGCACAATTTCAAAAAATTTTGAATAGTAGTCTACAATCACTAAATAATCTTTTGCCTGGAACGTCATTATATCTATGCCAATTTTCTGAAAAGGTAATTCTGATATTTTATGAGGAACCAGATTATGTTTCACATTTGCACTTCGAAAACGTTGGCAGATATTGCAATTTATAATCATTTGCTCAATATCATTATTCATTCCCTGCCAATATACTAGCGATCTTGCACGAGCTTTGGTGCGTTCTATACCAGAGTGGCCTTCGTGAAGTGTTCGCAAAATTGAAACCTGAAGTTTTTTGGGATAAGTATTTTCTCATTATAAAAAATGATCCCATCCTCCAGAAATAAATCATTCCGCATAGGCCAAAACCCTCTTATTATCTCAACCAATTCCTTCTTATTCTTGGGCCATCCATTCAAAATTCTCTCTTTTAAACTTTTTAACACTATATCATTTTCAGTAGCCTGTATCAGTTCCGATTTTCTTCTATTGCTCACATTTATTGTATGAACCACTTCTTTCAAATCAGAAATTTCCTCTTGAACTGGGTCTTTTATAAAATAACGTGATAGTAGATCCGCTATTAGCATGTGCTTTCCTGGAAGATACTCTAATTGAATTCTATACTTTAACAACCGTAACTTCATTCTCTGTAATCTTGGGGAGCTAATTTCATTCATAGATTTCCTAAAAATTCCTAAAAGCGGCTGATGATCCGTCAATATTTGAACAGTTTTACCATAAATATAATAATGAAATTTTGTACAGGCAAATACTATGGCAAGCATTTCTTTTTCGATCTGCGCGTATCTAACTTCAGTTTCGGATAAACTTCTTGAGGCAAAACAAATTGGAAGTTTGTTTTGAATTAACACACTCCCTAACCCATCTTTCGATGCATCTGTTTGGATAACAATTTCTATTGACTCATCAAAAGTAGCTAAGGTTGGCAAATTTTTGATCATATTTTTAATTTTACGGAGACAATTTTCATGTTCTAGATCCCAAGCAAAAATCCTGTCTTTTTTTAATAATTCCCTGATAGGATTTGATATTTCCGCTAAATTTGGAATAAAATCGCGCATATAATTAATCATCCCTAATAACTTCTGTAAATCTTTTCTGTCTTTTGGGGCCTCTATCTTTTCAATGGCACTAACTCTATTATCGTCTACCTTTATTCCGTCCGAGCTTATTACATGACCTAGATACCTAACTTCATGTTTCCTAAATTGCAGTTTTTCTCTATTAAATTTCGTATTTGTTTGTTTCGCTCTCATCATAACTTTCTCAAAAATTTCGTCGTGTTCCTTTTCATTCGAAGCCGCAATCAGTATGTCATCAATATATACCACTACCCCGGGAATATCTGAAAAATTTTTTTCATTTAATCTCTGAAATAATTCCGGAGCACATTTGATGCCAAAAGGCAATCGTTTAAACCTATATTTGCCAAAAGGCGTATTGAATGCGCATTTTTTACTCGATTCTTCACTCAACTTAACTTGCCAATATCCTTCCTTAAGATCTAACACACTGAATATCTTTTTATTCGCCAATTTTCCAATCACTTCTTGAAATGTTGGAATTAAATAGTTGTCTGTAATTATAGCTTCATTTAAATCTTGTGGGTCGAGGCACAGACGCAACTGCTTGTTTTTTTTTCTACTATTACTAAGTTTGAGACCCAGTCCACTTTTTCATCTTCAATTTTCTGAATTATTTTACGCTCGCACAATTTTCTCAACTCTTCCTTCAGAGGTGTGATTAGACTCAATGGCACTCTCCTTGCCGCTCTTACTACTGGCTTACTATTACTTTTCACTTCAATATTCACATTGTTAGCGAAACATCCTAAACCTTCGAAGATTTCACTATATTTCTCTACTAGTTTCCCACTTCCATGGTTAATTAACTCAACTCTTTTGACTAACTTAAAATCTTCACAGGCTTCTAACCCCAATATCGGACCACTATCTTTCTCCACAACCGTAAATTCTAAATTCACCACCTTATTTTTTATACAACAAATTAAATTCACTGTGCCCTTCGTCTCAATAAATGCACCCCCATATCCTTCCACATGTTCTTCAATATTTCTTAATTCTGGTTTATTTTTTAATTTTTTGTAATAACTAAATGGTAACACATTTACGTCTGACCCTGTATCCAATTTGAAACCGATTATCATGTTATCAATTCTTATGGGCTCAACCCAAACACGTTTCTCACGACGTTGACTTATCGCATTAATATATAAAGTATCATACCTGTCATTTCTTTTTCTTGATGAAAAGCAGTTTATTTCTCTAACCTTTTTTATCGAACAGGCTATAGCAAAATGATTAAACCTTCCACAATTGCCACATTGTTTTCCAAAAGCGGGGCAACTCCGATTGAAATGAATTTGTTTACAATATTCGCACATTTTGTTCCGACGGTGGTCTGTTACATTATTGTTTGACCTAAAAGTATTGAAATTTTTAACATTGCTGTCATGATTTTGAAATTTAAAATGTTTGTTTTTATTATTATTAAAAGAAGAAAATTTGGTATTTTGATTTAAATGTATGTTACTCATCTTCCTATTTAATTCACCGCGTTGATCATTTCTCGGGAACCTCGAGTTTCCTGTTTGCTGGTGGATTATTGCATTTACTGTTGCTGATGATCCAGCCTTCTGCATGTCTTTACTCTGTGACTTCGTCGCTTCAGCTGCTCTTCCCATCTGAATGGCTTTCTCCAATGTCAAGTCCGCTGTTTCCAGAAACTTTCGTTGCAGTTTTTTATCTGCAATTCCAAATACTATTCTGTCACGTAACATTCTATTTTCTAAATTTGCATCAAATCCACACGTTCTTATTAACTTTTTTATGTCTAATAAAAAATTATCAAAGGGCTCTCCACTGGCTTGGTTTCTTCCATGAAATATAAAAGTTTCGTAAACGTCATTTTTCTTGGGTGCACAAAATGTTTCAAATGCCGCTACTACTACCGAGGTTACATGACACACTCAACACGAACTGAGTTCAAATTTCGGTTCGGTTTGTGTCATTTAACCAGCGACCGACCGCTAAAATTGTTCCGAACGTGTTCTGAGTGGGTTCACAAATTTTTGCTTGGTTGAGTACAAGTTTCGGTCGGAGTATCATGTAACTAACGACTGTAAAATGAACCCAAAATTTAGATTGGAGTAAAGAGTTTTTTTTAGGACATTATGAAAGAAAAGAACGTGTTAAAATTGTTAGATGGCAAAAAATATACAAATAAACACATTTATAAAATGTTTAAGAGTGAAATAAGACGAACTGACATTTAACCAAACCGAAATGACAACTAAAAATCCATGTTCAGTATGTCATATAACACTCGACCGAATATGCCAACTCAGATCGAGTTAAGTTCAGTTTGCTTTCGGTTTGTCATGTAACTCCGGTATATGTTTATGTACTTTGTTTTATCTTCGGCCGACAAATTAAAAGAATTATAAGTCTCTATTGCTTCTGAGCCAAGGGCATTCAAAAACGTGGCAATTTTTACCGGTTCTGCTTTTTTATCAATTTCAATCGCTGCTCCGAAAATATCGAAATTTTGCTTAAATATTCGCCAGTTCTCGGCTATATTGCCATCTAAATTCAATATATCTGGCCTTCTTACGTATTCCATTGTCCGTTCTATTTTAACTATAATTCTTTGTTTCGGAGGACGTCCCGGGCCACGTTTTATCAAACTTTTATTACCCAATTTTTCCTTCTTGACTCTCGTCATCCGTAATCTTTGAAGTTTCCAATGTCCGCAGCGCCATGTGATATTTATTAATAAACTCGAGACTTATAATTAATTGAAACACACGATGACTGTATAAACGAATGGACTTTATTCCATAATATAATATCTATGAACTGTGTCGGGCCCTGTCACTCACTGCTAATTGACTAGAGCTAGACTTCCGTTCTTGTCTAGTACCTCATATATTCCTATTTTATTACATTAACTTAATTCTGCTTATCAATTCATATTTTATTAGACATTACTTCTATTTACTAATTCATATTCTATGACATCCGGAATAGAAACGCCAACTCTGCCGCTATCCGTATCACCAGGATCATACAGGCAGGAATGCATTTGTTCATTCCCCATTCTACCAAATCTGTGAAGCCTAGGCCCAACAGATGGTTTAATCGGGAGTGTATGAATGCAATCAAAGCTAAAGAAGCCGCCTTCCGAGCGTACAAGAGCTTCCCGAGTGAATCGCTCCGTTTAGAGTACATACAACAAAGAAATTTTTGTAAAACCGCCATCAAGAAAGTCAAAACCTTATTTGACAACAAATTGAGAAGTAAACTCCTAAATGCAACCTCCGGTAGCAAAAACTTCTGGTCCTTGGTAAGTTCCATCAAGAAGAATTTCACTACAACTTCAACCCCTTCCTTTATTCACAATGAGAAGGTAATAACAGACAGCAAATCCAAGGCCAATTTATTAGCATCTATGTTCGCTTCGAATTCTTCTTTACCCGAAATTGATGTGTTACCCCCTGTTTCCGAGCGTAACGCCCATTCAATGGACAGGGTTTTTTTCAGGACTCGCGAGGTGTACAGGTGCCTCAAAGAGCTCGATGCCAACAAATCCACTGGACCCGATAATATACCCCCTATAGTCTTAAAACCATGTGCCTCACCTTTGGCTAAACCTCTGCGCAAATTATTTTCCCTGTCATATTTCTCCGGAGTTTATCCCGACTCTTGGAAACTTGCCCATGTTCAGCCCATACCGAAACTAGTGGGATGTTGTGCCTAGAGACTAGCCACTAATTACGCTTTTTCATGGTGTTCTTTCTGTTGAATATATTAAGTGGAGATTGATCCGCACTCACTTCCAACCCGCCGGATCTGGGAATCGAGGCCAATAATTCGAATGTGTCAAATTAAAAAAAAAGCACATCACACATGTAAACACTATATAAAACGAATCTAAACATTTTTCTTTGGATTGGAGGCAAATCTAATGTGAAGCACTTTGCACAACAGAATTAAGTGTATTATTTTACTTAAACATACATGTATTATTGTTAAAAATTCGGCTTACCGCACCTTTTGTATTAATTTACACTTCAATGTAACTTTTTTTTTATTTTTAAAGAAAAAATCACGCACGCACTTCACTTTTCTTTAAATGTAGAACATCTACTGAAAAACATAGGCATCTGTTTATCCATAGCATATATGCACGTGCACACACACAAGTGCCCCCTCCTCGTAATGAGACCAACACTAATAATTACCCGCCAAGAATTTGAAAGAATTGATATATTTTAATTGCACCCCATCTATGACAAAGAATAGTGAACACCATCTAGGGCAATATTACATTACTCTTTGTTTTACCTATGATTATCAATTTCCATAAAATATACAAAATACATTTCATAATTAATAGAAAATCTGTTGTCATAATTCAGTTGTTTACTTCCTTCGAAACTTTATACATATCTAGCATTGGAATGTACCTTTTTACGTAAGCATAAATAAATACATATGTTTATTGCCACATACCTACAAGTTAGTGTTTGGAGTAATGGGAAGGCGCTAGATCGGGGTGCGAAGGACCAGGTTTCGATTCTTGATGAATTTGAGTACTTTTTTTTAGCTATGATGATTTATTGTAGTATAATAAACTAAGCCTGCGTTGATGATAAAATCTCAAAGCGGCGACTAATTAAAACTTTTGGTACATATTCAATTGTGAGCTATAACTCAATCTATAATAAGCTAAATAAGCCAAATCCGTTCTTAACTAGAACTTTTATTTCACGTTGCATTGATTTAATTATTGTCATAATGCTGTATCCTAGTTTGGCCATGGAGATTCATAAATATTACACTGACCAACGCTATATATAATTAATCTTGAAAAGTTTTTGTTAAAGGCTTATGTAGGTAGACTGCGTAATCTAAAACTTAACAAAGTATTTAACAAACACTACAATATACATAATCATCATAGCTTACAAAAAAGGAAATCAAATGTAAACAATAAAATTCTTTGATTCTTCACCCACGTCATGGTATATTTCTTTATTCAATATAAACTAATAGTTTTTGAGCAGCAAATAAAAACTATATGCCATAATTTCGTTATCATCGGTTTTTGTTCTGGAAGCAAATTTAGAGACGTATTCATGTCAAAAACTTGTTTCATATGAAACAAATCCCCGAAGGAAATTTAAAAAAAATTATGACGAAAAAAAAAGCACCGCCACCAGCCGGAATCGAACTCGCAGCCCTACACAGTCCACAGACGACGGTACTTCGCCTTAGACCTTCGGGCCATGGCTGATACTATCGGTGGTTGACTAATATGTTAATAAATCATTTCAGAAAGAAGAAAAAGAGAAAAAAAAAATCTTCCCGACCAGGGCTTGAACCTGCAACGCTACGCGCCGCTGGCTCGAGGATCCAACGCGCTACGCACTCTCCCACCGACCTTCTATCAGTTTTGCAGCAATAAAGTAATTTGTTTGATGCCTATGAAATGTTTAGGTTGAACTAATTTTAACAGTTTTTATGCCTAATCCATACAAATTTAGTTAATAAAACCTTAAAAATATGCTTTTAAACAAAGGGCTGCAAAATTTTTTAGATATGGGGCAAATCGTTTGTAAAATATTAAAAATTCTGAGAAAAATCACTTCCTTATATTCATGGACTATAAGGACGGTCTTAAATACATCGTTCGTGCAATTAAATTTATAAATTTTCATTCATTTCAGTAAGCGTTTATATGCCCTGGTAAAAATTAGATATCTACTTTTCGTTTTAAACCTACCAAATGTTTCGTTTAAATCATACATATTTTTTGTGACAAATCCACAGCGAAGTTCGATAAAATTGAATTTTTGTTTTGGTCTACAGCACCACCTACATGACTATAAACTATAATAAAATGAACAGCATATAAAATATGCATATAAACAAATAAATACTTTATATTATTTCCGCGAAATTTCTTAATGATTTATTAAGCCGCCGAAGAGCCATAAAAACTCAAGAAAATGATTTTTTTGCACTTTTAATTAAATAAATGTTTATGTTCTCCTGAGTATCATTATTAAATAATATAATTTAGTGAGAAATAGAATTAAAACATGTTACACCGAAGTAAAAAAAAAAATTATTTCACCATTTTGCGGTCGGGGATTGAACTTGGTTCGCCTGGGATATGACTCCAGAGCCTTACCTCTAGGCTACCGATAAATGAACTTTATTAGAAATCTCTTTTTTGTTGTTAAATATACTTTTGTTGTTAAATATACTTCTGGTTGAAATTTCCAGACCATTTTCTCAGTTTTTGGTCTTTTGACCAAGAGCTACATTTTGAGATATTTCCCAAGTCTGTATCTGCAGTACTTTCAGAGATGAAAGTAGGCTTCAGACGGACAGACGGACAGACGGACAGAGCCTCTGTATAAGCTTTTTTTTTTTTGAAAAAGCTAAAAAGGTGATTCCAGCCTTCCCTCCAACTACCGCCCAATAGCAATTACTTCTATTCTCTCCAAAACCATGGAGACGATAATCAACAAAAAGCTTATGGGATATCTAGAATCCAACCTACTCATAACCGACAGACAGTATGGCTTCCGACAAAAAAGATCCACTGGCGATCTTTTAGTCTGTCTTACAGAACACCTCAGCCGTAGTCTGCATGGATCCGGTGAGTCTAGTATGGTTGCTCTAGATATCTCCAAGGCTTTCGATAGAGTTTGGCACTCAGCCCTGTTAGCTAAACTCAAAGCTATTGGAGTTGACTCACTTCTACAGAAGTGGATTGAGGTTTCCTTTCTGGCCGTTCTATCAAAGTTGTATTGGATGGCGTCAAATCCGCATCCCACCCGATCTCTGCGGGGGTCCCCCAGGGGTCAATTTTATCACCGGCCCTATTTCTCATATTTATAAATGACCTTCTTTCAATCCCCTCCAACCCACTTCTCAGCTTCGCTGACGACGGTACTCTACGTTACTCGTACAGCTTCGATACAAGACAGACTCATGCCAGATCCTGTCTTGATGATCGCGAACTAATGTCCAACTCTATTAATAACGACATTGAACTCATTCTAGAGTGGGGAAAGAAGAATCGTGTTGAATTCAACTCCGACAAAACCAAGTACTGTCTTATCTCCAAAAAGAAGCTCAACACCTCTCCACTCTTGAGAGTGGATGGAGTACAACTAATGGCCGACCCATCCTTACACATCTTAGGCGTGACTTTAGCCAAAGACTTGCGGTGGAATGACCACATATTCCAAATCGCCAAACAAGGATCTCAGTGCTTGGGATTTCTTAAGAGGTGCAAGTTCCTCCTCCAGCCATCGGCCCGTGCTGTTATTTATAAATCCTACATTCGGCCTCTTCTCGAATATATATACCCGCAACACCAGATTAGCCTACTCGTCTCATTCCCTTCACCTGCAACTACCCTTTTCACGCACTCAACAAGATATGAATTCGTTTGTTAATAGAACAACTCGACTGTGGAATAACCTCTCGCAGTCAGTATTTCCGAACTCCTACAACATTCAAGAGTTCAAACGCAGGGTTCATCACCACCTTCTTCAATACCCCCCGTACCTTTTAATCCTTAACCTATACCCCCCCCCCTCATCCCTCCCGGTACTAAGCTTACTGCTAGACATTGCACCATGACGTGACAAATGACATGACGGACTAGTAGTACAAAGGGTGACTCCTGAGCTTAGCACTGCCACATAAAAAAAAAAAACCTGCTGATCCCAAACGCAACCAGTGATCCACAATGTTTGTATCATAATCTTTGCTGTTATTATGATTGGCGACAGCCACCCAAGAGGGTCGTATAAAGACGCGATGTCTGATAATATGTTACGTTTAGTTGTATTAGTGTGCTTACGTAACGGTGTAACACTGAAAGTGAAATGATCCGAAGCGGGATGCCAACGTATGCCGAGAGTCTTTACAGATATATCTGTATCAAAAGTTAATGTGGGCTTCAACTCACGTTGCTCTGGGGGTAGATGTTCCAACAATGATGGTTCATTACTTGCCCATTTTCGCAGATTGAAGCCGCCTGAATTTGTTATTTGGATTAAATCCTGTTGCAAGAGTTTAGCATCCTTAATAGTCAGCTCCGATTAATACATCATCAACATAAAAGTTATGATATACAGCTTGGGATGCTAGTGGCCAAGTTTCTTTTTCGTCAGCTGCTAACTTTTGCAATGTGCGTGTTCAATCCTAAATTAAACTCTGAAAATATAAAAATTAATATCATAAACCACGTATGGTCATTATACATACTTAAGTACCTTGAAAATCCTGAAGTTTGGCTCCCGTATAAAACATAAAAACAAAAAAAGAGGCCATCATAAATATTAAAATATTTCATTAAATAAAATAAAAAACTCACCTCCTCCATTATGCCAAATGTCAAAACAAAAATATATAAAACAGCTGCTATGTACAACAGTTGATATACATAACAAGAAGGGACACATACACAATAATTGAAGCAAATTCCAATTCCAATGGCCCCCCCACATTGCCTTCCAAAAAATTGCCATTGTCAGGAATGAAATATATAGCGCAGCCAGTCGATCGAAAATTTCAGATCACTTTGATCTTTCATGACGGAACGAGTCTGAAGGAACCAACAAGCGATCTCACCCAATCAACCGTGTTGAATGATGTGATGAAACTTCAACACCCGAAAGCTAGTTGTAACGAAACAGCTTTCCTAAGCAAGACGAATCAACCCAAATTCCCAAATCTAAGTTGAACGTCGTATCGAGGCTTCAACTCCCCTTTGCTGGTCGTATCGAGACAGCATCTAATACAAGTTTCAAAACTAACATTGAATTTCAGCCCTCCCAATATTGGCGCACTTAGAGGCAGCATCTAGTACGAGTAGCGAAAACGAACCTACAACAGTAGCTCCAGCAGCAACCAGTCTCGGCAGCTAAACGAATCTTCAACAGTAGATCCAGCAGCGAAGCGAACCTTCAAGAGTAGAACCAGCAACGGCAATATTGCTGGAAATCAAGACTAACCAAGTCAACCATATTAAAGCTATTTAACCAAGAGTGAATATTAATATTAATTTTAAGTGTAGTAATGAATTGATTTAATTAAGTGAATTATAAATGAACTTGAATTATTATTATTTTATCTGAACTAAACCTTATAAATGTGTTATTAAGAAATTTGACAATTGATATAGTGAATTTTATAATTGAAATAGTTTCATGTAAAAATAAACTTGTAGTCATAGAAAGTTTGGTGTTTTTAAACTGGACAAAATTATTTATATTAAAGTGACCCCGGCACATTTTGGTCCTTCGAGCCGGATAAGTGTATAAAAATATTCAGTGATCACAGTGAACTTAGAAATTTAACCAGTGAGTGACATCAAATTAAAAAATGGAGGCTAAAAATCAAATTGCAAATAGCACGAAAAGATCTCTTGGAAAATTCCATCAAGAATTACAAAAAGGATGGCTCCGCAAGACGAACGGAACCATATTACAAAAAACGACTGCAGGATTTTCAAGAGCAATTCAGCGAGATAAAGTGAGCACATATCCAGATTCTCGTGGCAAAAAACAACGAACCTGTCGATTCGGAAATATTGAACCACAAATATTTCCAGGAAGAACTATATGAAGCAATGGAGTCATTCTTCTATACACACTACGCAGCAATAGATTCTCGTTATGATACCGAGTATCCACCAATAGCAGCAGGCAGTCAGTCTCCCAGAGTACAGGAAAGGGAGATAGCCATGTCAAGTAAGGAACATCTGATCAAGCTTCCACGAATTTCATTGGAAAAATTCTCTGGAGATTATCGGAAATGGACAACTTTCCATGATCTTTACACAAGCCTGATTCATGAGAATCATAATCTGTCTGACGCAGAGAAACTTCAATACTTGAAGTTACATCTAAGTGGAGAAGCTGAAGGTCTCTTGCGACAGGTACTAGTAACAAACGATAACTACATTCCAGCTTGGGATCTCCTAAAAGAGAGGTATAACAACAAGAGAGTGTTAGTCAACGCACAACTGAAACTCCTACTTAATCAATCTTCCGTATCTTCTGAATCGGCACAAGGAATTAGAAGTTTGTTGGACGTGACAAGCGCTCTATAATCTCGGAGTGGCACTGGAAAAGTGGGACGCGTTGATAGTCTACGTGATAGGTCAAAAGCTACCGACCGAAACGCTCCAGCTATGGGAGCAAGGCAATAGTAAGAGCACTGAGATACCATCATGGACGATGCTACGCGAATTCTTGGAGGCACGCTTTCGAACGCTAGAAGCCATAGGAAAAAAGGGGTCATCATCAAGTAAAACCCAACGAAATCTCTCAACACCACCAAGGATTCAGTCATTCGTCACAGGACATCATCACGCTTGCGAAATATGTGGAGAAGATCACCCGTTGAGGAATTGTCCTAAATTTATGAATTCAACACTAGCAGAGAGAAATCACATAACACGCAAAAATGGTTTGTGCATCAATTGTCTGGGCCGAGGACATATGGGAGCAAACTGTCCGAGCAAGTTTACATGTCGACATTGCAACAAACGTCATCATACTCTATTGCATAACGCCGATAGGGGTCCCCCGCAAAATACCGCAACAAAATCAGAGAACGAAGCACCTCCGACCCGATCTATGCAAACCACAGCCACGCTTAATTCTCTACACTCAGCAATGTATAAAGAAGTTCTTCTCTCTACTGCAATCGTAACTTTAGAAGGAGCCCGGAAAGTACGTAAAACTTAATCTAATAGATCCAGGCTCGCAAACATCCTTTCTGACAGAATATGCCGCCCAATCACTTTCACTACAGAAGAAGCCAGTCCTTGTGAACATATTGGGTGTACAACAATACGACGCTGGAATTTCCCGGTCAATGGTAGAAACGGCCATGGTTATTCAGCCCGGGGGTTATCAGTTGAATCTACAAGCCCTTGTCTTAAAAACTTTAACGTCCTTCTTACCATCAAGACCCTTTGTACCCATCGACTGGAAACATATTGAAGGGATAAAGTTGGCTGACCCCACCTTTAATTAACCAGGATGAATTGATGTAATATTAGGAGCTGATATTTACGGATCCTTAATATTACCCAACATTCGAAAAGGACTTCAAGACCAACCAATCGCACAAGAGACTCTATTAGGCTGGATATTATGCGGGAAAACATCAAGTAATACCAGTGAATTCTCTTCACCCAACACCTTTACGTCTATGGTATCGCTAACAACTCGCAGCCAACAGATACAACAATTTTGGGCCATTGAAGAGGTTCCAACCATACCAGTAATAAATCCAGATGATCAAAAATGTGAAACAATCTACCAGGAATCACATCAACGTCTCATGGATGGCAGATATTGTGTGCGGTTACCTTTCATCAGCGAACAACACCAACAATCACTAGGACGGTCGCGGGCAGCCGCCATTGGAAGCTTCTTGAACCTCGAAAGACGCTTTTTGTCAAACCCAGAGTTAAAAGACGAGTACGCCAAGTGCATCAATGAATACATTCAACTAAAACACATGATTCCAGCAACAAACTCAGAAGACGAAACCAAAGAACAGCAAGGCAACTCCGTTTTTTACAAAAGTTTCTACTTACCGCACCATGCAGTTTACAAAGAGAGCACTTCTAAAAAGCTACGAATTGTGTTCGATGCGTCGAGACCAACTAGTTCTGGGCACTCTCTCAACGATGTGTTGCTGACCGGTCCTACATTGCAGAATGAACTCATAGCAGTTCTTACTCGATGGAGGAAATTCAAATTCGTGCTGGTATCAGATATTGTTAAAATGTACCGTCAAGTATTGGTACATCCAGACGATGTAACATATCAAAGAATCATATGGCGAGAATCCCCTTCGAATCCCTTACAAGAGTACTGTCTAACCACGGTAACGTTTGGAGTTACTTGCGCTCCATATCTAGCACTACGTACAATTCAGCAGCTAGCCACCGACGAACGTAGCTCCTATCCACGTGCTTCCGAAATAATACTTAACGATTTCTATGTTGATGATCTACTCACGGGTGCAGATTCGATCGATGAAGCAATAACAATCTACAAAGACCTAGATGAACTACTCCTTCGCGGCGGGTTCAAGCTCAAAAAGTGGCATACAAATGACAATTCTATTCTAGCCACAATCCCCGAAGAAGATAGAGCAGTGTCTGATCCTATTGACATCAAACCAGATCCGACACATTTAGCTACAGAATAAAGGTAACTCGAGAACAACTTACGCTGAGCAAACGAGAGCTTCTCTCAGAGATAGCCAAACTTTATGATCCATTAGGCTGGATTTCACCTGTGATAATTACTGCAAAAATCCTGATGCAATCATTATGGATCCTTGGCAGTGACTGGGATGAACCCGTTCCTTCGAAAATCCAACATTCATGGTCCATGATAAAGGCTCAGCTTCCACTACTCGAACAGCTTCGCATTCCGCGCTGGTTGGGATCTACGCGACACTCTCAGGACATTCAACTCCACGCTTTTAGTGACGCCTCGCAAAACGCCTATGCAGCCGTGATCTACTGTCGGATCTCCGCCCCGGACCACACCGTGAAAATCCAGATCATCACCTCCAAAACTAAGGTCGCTCTACTAAAGCAAATATCTATACCAAGATTGGAACTTTGTGGTGCAGTGTTAGCCGCAAAATTAGTACGGCATACTCTTCATATCCTACAACTTGGCAATATCGAAACACACATGTGGACAGACTCATCAATTGTCCTCTCATGGCTGAAAGGACAACCAAGAAAATGGACAACTTTCGTGGCAAATCGCACCAGTGAAATCTTCACATCAATAGGGAATGCACCATGGCATTATGTCTCATCGAAAGACAATCCAGCTGACCTCGCTTCCAGAGGAGTTCTACCAAACGAACTCATCACTACAACACAGTGGTGGAACGGACCTCATTGGCTAGTTCAAGATCCCAGCCACTGGCCTCATTCACCGAGTTTCGAGGAAACGGAACTAGAAACCAGGAAACATATTCATGGGTTACATACCATGTATGATAAAAATCCATTTATGTTAGAGCTATTAAAAAGGTTCTCCTCATTTTCAAAATTAATTCGCGTCACGGCATATTGTCTCCGCATTATCAAACGCCCCCGACAAAGGCATCGTTGGCTATCAACACAAGAATTAGAGCGGGCCACGAACCTTTGGGTGAAGTTTCATCAACAACTATATTTTCCAAATGATCTCCGTTATCTGGAATTACACAAAACTGTACATCCAAAAAGCAAACTCAAAAATTTAAACCCATATTTAGACAACGACAAAATTCTAAGAGTCGGCGGACGTCTACAAAACGCTCCCATAAGTCATAACGAACGTCATCCCATAATTTTAAACAATTCATGTCACTTAAGCTTTCTGCTAATTATTCAGTATCACCATTCATGCATGCACGGCGGAACTCAACTAACCTTATCACTATTACGAAAAAAATACTGGATACTAGACGGGCGCAACACTGTTCGCCGGTTATTACTCAAATGTGTAACATGTTTTCGGTTAAGAGCACAAGTCAACAACCAACTAATGGGAAGTCTGCCAGCACAAAGAGTCACAATGTCAAGGCCTGTTCAATCTTCTAATAGCTACCTAAAAAACACATAACAATAATTACGAGGTTCATATATTTTAACATACTTACCATTGTCCGCATACAAAATCCTATATATGTATCCTCCGCATACAAAATTGTCTTCCAAAAAAAACACTCAAAAAAAGGGTAAAAACCGTCCAGCAGCAGCTACCCTAAAAGAAAATAAAATCACCACAAAGTATTAATTCTTATAAAATAAAATACTTATCTGATAACCCCGAGAAAAACAAAATCCAATTCTCCACTTCAACTTCGACAGACGGCTCCCATTAAAACCCTAAAGGGAGAAAAAAGGAAAATAATCAAATTAAACTATATATATAAAAAGAAAAATAATAATAAAACCTACCGAGCAGACAGAATTGACAGCCAAGTGTCAACACTGACGCACACATAGGAAACACGATCCACAACAAGTCTGAAGCTCCCCACCAAGCTCCGCTAAGGAAACACAATCCACAACAAGTTCTAAAGCTCCCCACCAGGTTCCACTGTCGCATTACAGTGGAGCAAATAAATATCGAAGCGCGTTGCCCAAAAGCTTCAGATCACTCTTGATCTTCTACACGGCTTGATGGTAGAAGAAGTCGCTATTTGCAGCTAGTGGTCTCATCTCGATCGCATTATACGAATTTTAGGTAATGCGAATTTCTAATATATTAGCCGTATTGAGCTGATATAATTTGCGCAGCTAATAGTCTCATCTCGATCGCATTATACGAATTTTAGGTAATGCGAATTTCTAATATATTAGCCGTATTGAGCTGATATAATTTGCGAATTTCTAATATATTAGCCGTATTGAGCTGATATAATTTCACGGTTACATTAATCGCCCTGAGTTTAATGTGACTCTCTAACAACTAACTATTAGTTCAAATTTCAGGAAACTATTGAATACATTAGTCGGATTGATGCTAATGTACAAAATCCAATAAATTTAATACACGGAATAGCTGGAAGAGATATTCATACCGATTGCAGAATAGCAGAGATTCACACCAACTGCAGAGAAACCAGTCAGGGCCATCTACAACTACAGGAATTTCTAAGCTTGAAAATATAATAAATAAACATAAGTATATAGCGAAGTTGAATTGATTTAAATTTAGATTTAGTTAAGGTAATAATTAGCGAATTTTGTTAAATTGAATTTTGAAAGGTAATAATTAGCGAATTTTGTTAAATTGAATTTTGAAAGGTAATAATTAGCGAATTTTGTGAAATTAAATTTTGAAATAAAGTGACAAGTTGAATTATTGCCGCAGTCTTTCACTCTGAGTTATTGTTATAATCACTGAATTGTTCAAACAGGCTACCATAGCCCCGAACATTTGGTCCTTCGAGCCGGATCTTAGTCAAGATTCCGGTATAATAAATATATTCAGTGATTTAACGTGGCTTAGAGAACTGCCTGCATTAGCAAAGTCTTAAATAGAAATTATTATCGAACTATCGTTAAATCCAATCATGGACAAACTTGTAAAAAAACAAGAATTATTAGTCGAGGAGCTACAAAACTCTCTCAGAAATTACGGAAAGGACTCGAAAACACGGAAGACGACCCAGTATCTTAAAAGGCGTCTTGCTCGCGTGAATTCGTTATGGGAACAAATTTCAATTAATCATTCCACCTTAGTAGATGCGGCCGCAGAGGAAAACCCATCGAAGCCGTAGCTGACTATATATCAGGACCAACCTTCATGGAAACAGAGGAAGTCTACCTGCTTCACGTGGGTGAATTGGAAGACCTGATATCATCAGCAGAAACTTCGAAAACCACCCTTTCTATACAAAATTGTGCTCCATCGGGTTCCCCTGGATCAAACGCCAATATTGATCCAGGAGTAGAAACTTCGCTAAAACTCCCTCGCATTTCATTACCAAGCTTTTCCGGAAACTACGCCGAGTGGACATCGTTCCACGATCTGTTTGTAGCCCTCATACATAATAAGAGAAACTTGTCTAATGCCGAAAAACTACATTACTTGAAGGCAAGTACCCATGGTGAGGCTGCGCGACTCATTCAAGGCTTCGCAATCACCGACCTCAATTATGAGACAGCTTGGAATATTTTGAAGGAACGGTTTGACAATAAAAGAATGTTAGTACACGTTCAACTTGACAAATTGTTTAACCAGGCCCAAGCTAGCGAAAACGCCGATTCAGTTAAAAAATTACTCGATACTACCACGGAAAGTGTCCAAAGTCTACAGAATCTAGATGTACAGGATATCTTTGATCTAATGCTAATTTATATCGTGACTAGGAAATTGCCTAGAGACTCCTTGCAGCTCTGGGAACAACAAATCGCCAGTGATAACAAGCTACCTTCTTTTGACACTCTAAAGCAATTCCTAGAAACTCGCTTTCGTACACTGGAGGCTATCGATTCAACTAAATCAAACCCAACTAGAAGCATCCAGCAAAGCAAATCTATCTCTAAAATTCAGTCATTCGTCGTTAATCAAATTTCTACATGTGCGCATTGTGGAACGGACCATTCACTGAGAAATTGTCCACAGTTCATCGCGCTTCCTCTCACCGAAAGGAACGTCATCGTGCGACATAGTGGTCTATGTATTAACTGCCTAGGACGCGGACATCATGCTTCAGCCTGTCCTAGTAAACATACCTGCATCCATTGCAAAAAAAGACACCATTCGCTTCTACATGTTAATCCCACCATGCCGACATCTCCAAATCCCACAAACTCTGAGGCAAGCTCGAACCATACGAGTCTCCATTCACTCGATTCTACTACTACAGCTCAAACTGCTATACCGCAAGGCCAGATAAACGCGCTGCATTCTTCATCACATAAAGAAGTCCTTCTCTATACAGCCCTCATAACATTGCAAGGAACGCATGGTATACAGCGAACGTTCAGAGCACTCCTTGACCCAGGCTCACAGTCATCATTTATATCGGAACACGCCGTTCAAACATTAGCGTTGCCCAAAAGGCGTATCACCGCTCCAATATTTGGAGTAGGACAAGCCGAAGTTGGGACAGCTGAGACCATGGTGGAAACTGCTCTAGTAGTCCCATCACACAACTTTACGCTGGAAGTGACAGCGCTAGTGTTCAAGAACTTAACCAGTCAATTACCATCCCAACCTATCACGTCAACCCAGTGGAATCATGTACAAGGGCTCAAGTTGGCTGATCCTACATTTCATCTTCCAGGCCGTATCGACGTCATTGTTGGTGCAGATATTTACGGATCACTCCTCCTACCCGACATCCGCAGAGGTCTGAAAGGTCAACCTACCGCTCAAAATACGATCCTTGGCTGGATATTAAGTGGAGAAGCATCTAAAGAAGACAGCAACTCGACCCCGATCAATTCTTTTACATCAATATTGTCTTTAACCAGTTTCAGTCAACAAACCCAGAAATTGCACCGTGTTGAAGAAGTCCCCACAACAGCAGAACTCAGACGTGAACAGCAGGGCATTCCACTCACGAACAATCCGTCCAACATCAGAAATCGGCTAACGTCTACACACAAGCCAGGATTTAGTCAGCAATTAGTTCGCCAGAAGCATATCGAGTCTGCTCCTGTTCATCCTCAAACAACACTCTACTCAACACCAAAGAATAGTCCCACGCAGAATTCAACGCCCACAACGGAAACCAGTGCAAAGAATCCGCTCCGTAAGCCAAAACCTATTCGTACACCTCTCAGTAGCGGAATCCTAAGGAAGCCAAAGTGTTTGCCAGATTTAGTGTCACCAGTGGTCAGCAAAGTTTCGTCTAGTACTAAACCCCCCGGCAACGGCATCAACAGCAACAGCAGCAAGGTTGTCAGCAGGAACTTCGCCACTACTAAAGGAACTCCGAAAGCCTCCCCGATTCTGAAGAGACCCTCATCACATCGCAGTCTCAACTCCCTAGCAGTCTCTCGCAAAACGCTAGGCACTTCGGGATCAAAAAACCCTCCAGCCGCAGGACAGCCACTCACATCTGGACATCAGTCGCCGCTGAAATCTTCTACATCGGTATCAAGACTGGATGGAATCAGCTTAAAGACGAAGTCCAGAACAAACAGATCCAAAGATAAATTGAACCAAAATTGTAAATCGTCCAAACATAAATCCGATCGGGGCTCGAACGAGCGCATCACGGACAGGGTCTTGGATTCTATTGCAGTACGAAAACCTAGGAAGAAAAACACTCTAATCGATCAACGAGATGTAACTTATCACCCAGCGGCTAAAAGGAATTTAACCGAGATTAACCTTTATCCACAAAGAGATGCAACGAAGCAGCAGCAGCAACAGTCTATGATGCAAGAACTACAAACTCCCTCAGAAAGATTAACACTAGTAAATATGTCCCTTAAAGCTCAAATCGTTGAATTATCAAAATGCCAATTAGAGATGATACCACTACGTGACAATTCCCTTCTTTCGACCAATGAGAAACACCAACAGGACTATCAACGGCGGCATAGCTCAGCATCAGCATTAAAAACGCTTCCAGATAATCATAAAGCTGATGGAACTCCATGCGTTACTCCGGATTGGAATAAACATTCATCAAGTATTGAAATATCTGTCGCCTGTCTGCAGGACAAATCGATTGAAAAACCCCACTATTGGACAACCCGTCAAGGACCGGCCGATCTCCAATCGCAACTTACTGAACTTCACTCAGACAATGAACATCTTTTAGAGAAGAAAGATGTACATTTTCAATCATTATGTCGTCAAACTGAGAAACTCGAAGACTCTCGCCCTCGAATAGGTACACTACAAGAGTTACCATTTCGAAAATCTAGCCAATCTATCGATACTGGAACAACGGAACGTGAACGAAAACTTTTAAATATACTAAAAACCGCGCAGAAAGAACATCAAAGTCTACTTATTAAGCAAGAAGAATTGAACTCAGAACTAAATGAACTCCGCCAAGCCTTAGAGAAGTCGACCAATGAAATCGCAAGACTCCGTGAACGAATTATCTTACTAAACTCGACCACTGATGCCGTTAACGTAGAACGGAAGCAGATCGAGTACCAGTTAGTACAAGCCAAGTACAAAGTTTCGAAGAATAACGCAATGTATGTACTATCTGACTTTGAGTACCAAATGAAACAAATCAAAACTATACACGAAGTATCAACAGCTGCAGGACACTACAAACGAATTGTAGGATCAATGCAAGTGCCACGACAAATCCCCACCTCAAAACCTATATCCATATCAGGTCCTATTGAGCATATCCTAGAAAATTATATAATCACCCTAGACGAATATCGGACACGCCGCAGCCAACCACCGCCCAATATAATAGTGGAACCCGCCTTATGGAAGAAAATTAAGGCCCTTCCACTCCCATGGGCGAAAATTATGTGCGCCAAGGAATCATACCGCACATCCTTCGAAGGGAACATCCTGCGATTCACCCTAAATAAAGAGAGAACATGTCGAGTGGTGCTACATCCCCCAAGGAAAAACCCCTTCAACCAGGGCATTCCACCAAAGCACTTAAAGGAACGCAAAAAAAACCAACAACCACAATAAACAACACCAAGAATTCAAGTTGAAAAAAAAAAAAAACTCAAAATTGTTGTGTGATAAATAAAACCCAGCCAAAATCAAGTCAATTGTGTAATTTATTCAAAAAAAAAAAAGTAATAATTATAATATATATAACAATGAAATATATATCAAGGGGCATCATCAACAGCCTTCTATTGAAGCTAACGCTTCAAGGCCCCGGAGGATGTTCAATCTTCTAATAGCTACCTAAAAAACACATAACAATAATTACGAGGTTCATATATTTTAACATACTTACCATTGTCCGCATACAAAATCCTATATATGTATCCTCCGCATACAAAATTGTCTTCCAAAAAAAACACTCAAAAAAAGGGTAAAAACCGTCCAGCAGCAGCTACCCTAAAAGAAAATAAAATCACCACAAAGTATTAATTCTTATAAAATAAAATACTTATCTGATAACCCCGAGAAAAACAAAATCCAATTCTCCACTTCAACTTCGACAGACGGCTCCCATTAAAACCCTAAAGGGAGAAAAAAGGAAAATAATCAAATTAAACTATATATATAAAAAGAAAAATAATAATAAAACCTACCGAGCAGACAGAATTGACAGCCAAGTGTCAACACTGACGCACACATAGGAAACACGATCCACAACAAGTCTGAAGCTCCCCACCAAGCTCCGCTAAGGAAACACAATCCACAACAAGTTCTAAAGCTCCCCACCAGGTTCCACTGTCGCATTACAGTGGAGCAAATAAATATCGAAGCGCGTTGCCCAAAAGCTTCAGATCACTCTTGATCTTCTACACGGCTTGATGGTAGAAGAAGTCGCTATTTGCAGCTAGTGGTCTCATCTCGATCGCATTATACGAATTTTAGGTAATGCGAATTTCTAATATATTAGCCGTATTGAGCTGATATAATTTGCGCAGCTAATAGTCTCATCTCGATCGCATTATACGAATTTTAGGTAATGCGAATTTCTAATATATTAGCCGTATTGAGCTGATATAATTTGCGAATTTCTAATATATTAGCCGTATTGAGCTGATATAATTTCACGGTTACATTAATCGCCCTGAGTTTAATGTGACTCTCTAACAACTAACTATTAGTTCAAATTTCAGGAAACTATTGAATACATTAGTCGGATTGATGCTAATGTACAAAATCCAATAAATTTAATACACGGAATAGCTGGAAGAGATATTCATACCGATTGCAGAATAGCAGAGATTCACACCAACTGCAGAGAAACCAGTCAGGGCCATCTACAACTACAGGAATTTCTAAGCTTGAAAATATAATAAATAAACATAAGTATATAGCGAAGTTGAATTGATTTAAATTTAGATTTAGTTAAGGTAATAATTAGCGAATTTTGTTAAATTGAATTTTGAAAGGTAATAATTAGCGAATTTTGTTAAATTGAATTTTGAAAGGTAATAATTAGCGAATTTTGTGAAATTAAATTTTGAAATAAAGTGACAAGTTGAATTATTGCCGCAGTCTTTCACTCTGAGTTATTGTTATAATCACTGAATTGTTCAAACAGGCTACCATAGCCCCGAACAAGGCCCTTTACGCATACGGGTGTGGACTTTTGCGGACCAATCAGCATCAAAACCAGTAAGAGAAGAGGAGCTCCTGCAACCAAAGGATACATTGCGGTATTTATCTGCTTATCAGTAAAAGCTATACATCTCGAACTCGTTAGCGAGCTCACCACACAAGCCTTTCGAGCAGCTCTTTATCGCTTTATCTCAAGGAGAGGAAAATGTCAACACATCTACAGCGACTGCGGCACCAACTTCATTGGCGCAAACTCATTCCTCCATGAAGTTCACAAACAACAAAATCAAATCGCTGACCACGTATCCCATGAAGGCATCAATTGGCATTTTAACCCACCACACGCACCCCATTTCGGTGGCCTATGGGAGGCAGGGGTTAAATCGACAAAGTATCACCTCAGAAGAATCCTCGGAAACGTCACATTAACTTTCGAAGAAATGGCCACAACACTAAGTCAAATTGAGGCATGCTTAAATTCACGACCGTTATGCCCACTGACCGAAGATTCAACGGATCTGAGTGCTTTAACTCCAGGCCATTTTCTTACCGGCGATGCTCTATTAGCTCCACCACAACAGGACCTATTAGACAGTAAAACTAATTATTTGAATCGATGGCAACTTTGTCAGCAACTTACACATCATTTCTGGCAGAGATGGTCCACCGAATATGTCGCTCGACTTCAACAACGTCCTAAATGGCTTCGGCCACAACCTAACTTGAAAATAGGAGACTTAGTATTAATTAAAGAAGATCGCGTACCTCCACTACAATGGGCTTTAGGACACATTGTGAAGGTTTATCCGGGCACCGACGACCTAATTCGGGTAGTAGATATTAAAGTGAAGAACTCCATAATTCGAAGACCCATCGCAAAGGTTGCCCTACTTCCTATTGACGACATCGGCAACCATGCTAATGAAACCGAAGCTTCAGATTCCATATCACATAGCAAGGATCAAAACCATGTCGAACTAAATTCCGAAATACTATAACAATAACGTCTAAGAAAACCCGTTAAATTTTCTATAAAAATTTTCTGTAAGATCACCTCCATCATTAGTATATCAACCAAACTGAAAGTCAAGTGTTTAAAAAAAAAAACATGGATTACTTGTGGATCGACGATCTACCACAATTGTCCACACCACCAAAACTGAAGTCAACTGCGCTTAAGAAAAAATTGACCAGGCCAACATCGCCACAACCACCAGGTCTTAAAAGACCGTTTGAGGCTATACCTTGTGGCCCGGAAATTCGCAAGCGTACTCAGCCGCGTAAAATACCAACTTCAACCAACAACAAATCACCTAAAAACGGAAGATATCGCTGGATGCGTACAGGGCACGTCAACCTCCACCGAACGTCATCGTAGAACCAGCGCTATGGCGAAAAATTAAAAACTTATCTCTACCGTGGGACAAAATTCATGCAGCCAAGCGTTCTTACCGGCACAAAGCAAGGAAGGTACATTAAGGTTCACACTCCTTAAGGATCGACGATGCCGCATAACTCTACAAACTCCAAAACAAGATATCTCGGAAAAGGGGAAGTTAAATAAATAAAACATATATCTATATAAGCATATAAACTTTTTTTATTAACAAAAACAACACCCTTCTAAGTTCTAACAAAATTAATATCAAAAAAAAAAACAATATCAAAAACCAAAACAATGGAGAAATTGAAGCTATCGCTTCAAGGCCCGGGAGGATGTTCAATCCTAAATTAAACTCTGAAAATATAAACATTAATATCATAAACAACGTATGATCATTATACATACTTACCTTGAAAATCCTGAAGTTTGGCTCCCGTATAAAACATAAAAACAAAAAAAGAGGCAATCATAAATATTAAAATATTTCATCAAATAAAATAAAAAACTCACCTCACCTCCATTATGCCAAATGTCAAAACAAAAATATATAAAACAGCTGCTATGTACAACAGTTGATATACATAACAAGAAGGGACACATACACAATAATTGAAGCAAATTCCAATTCCAATGGCGCCCCCACATTGCCTTCCAAAAAATTGCCATTGTCAGGAATGAAATATATCACTATATATCACTTAGATCACTTTGATCACTTGGTCTTTCATGACGGAACGACTCTGAAGGAACCAACAAGCGATCTCACCCAATCAACCGTGTTGAATGATGTGATGAAACTTCAACACCCGAAAGCTAGTTGTACCGAAACAGCTTTCCTAAGCAAGACGAATCAACCCAAATTCCCAAATCTAAGTTGAACGTCGTATCGAGGCTTCAACTCCCCTTTGCTGGTCGTATCGAGACAGCATCTAATACAAGTTTCAAAACAAACATTGAATTTCAGCCCTCCCAATATTGGCGTACTTAGAGGCAGCATCTAGTACGAGTAGCGAAAACGAACCTACAACAGTAGCTCCAGCAGCAACCAGTCTCGGCAGCTAAACGAATCTTCAACAGTAGATCCAGCAGCGAAGCGAACCTTCAAGAGTAGAACCAGCAACGGCAATATTGCTGGAAATCAAGACTAACCAAGTCAACCATATTAAAGCTATTTAACCAAGAGTGAATATTAATATTAATTTTAAGTGTAGTAATGAATTGATTTAATTAAGTGAAATATTAATGAACTTGAATTATTATTATTTTATCTGAACTAAACCTTATAAATGTGTTATTAAGCAATTTGACAATTGATATAGTGAATTTTATAATTGAAATAGTTTCATGTAAAAATAAACTTGTAGTCATAGAAAGTTTGGTGTTTTTAAACTGGACAAAATTATTTATATTAAAGTGACCCCGGCGCAGTGCGAATGGCTAAGAAAGGTGCACAGGCCGTGCCGAAGGTTACCGTCTGCTACTGATAGTCCTGCGGGAGCTGTGTGTGCTGATTCCGCCAAATTATGCGTTGGAATGGTTGATGTTTTGGATGGACCTCTATCATCCGATACATTTTTTCTATATCGGCATTCATTGCGACTTTGTACTTCCTCCAATTGAGTAGAGTTGCGCAGAGCGTAGGTTGGATGGTAGGACCTATTAAAAGTTGTTCATTAAGGGACTTTCCGTTCGTTGTTTTGGCAGATGCATCAAAGTCTACGCGTAGCTTAGTGGTACTGCTGTCTTTGAACACTGCGTGGTGTGGTATGTAGTATTGTTTCTCCTCCTTGCTAGGTGGGTTGACTGCTTTCATATGGCCAAGTGTAATGTATTCATCGAGACATTTTTTATAGTCATCTTCGAGCTGTGGTCTTTTAATAAATTGTCGTTCTAAGGCCTTAAATCTAGTGAGAGCTTGTGATCTGGATTCTCCCAATGCAGGCATGCGGTTGTTGATAAATGGAAGTTCAACCTGACATTTTCCATTCGGTTTGCGTACGTATGTGCTGTTATAGATTTGTTGACATAGTTGATCTTCGTTGCTTAGAATTGGTTTAGTTGCTATTTCTTCCATCTCCCAAAAACGTCTCAGTTCTTCGTTGAGATTAATATCGTTGGTTTGGATGGTAAATGCGGATACTTGATTTGTAGGGGTTGCTTTTGTTGATCCCATGATGATCCAACCAAATATTGTAGTGATAGCTGTCAAGCGTGTGTTGGGACCATGACGGATACCGTTCCGTATAATTTGTGCATATAGTTGTACTCCTAGTAAAGCATCAATGTCGCCTGGTTGCCAAAAGGTTGGATCTGCTAGAGGTAGTTTCTTGAAATGCTCCCATTCATCGTTATGTAATGGCTTAATTGGGAAGGGATCCGTAATCCTGTCAAGTAATAAGAAATCATCAGTAACTGTGGTCTTCTTGGAAGTGCGTGGTTGCAGTGTCAGCGTGACTTGTTTGTGTGCTGTTCCTGCAAGACTCTTGTTTATTCCTGTAATTGAGACTGCTGCATTGTTGACCTCGGCACCTAGTCGTTTACATGCAGCACATGTAATGAATGATGACTCGGACCCGCTGTCGACGAGACATCGCAGTGTTTGTTGTTTTCCATGTTTAGTGTAAGCAACTACCAACGCCGTCGATAGTAGTGCTTGCCTATTTTTTATGGCGAGAAAGTTTTTGACGGAGTTTGTACCTTCAGCACCGTCGACTGAGAATGGTTCCGTTATAGTAGGTGAATGGTTTGGGATGTTATCTCCTACTTGCGTGGATGCTTTATTGGATGCAGATGATCCGGCTCTTTCCTCCTTGAAGTCTGCATGTAACGACAAGTGGTGTTTTCCATTGCATTTACGACACCTGTATTTGCTGCTGCATTCGGTGGCTATGTGATGGCTTGAGAGGCAATTCAAACATCTTCCAGTGGATTGGATTAGCTTCCGCTTGGCTGCAACATTCATTGCTTGGTATTTTGTGCATGTAGCAATGAAGTGATGAGCATGACAAGCTGGACAAGAATTTTGATTCCTTGAATGATGCGTATATGTACTCCGAGTTGATGCAATCGAGTTCGGTTGCGCTACAGGTTTGGTGACAAGCACGTCGGAGATAGATTCCAATATCCTTAATCGGGTATTCAAAAAAGTCTGAAACTGTGCAAAGCTAGGTAAGGTTTGATTTGCTCCTTGTTCTTCCTCCCATAATTTTAGTGTTATGAAAGGCAACTTCTGCACAATTAAGTAAATTAGAATGGCATCCCACGAGCTCGTGTCAACATCCAAACCTTTCAGTTGCTGAAGACATTCCGAAGTTGTATTAATCAACGCCTTCATCCCCTTTGCTGTCTCCGTTGTTAATTTGGAAGTGCTCAAAAACGTCTTTAATTGGTGATTGACTAAAATGCGTTTATTTTCACAACGCTCCTTTAATTTTGCCCAAGCAGGTGCGTAATCCTCGTTCGTAGTTGGTACGTGTCTTAGCAGAGCTTCTGCTTCACCAACTAAACACAAGTAATGTAGTTTTTGCACAGGATATAACTTGGAGTTATCATGAACCAATGACACAAAGACATCATGGAATGACCGCCATCGGTCATAGTCTCCATTATACTTTGGTAAACGTATGTCACAACTGCTAGCTGGAGATGAGGAGCAACCGCCAACAGAAAACGTGGAAGTAGCAGAAGAACTAGCGGGAGATATGCCTACATCAGAAGATGTACAAGACGCAGTGAAAAAACTGAAAAACAACAAATCTCCGGGCAAAGATAACATTGTAGCAGAGCTATTAAAAAAAGGAGGTGGAAACCTAATATTAAGCCTGCATGAAATCGTAACACTAATATGGACCCAGAAACAAATACCATCGGAATGGAGCGAGAGCATTGTGTGCCCTATACATAAAAAAGGAGATCAGCTAAACTGCCGTAACTATAGAGGCATCACTCTACTGAACGTAGCATATAAAGTATTTTCAAATATTTTATACGTTAAACTGCAGCCTTACGCAGAAGAAGCTCTGGGAAACTATCAAAGCGGTTTCCGTCCCGGAAGATCTACCACAGACCATATTTTCACTCTTAGGCAGGTCCTAGAAAAGGCGAATGAATTTAACATAAACATACATTCGCTATTCATAGACTTCAGAAACGCCTATGATAAAATAAAACGTGAAGAATTATACAAAGCTATGGAGTACCTAAGATTCCCCAAACACCTCGTAAATTTGACTAAAATGACAATAAAAGAGGTATTATGCAGAATAAGAATTGAAGGAGAGCTATCAGAACCATTCAACGCCACAGTAGGACTAAGACAAGGAGATGCCCTATCGTGCTTACTATTTAACGTAGCTATGGAAAAAGTGATAAGAGACGCAGGAATTAACACAGCGGGCAGTATTTTCAACAAGTCGGTACAAATATTGGCGTACGCTGACGACATCGTAATACTAGCCAGATCCCCCGTAGCAATGAAAGAAGCCTTCATATCGCTAGAAAGAGCAGCAAAGAAACTCGGACTAGCAATTAATGAAGAGAAAACGAAATATATGTGCATCTCCAAAAGACGTAATGATCGCCAGAATATGACAATTGATACATACAACATCGAAGCAGTAAAAGAATTTATATATCTAGGGACGCTACTTTCAAAAGACAACGACACGACATTAGAAGTTAAAAGGAGATTAGCGCTGGGAAACAGATGCTACTTTGGGCTACGTAAACATTTCTTATCAAGGAACATATCAAGAAGCACTAAAGTAAAACTGTACAGAACTCTTATAAGGCCAATACTACTGTATGGGTCCGAAACCTGGACATTAAGAAGTAACGAAGAACACCTCCTAGGGTGCTTCGAAAGAAAAATCCTGCGCACTATATATGGAGGTATCAACGAAAACGGTGTTTGGAGGAGAAGATACCATCACGAATTGTATCAGTTGTATAAAGATCCAAACATCATAAAAACTATAAAAATTAACAGAATCCGATGGGCAGGACATGTTGAACGTAGCAGTGACGACAACATAACAAAAATTATTATGAACAAGAGACCAGACGGACACAGAGGTACGGGACGTCCAAAAAAAGAGATATTTAGACAGCGTAGAAGAAGATCTACGAACCCTAGGTATAAGAAATTGGAGACTTCAAGCCAGGGACCGACAGTTCTGGAGGAGGATGTTGCAGGAAGCCAAGGCCAATAACAGGCTGTGGAGCTATTTATGATGAAACGTATGTCATGCTATGCTACAGTTGCTGTTGTAGTTGAAACGTTTGAAGGGGTAGGTATTGGCAATAGCTGCTGTTTCTCTAAACCAGGGGTCTCCAAACTTTGAAGCCTTCGGGCCATAATGATTTTTTCTGTTTGTTCCAAGGGCCAAACCAGTTTTAATTTTTCTGCCCTTAACTATATTTCTAGACTAGACTAGAATAGTCGCAAAGTGCGCGACCTAAGCAAACTTACGCTTTTTTGCATTTCAATTATTATTGTGTATTGTGACACTTAACGACATCTAGTGGCGAGTAGTGGTACTATGCATTGTACTATGTACTATCTATTCCGATCACTTCGAGATGGCAGTAATTTCATATAAAAAGGCTAGCGGCGCAACCGCGAGTCAGTCTGCGTAAGAAAGGCCAAGGAAGCGAAACTGTCTATCTCTATTGTGAAATAAAGTAACACCCGTGCATAAAAGTATTTTGATTTTACTTATTGTTTTTATGTGTGATTTGTTAGTATGGAAAAGAAGCGAAAAATCGACAGTGAATGCAGAACGTTCCAAGATAATGGAACTTTCAGTATTTTGTGATTGAGTCCAGTAATAAGGCGCTATGTTTAATTTGTAATGAAAACATAGCTGTTCTCAAAGAATATAACATTAAACGACACTATGAATCGAAACATCTTCAAAATTACTCCAAGTATGCAGGAAGTTTGCGGACGGAAAAATTTGAAGCTTTGAAACGCGGACTCAAGTCGCAGCAATCTTTGTTTACCAAAGCGAATACTGAACAAGAGTCTGCAACTCGCGCCAGCTTTCGTGTGGCTCTTGAAATTGGAAAACGTGGCAAACCATTCACCGATGGAGAAATGATAAAAAAATGCTTGATTGCAGTAGCCGAAGAAATATGCCCCGAAAAGGTAAATTTATTTAAAAGTGTCAGTTTGTCAGCAAACACCGTGGCTCGGAGGGTGCAAGACATCGCAGAAAATATATCATCTCAACTGTCTGACAAAAATGGACATCTTGAGTGGTTTTCTCTAGCATTGGATGAGTCAACGGATGTATCAGATACTGCGCAGGTGTTGATTTTTATTCGCGGAGTAGATAAAAGCTATGAAGTGTATGAAGAACTTCTTGATATTGATAGTATTCACGGTACGACAACTGGGGCAGATATTTTTAAGGGAGTTGAAAATGCCATTAATAAAAAGAACCTTCGATGGAAAAATTTGAAATCTATTACAACTGATGGAGGCAAAAATATGTGTGGTAAAAATAAAGGAGTGGTTGCACTTGTGTCAAAGGCTGTAGATAATGATGGTGGTTCAAAACCATTAGTCTTACATTGTATCATTCATCAACAGTCCTTGTGCGGAAAATGTTTGGATATGTCTGAAGTTCTAAAACCAGTCATATCAGTTGTTAACTTCATCAGATCCACTGGGCTGAATCACCGACAATTCCGAGAGTTTATTCAAGAGATTGGAGAAAATGACTTACCATATCATACTGCCGTACGCTGGCTTAGTTGCGGAAAAGTCCTTAAGCGCTCTTTTGAACTTCGAGCAGAGATCAAAATTTTTTTAAATGAGAAGCAGCGCCCTTTTGCCGATTTAGAAAATAGTGAATGGATGTGGAAGTTAGCATTCTATCAAAGATAACTCAGAAAGATACGACACTGTAATCCTTTCTGTGCGAAGAAAAAGGAAAGTAAAAATCTATGATCTTCTGTCTATTCATATACACGCTCCGGAATGGCGAGATGGCGGAGCAACGGCAAACTACACAAACACATGCAGAGCTGGAAGTACAAGAAGATGGTACATGAATTCACACAAGCAAAATAAAAGTCCAGACGGCACAAAAAATTGCGGAGAAGAGTAACATTTCTTTATTTACCATTTCTTTCTTCGATTTTTGTTTTGTTTTTAAATTGAATTTTATCTCGCTTGCACCTTGTCGATTGATATATTCACTCGCAAGGGAGCTTATGGGAAATTTTGAGAGTGTCGTATCTTTGTGGGTAATTTTTGATTCTATGTCGATTTGACAAATCATAATGAACGAACTGAATTTGAGGTTGCAAGGAGAAAATCAGCTTCTCCCTGATTTATACACCAATATCAAATCCTTCAGGCAGAAAATAATACTATTTCAATCGCAATTACGTAAAAAAATTTTCACACATTTTAAAACATGTGAAATATTCAGCCACACTACAGAGACTGAATTTCCCGTCGATTTTGCAATCGAAACTTTGAGTGCTTTGAAGATAAATTTTGATACTCGCTTCTCAGATTTTGATGTCATTGCGAATGAAATTAAGCTTTTTCAAAATCCTTTTGATTCTGACATTGAAACCCTGGCTCCGGAAGTCCAAATGGAAATTATTGATTTACAGTGCAGTGATATGATTAAGAACAAATATCAAAATTCATCTTTGCTGGAATTTTATAAGAGTCTTCCACTGGAACAATTTGATAATTTGCATAAATTTGCTCGTGGGTTGTTTTCTGTTTTTGGTACTACTTACTTGTGTGAGAAAACGTTTTCCAAGATGAAGTACACAAAGAATGTTTACAGATCTCAATTAACCGATGAGAATCTTAAATCTCTTTTGATAATTAGTACAAGTAAAATTGATCCACAACTACAAACTATTGTCGGTGGAAAATCACAATTACATAAATCTCATTAGTGTTTTTGTTTTACTGTGATTAGTGGGATTCATTTCAATTATTTGTTAGTTATTAATATGCTTAAACTTAGATACTTAAGTTAAGTTTTCTGCGTCATCATTTCTGTCGTTAAGTTTTACTTTGCAAGTAAATAAAACCGAGTAATTATCATTCTGTGTTTTCTTCTTCAACTTATCACAGCAATAGATAGTAACAACAATAAATCATTGGCTGTCGCGGGCCAGATTGATGACAATAAATCATTGGTTGTCGCGGGCCAGATTGATGACACTGGCGGGCCGGATTTGGCCCGCGGGCCGTAGTTTGGAGACCCCTGCTCTAAACCATCCATGAGATCTCCCAGATAATCAATGTATTTGGCTTCTACCTCTCCATATTTATCCAATTCAAAATATTCTTTAGACTCTTCCGTGGATTGTAGAGCTGCTGCAGCATCTAATGTGAGGTCATTTTTTTGGAACTCCTCCCAAATTGCATTTAACCCAGCGATCCTAGATTTATAGAATCCTAAATGCCTTTTTGCTATGGCTGTCTTTTTCGCATTCTCAATGTATTTGTATAACCGCTTACTTAATCGTTCTTGTGTGCGGCATAATTCTGCTACTGACTGCATTATTAGACGATATGCAAGCTATTTGTTCCCAAAAATAGAATAAATAACAAATTTTTAATGTGCCACCACGTATTTCCTGGATGGAACCATCAAATGTTCAATGCAAATCAACAAAAATGATAATTTGCATTGGGGGGAAAAAAATGAGGAAATACAAACGCGATGGTTAGAATTAAATTCAATTATTTTTATTTTAATCAGCAAACAAACACAAATCTTTATTTTAATTAATAATAAACAACAATAAACAACAATGTGAGTGGTTTTATTAACCCGTGTATAAATTGGGTAAAATAACGTGTATGCAAATTGACATTTGTGTCAATTATGGATATCTTATCTAAGGAACAACAAAACAACAGAAATGTAGTAAATGTAGTGTACTGTTTCAACCGTGTATGTATAACAACGTGCAGGCAATTCTCCGCTACTTACTTGTATCTCAGAGAACACTGCTACGTTGAAGTAAATGAACGAGTGTACGGTCGTTAGTTGTACTCGACCTTTTATAGGCTGGAGATATTCCAACGCCTACCTTGAAGTAGATGCCAAAATATCTCCTGCCTGCTATTCAAACTAATGTATTGACGTTTTTTTTGTGTACAGTATTTTATAAATTTAGTATTTTTTTTGTAGGTAATTTAGAAGGATAGGATAGGTTGGGATTGAACAACTTAGTTGACGTGCCGTTCGAAGAGTATTAACCGAAATATGATCTGAAAAGATTTTCATAAAATTCGATCGAGCCGTTTTTTTGTTTAAGCGGCGTAAGTGATTTTTGTACCTGCCCGATATGGCCCGAACCACGAAAGATATTGACTTACTTGAGGTGCCGTTCGAAGCGTATTAGCGACAATATAATCTGAAAAGATTTTTATAATATTCGGTCCAGCGGTTTTCTGGTTTAAATGACTTAAGTGATTTTTGTACCTGCACGATACCACGCGAAGTAAAAACTATATCAACTTCATTGAGGTGCCGTAAAACATTAATACATCAATTTTATATACATTTTCGTCATCCTAATCTTGTAAGTGCGCACATTTAGTTTGACATTTTAGCGAAAATATTGATAAACAATTGTGACAAATTCTCGGTATTATACATATATTCTATATTGCCTATTGTTCATTTATTATTAAAATATCCAATCATAATATTCAACATCCATCATACTGGGAAGTTGATCGTGTGTACCGAAAGGGTCGAACCCACATTCCAACTAGTTTATTCAAGTTATTATTTAACAAAAATAACATTATTTTATTTTAGGAAACTCCAGTAACCAAAAAACAAATAGAGAATAAAATAAAAAAATTATTGCGGGCCTACAAGGCGTGGGCCGATAATGAAGGCCGCACCGGCTCTTCGCCATTGATAATTAATCCATTTCAGAATGAAATCCAGAATGAAATGGATGAAATATTCGAAAACAGGGCCATCGTGTTTAAACAGTCTCACTGTTAAACTTGAATCCACCTCCCCAAGGATAGCGCCCACCGTTGTAAGTGCGGCGCCATCGGCGCCATGGAAGAGATGCGTAATAGCCGCTTCAAAGAAAAGAAAAAGTGGCTTCTCTTTTTAAATGAGGAGAAAAATAAGCGGCACGCAACGCGGCACATCCCCAACCCATTGAACGAGAGGAATTAAGGTGTTTTAGTTTTATATTTATTATTCTGGATATTCATTTTTATTTACTTGCAGGTGGTTCAGGATTTTTGGATGATCTCGCACCCTCAAATGAATTTGGAATGGGCGAACTTCATCTTCATTTTCTTGCTGCCTTGTAGGACAACAATTTTTTTATTGGTAAATTCAAGATTTTTGTATGAAGAGCTCGATTGGAACAATTTACGTGCTACCACCGCAGTTGCTGATTTGTAGCAACATTAAGGCCAATGAAAGCCTCCAGTATATTTTTGAAAGCCTAGTTACGCTTTCGTGAGCATAGCTTAAATCTTACTAATATTATAAACGTGAATGTTTGTATGTATGTTTGTTACTCTTTCACGCAAAAACTACTGAATGGATTTTAATGAAACTTTACAATAATATAGCTCATATATCAGAATAACATATAGGCTATAATTTATAAAAAAATTCAACATGGCCGCCGAAAACTCAAAATGGCCACGCAAATTGTGTTCCAATTTCAATGAAAGTTGGTATATAGAGGTTTTTAAGGTCGCTAATAACGAATTTGTGGTCAAAACTTATAAATTCAAAATGGCCGTGCCAATATGGCCGACGAATTTGCCAATTGTGTTCCGATTCCAATGAAAATCGAAATCTGGCGGATGTTAAGGTTGCAAGCAAATAACGAATTTATGATCAAAACTTATAAATTCAAAATGGCCGCGCCAATATGGCCGACGAATTTTTCCAATTGTATTCCGATTGCAATGAAAATCGGTATCTGGGGGCTTTTAGGGCAAATAACGAATTTATGATCAAAGCTTATAAATTCAAAATTGCGGGTCCAATATGACGCACGAATTTTCCCAAGCCACATTCTGAAATGTAGTAAATTTCTAAAATTCCCTCTAACCAGTATAGAAACCGTAAAAACGATAGAAAGAGTCGAAGTTTGCAAATTTGTGCGCCCCTACATTGTCATCACGAGGTTAAATGATGTCATCTATCGCTTCCAAAAAGTTCGATCGGAAAAAACGAGACCTGGAGGAAGCTGTGTTCGGGACGAATACTGAGTAAGAAGGGAGCAGTGTAACGGCTAACCGAAAAGAGAAAGTTAAAATTCCAATTCACCGAGAAGTTACATGTTTAGATGCATCTACTTGAATACATAACGCTGTTCTAATTGAATCACCGATAAGATTGGGAAGAGGGAATTTTTTTCCAGATTTATTGTTTTTTTTTCCTACCGCGTACAACGCACACATAATTTTTTTTTTATTTAAAAGCCTTGCAACGCACACAGGTTTTTTGCTATAGGCTATCTTACTAATATTATAAACGCGAATGTTTGTATGGATGTTTGTTACTCTTTCACGCAAAAACTACTGAATAGATTTTAATGAAACTGTACAATAATATAGCTCATACTTCAGAATAACATATAGGCTATCTCGAAACCTTCGGGTAGCTGTAGTGTACTGATATAGAAAAATCCGAAACTTTTTGTATTTCTGCTAAAGAAGTCAGATCCATTTTGTTTTGGTTTTTTTCCGAAAAAAATACGATTTCCAAAGTTTCAGATCGATCGGAGTTTATTTACGGATAGTTGCCGTACAATTTTGTTGAAAAAATCAGATTTATCGCGAAGGACGCGGTTCTATGAACTTGGATTGAAGTAACTTCGGCTGCATGTGCCTGATTTTAGCAATGTATGGCTTAAATGAAAGGTCTCGAAACCAAAAAGACGACAAATTCAATAATCAGATGTTCGTCGCTTTTTCTTTTTGAGCTATGGTACCTGGAAATTTGCATAGATTGCTTGATTTTTCAACATACAATAATTTTGCATGGGACATATTTTTTTTCATATTTCTTACGGAAAAATTACTCTTTATCATGCCGTTAAATGTTTGAAAAGTTCGCCCAATGTTGCCAAACGTTGCATATTGAACGTATTAACTGTCTCCATTCATAGTGTGAAGTGTGACATCATCGGGAATTGCATCAACGCTACTTGATGGTGGATGTTTAGTGTATTGAGCACCCAAGTTCCTATTGAATTTGAACCAGAGAGAAAAACACCTACATGTAAAGATGGGTAACTCAGGTCTGAGTCAGCTCAAAGATCCGCGTCTTTAAAATGAGTTAATGAATCGGTTTGCGATTCTGAGCTGAGTCGGTTCTTAAAGAGTCACGGGTCTATCATGAACGACGGGATCTTATACTTCTTCTCGGATCCGACGAATCTTTGTGCTCTTTAAGCTCTCTTAGCAAAATTTGCTGTGATGGTGTTGTGCTTTTGAATTTCAGGAAACTTTGACAGCTTTGTTATTGTGTTTAATGAATGAATGAACATTACTGTCTTTGTTTCTTCTGGACCTCGAATGAATGGAAAACAACTAAATCGATTTATCTGCAAATTATTATTAAGCTTTGAGATAGTTTCAGGATTTAAAAAGTTGTTTTCTACTAGGTAAAATTTTATTGTTATGACACACAGGAAGCTATATGCGCATAAATACAGCAAAAGAAATTCATATTGTATTCAATAAAATTGAATGATTTAAAAATTCCTATTTTCCTATTTCTAATTGGAATTAAAATTAAATCTAAACCCGGATTTTCCTATCCCGTACATGCACATTCCGATTTAGATCATACCATTTCACACCACCGTTTTTAACTCAAAATACGCTCTGAATTAAGTTGAGCTGAGAGAACCGAAGCGCAAGTTTATGTATGGATCCAGTATTCTGAAGATACGACAGAGCTTTTTTTGAGATGACTCTTTTGAACCGGCTCTGGGAGTCGGATCTTTTGAAAGATACAGATTCGGTGAGCCGGCTCTCGTAAAAGATCCGTTTTTCCCATCTCTACCTACATGTAACATCAGTAAAAACTCCCGTATTGCCACATCCGTGCAAAATTATTATTTTGGAGCGAATGCACCATGGCCTATAAAAAATAGGTCGAAGCGCATGACAGGGCTTTTCAAGATTTCCGAGGAAAACCTAATCCATGGTAGGCGCTCTGACACTACTTGTTCAACTTTGCCTGGTATACTTCGATCAAAGCCTGCAAATGAGCTGAACGGATGCATGCTTGAAAGCATCACATCTATGGAACAGTATTGAAAAAAACAACTTTTGGTCGTTTCAAATAGCGAAATTTCAATCGATAGCATCGATATTATTCGGAATCAAAAATACGAAAATGGCTCCTACTGTATATTAAAATTCTTGTCACCTCAACTGCAAAATAAACGGAAGCTATAGCGCGTACCAAAAGAATTGGAAATATAAACACAGGCGGCGAACTGACAATTTCACACCCATTAAAATTTCGTGTATGGATAAAGTTCAAGCGGACGTGCATTGTAATTTCTTCTTCGAAATTCATTTACGGGCAAAAACACTCCCTCATAGCATCTGACCACGAAAAGAGTGGCAGTGAGACCGCTGAATTGTGATTAGGGATATAAATGAGCAAGTGATTTGGGTTTTTAAACGAACGGAGTTACACTTTTCTTTACGAATGTACTTGCATCCCGGGATTTGAGACTCTCAGTGCCCATCGATTTTGAGATTCCCAATTGTTTTGGCGCACGCCATACTATTGGCTTATTTGTGCAGCGAGGCGCACCGGGCTCCAGCTAGTTATGTATAAGGCTGGTCGTCCACTGGAAGCGTATTCGAGCGGCTTCGCGCTACGGCCATACATATGAGCGGCTACAAGCGGCTCATTTGTATGGCCGAAGCGCGAAGCCGCTCGAATACGCTTCCAGTGGACGACCAGCCTAATGCCTGCCGCATAGAGGCTTCCTTATTTTAAGAAAATTTATAGTATATTTTTGAAAGCCTATAGCTTTGGATTCGTGTAATGTCTACTTCATAGAGGCTTCCTTTTTTAAGAAGAATTTTTTTCTTATTTTGTGATATTGAAGACTGCCTATGGAGGACTCCTTTTCTTAAGAAGACATTTTTTTCTTTTATTTTGTTATATTGAAGACTGTTATTTTATTTTTTACATGTATTTTGAATGAATTAATAAACTCGAATTGAAAATTGATTTGTTATTCATTCCACCACCAATTTTAAAGCTTGCAAATTGTTTTCAGATAATTACCTAAAACCGATATTTTGTAGCCGCATTTTCACTCCAATAAAGATCCGATAGCTGGCTGGAAAAAACGTGACCTATTGATTGGGTGCATGAAATATGTCTGGAATCCTAGTACTCGCAGCGACCGAGAATAATTTTGGTAAGCCTGGGTGGAAGTGCTCCCCAAGTTTGGTATGTGCGTTTCCCGGAAAATTTTTGGTCACACTCATTGGAATGTTGTGAAGAAAATAATCAAGTATTTGAAAGAAACCAAAGATCATGGTTTATGTTTACATCGTCACAGCATAATATACTTGACGCTTATAGTGAAGCAGATTATGCAAAAGATACATGCACGCGTCGATCACTTACTGCATATATCTTCATAAAAAATGGAGCCGCTATAACTTGGGCAACACAGTGTCAGCAGGGTGTTGCTTTATCTACTACTGAAGCTGAGTTTATGGCTGCATGTTCTGCTACAAAAGAAGCTATCTGGTTAAAAAAGCTGCTAATTGACATTGGTTCGTTCAATCAGGACTATGTTTGTTTAAACATAGACAATCAAAGCGCTATTTGGTTAATAAAAAATGTAGACTACCATAAACGGAAAGTATACAGTAAAACAGCTTGATTTGAAATATGTATCTACCCAAGAACAATATTCTGACTTATTCACCAAAGAGAGGTTTCAGTACCTTAGAAATAAAATTGGTCTTTGTCAGCAACTTACACATCATTTCTGGCAGAGATGGTCCACCGAATATGTCGCTCGACTTCAACAACGTCCTAAATGGCTTCGGCCACAACCTAACTTGAAAATAGGAGACTTAGTATTAATTAAAGAAGATCGCGTACCTCCACTACAATGGGCTTTAGGACGCATTGTGAAGGTTTATCCGGGCACCGACGACCTAATTCGGGTAGTAGATATTAAAGTGAAGAACTCCATAATTCGAAGGCCCATCGCAAAGGTTGCCCTACTTCCTATTGACGACATCGGCAACCATGCTAATGAAACAGAAGCTTCAGATTCCATATCACATAGCAAGGATCAAAACCATGTCGAACTAAATTCCGAAATACTACAACAATAACGTCTAAGAAAACCCGTTAAATTTTCTATAAAAATTTTCTGTAAGATCACCTCCATCATTAGTATATCAACCATACTGAAAGTCAAGTGTTTAAAAAAAAAAAAAAAAAAATCATGGATTACTTGTGGATCGACGATCTACCACAATTGTCCACACCACCAAAACTGAAGTCAACAGCGCTTAAGAAAAAATTGACCAGGCCAACATCGCCACAACCACCAGGTCTTAAAAGACCGTTTGAGGCTATACCTTGTGGCCCGGAAATTCGCAAGCGTACTCAGCCGCGTAAAATACCAACTTCAACCAACAACAAATCACCTAAAAACGGAAGATATCGCTGGATGAGTACAGGGCACGAACGTCATCGTAGAACCAGCGCTATGGCGAAAAATTTAAAACTTATCTCTACCGTGGGACAAAATTCATGCAGCCAAGCGTTCTTACCGGCACAAAAGCAAGGAAGGTACATTAAGGTTCACACTCCTTAAGGATCGACGATGCCGCATAACTCTACAAACTCCAAAACAAGATATCTCGGAAAAGGGGAAGCTAAATAAATAAAACATATATCTATATAAGCATACAAACTTTTTTTATTAACAAAAACAACACCCTTCTAAGTTCTAACAAAATTAATATAAAAAAAACAATATCAAAAACCAAAACAATGGAGAAATTGAAGCTATCGCTTCAAGGCCCGGGAGGATGTTCAATCCTAAATTAAACTCTGAAAATATAAACATTAATATCATAAACAACGTATGGTCATTATACATACTTACCTTGAAAATCCTGAAGTTTGGCTCCCGTATAAAACATAAAAACAAAAAAAGAGGCAATCATAAATATTAAAATATTTCATCAAATAAAATAAAAAACTCACCTCACCTCCATTATGCCAAATGTCAAAACAAAAACATATAAAACAGCTGCTATGTACAACAGCTGATATACATAACAAGAAGGGACACATCTTACTAATATTATAAACGTGAATGTTTGTATGTATGTTTGTTACTCTTTCACGCAAAAACTACTGAATGGATTTTAATGAAACTTTACAATAATATAGCTCATATATCAGAATAACATATAGGCTATAATTTATAAAAAAATTCAACATGGCCGCCGAAAACTCAAAATGGCCACGCAAATTGTGTTCCGATTTCAATGAAAGTTTGTATACAGAGGTTTTTAAGGTCGCTAATAACGAATTTGTTGTCAAAACTTATAAATTCAAAATGGCCGTGCCAATATGGCCGACGAATTTGCCAATTGTGTTCCGATTCCAATGAAAATCGAAATCTGGGGGATTTTAAGGTTGCAAATAACGAATTTATGATCAAAACTTATAAATTCAAAATGGCGGACGAATTTTTCCAATTGTATTCCGATTCCAAAGAAAGTGAATATCTAGGGGTTTCTAAGGTTGCAAATAACGAATTTATGATCAAAACTTATAAATTCAAAATGGCCGCGCCAATATGGCCGACGAATTTTTCCAATTGTATTCCGATTGCAATGAAAATCGGTATCTGGGGGCTTTTAGGGCAAACAACGAATTTATGATCAAAGCTTATAAATTCAAAATTGCGAGTCCAATATGACGCACGAATTTTCCCAAGCCACATTCTGAAATGTAGTAAATTTCTAAAATTCCCTCTAACCAGTATAGAAACAGTAAAAACGGTAGAAAGAGTCGAAGTTTGCAAATTTGTGCGCCCCTACATTGTCATCACGAGGTTAAACGATGTCATCTATCGCTTCCAAAAAGTTCGATCGGAAAAAAGGGACCTGGAGGATGCTGTGTTCGGGACGAATACTGAGTAAGAAGGTAGCAGTGTAACGGCTAACCGAAAAGAGAAAGTTAAAATTCCAATTCACCGAGAAGTTATATGTTTAGATGCATCTACTTGAATACATAACGCTGTTCTAATTGAATCACCGATAAGATTGGGAAGAGGCAATTTTTTTCCAGATTTATTGTTTTTTCATTATAATTTTTTTCCTACCGCGTACAACGCACACATAATTTTTTTTTATTTAAAAGCCTTGCAACGCACTAGGGTTTTTTGCTATAGGCTATAATTTATAAAGCTAGCTGCGTTCCTTTTCTGCTAATTTTTACAATTTTTTACAAGTGCGTACTAGCAACTACACTTGCTCTTATAAACGAGTGGATATCACTTGCATTAACGCAATTGAAATCCGCTAGAGGAAAGCTCTTATTTGGAGTCTATTGTGAATTATTTTGCATTTACTGAAAATCACATAGATGGCTTTTGATTGTTTTAAGCTTTTTCATATAAAAACATCTATAAACAAAATTTTATTTGTATAATTATCTAAAACTATTCTTTCGTTTCATTTTGGAAATTAATCACATAAATTTCTATTTTGTTGTAAATTCTTTTAACTTTTTGTTTATATACAAATAAAATAACATCAAAAATGTTAAGATAGGTTTTACTCAAATCAACAAATTTTGCGTTCCTTTTCTGCTCTGCTCACAAGTACTAAAAAGTAGAAAAGGAACACAGCTAATGTTGCCAACGTATTCTGAATATGATTGCCTAGGTGTCTGTTATGCACGTAGTACACAATTTTTCCGATAGGTGGTGCTCAACCTCGAATTTTAATAAATTTGAAGCATATTTTTTATAGGTAACTCTAAATTCTTTTATGTACCCATAACCATGCTTCATTATAACCATTTCCTATCCCGGAGTATGCCCACATAATTTTTTTTTATTAAAAGGCGTTGCAACGCACGCGGGTTTTTGCTAGTACACAATAATTGAAGTATTAACTTTATTTATTAGAGCGTACTGGGCACCCACTACCTTCGTCACCTTGTGGAATTATTAATGGTTGGTTTTTGTGTATCTTGTGTCCTTCTTTGAATTCCATTTATAATTGTTATTTTTTTGAAAATTTTTGTCATTAAATAATTGTATTGTTTAAAGAATTGCGTTTTTTTTCAGTGATATTGATTTTTTAGGAATCTTTAAAATGGCGACCTAAGGTTGTAACCGGACACAGCAGCGGGCGATCTTTTTCGCTCCCGGATAATTTATTTCAGGTATTCCCCCTCATTGACACCATCATGAGCTAGATCTTGTGGGACGTTCACGGCCAGCTAGTTGACGTGATGGACTTATGCAGTTTAGGTGGTACTTCCGGAGTCTGGAACCTCGACGACTCATCTCCCTCGGCTAGCCGGTCATAATAGTGAGAGCCGGAGTATCACCTGGATGTTTTTTTTTTAAATTTTAGTATGTTGTACGAAGTTCAGAGGTTAGCTTCTGAGGGCAACCAACCGAGGTCCTTAGTAACAAATGGCGCCCAACGAGGGCTTTCTGCCCTCCACCCGTCCTGCACGGACACTGGTTTTGGTTTTAGTTTAACGAATTTGTTTCGGTAGGGCTGATCTACCAGGAATGCCTTCACGGTTGGTTTTTTTGATTTTTTTTCTAGGTGCACCACCACTACGCCGTGGACTTTTCGAGGCTAAGGCAGAACTGCGGAGCTTTAGTCCTTAGATCTCAGTAAATATCGTCGAAATTTTGAGTTATTTTTCAGTTTCTTTTACTGTTTGGTGGATTCTTAACGCAGGATCTCTTCCCGTTTTGGCGTTCAGACTTTTTCCCCTGTCTTCACCTACCCGTCTTGCTAACAAGCGTAATATCGCTTGGCTATGCGGGAGGGTGAGGCCAGCGGGGATTAACTAACCCTAGTTCCTGGCTCGACGTCTTGGTTTTCAAGCGTGATATCGCATGACCTTGCGTCTGGCTGAGAATGGGGTTTCTTATACATTTATTTGTGGATGGACCGGATGGGTTCTGGGGAGGCTTTGTTGGATCCGTCTGGCTAACAGGCGACATCGCCTGGCACTGCGCCCAGTGAAACCTTTCTAGAAACCCGGCGGACTCTTTCAAGATTTTTTTTTGTCTTTCTGCTCTGCTGGTTCATCCTTCCTGAGGAAATGCAGTAATGCGGCTCAGTCGTGGATGGATAGTGGAGGGTTCTCTAAATTCTTTTTACTTTGGGCAGAAGTTTCTATATTATTTCATGGGTATCAATGAGGTTGAGGTAGCCTGAGGTGCATCCGAGGTCATTGATGGCACTCTTGATGGTGGCTTTAGATTTTGGGCTGGAAGTGTAGTTCATTTAGTGTCTGGCCTATCGTGTTTGAGTTCTGTAATTTAGTTGGATAGTAGGAGGTAGAGCCACCACTGAATGCCATCGTTGACTTCGGCCGCCAATATTTTTCGGGATGGGTGAGGTTGTCCCGCTGCTGCCATCTTTGCTTGTGTTCGTCAATTCGATAGAGAAATAATTTTAGTGGGTTAATAGTGCAAAATCGTTGCAATCCCAGTTATGCAGTTAATTTGTGAGATAGCGTAGAGAATATTTTTGAATACCTTGCTGAAGTAAGTTTTTTCCTAGCTTAGTTTATTTCAACAGTTATCACAACACTTATATAATCAAGTGATTCCGCTAATAATTTTGGCTTTTAGGTTTAGTTTATAGGTTGAACGCCACATATAAAGTTGGTGCTACTTTGTGGCCAACAAAAAAAGGAGATTCCAAGGTTACTTCCCGTTTAGTCGTTGATTTATCGTGCGCTTACTGTAAAGTTTTTTTTTGAATTAGATCGACTACAGGAGCCTGAAGAGTTATTAAAATCGTAGATCGAATCGAAGTTGCAGTGAGATCAGTGGTTGCTGTTACCATTGTTTATCATTTAAAGAAACGGATTCAAAACAACTAATATGCCAACCTTACGGGGTGGAAAAAATACCGCGCCAGATAACTCTAGCAGCGACCACGAAGAAGAGGATCAAGCACCCGAGGTCCCCGATTCGGCTTTGGCCCAAAGAGACGCGATACGCACATTGACTGAAAATGTAGCGGTACTCCAGCAGGAGCTAACAAATTTGCGGTCGGAGGACAGACCTTCGACTGATCCTGTCATTACGCCAACTATTCTGGACGATCGTACGGAGGAGCAGGCGCCACCTGTCTTGAGGAGGGAGGCGTCTAATTTCGATACCAAGAGGCGATCACCAGTTTCCACGTGGAACATAAGGTTCTCCGGTGACGATAATGAATTGTCCGCGGAGGAGTTTTTGTTCCGAGTGGAAACGAGGGCTCGAGACGAAAGGGTCAGCCAGTCCGAGGTGTGTCGCAACATCTCTGCTTTGTTTAAGGGCAGAGCCGAGGATTGGTACTGGTCCCAATTTCGGCGTCAGGTCCGTGACCCCGATTGGAGCGACTTGAGAAGCCACTTGACCAGGCAGTTTAGGCGTCGGGAATCCGATTTCCAAATCATCAAGCTAATGCTTGAGTGCAAACAGGACAGGGACCCATACGATATGTATGTATCAAGTATGGTGTCCTTGTTTAATCGTATGGCGAGTCCGATGCCAGAAGTTGAACTGGTGGACATCGTCATACAAAATCTTAATGTGTCCCTAGGCTCCCTGGTCATTGGGCAACAATTTGCCACACTACGTCATCTGCGAGAGGTATGCTTGCGGGCGGAGAGGTGGCAGGAGCAGAAGCGCCAAGAACGGCGGCAGATCCCCAGAGTCCACGAGATTGACTCCGCCAGCCGTAGTCCTGACCGGCAACCAATAGGGGACGATTTCGATTCTGCGGTGGATGAGGTCAAACGGCCCCATTCTCCAGTCAGGCATCGGATTGTCACTTGTTGGAATTGTCAACAACAGGGTCACCTGTTTATGGACTGCCCATCTGAAACACGAGGCTTATTTTGTTATAGGTGCGGTAAGCCTGGTACTGTAACAACCCGTTGTCCCGTATGTTCGGGAAACAAGGTACAGGGTGCGAGGATCGGCGGGAGCTCGCGCCTGTCCTAAACTTACCCGCCTTCAGCCCTGACAAGGACTATAGCGAGCAATCCTCGCTCACCACGGACTTGACAGACCCAAACCCTCTTCCAACTTTCCCCTCACCAGAGGCTCAACAGTCTTTTCTGTTGCGTTGGCAGAGGTACCAGACTGCTCGAAACCGCATTTTTGCGGAACCTTCTAAGGTACATTTCGCCGCGTCCATTCCGGATGTTAGGAGGCAAGCGAGAGAGAAACGACGTCATTCGCAGAAAGTTATTTCTGCAATCATATCGGATTCATCCGATCATCGGCCCTTTGCTAAGGTCTATTTAGCTAATGAAGAGGTGAGTGGTTTACTAGACAGTGGTGCGAGTATTACCTGTTTGGGTAGGGAGGCTGAATCGTTTCTGAAGGATCATCCCGAGATTAAGTTTTATTCTTTGCAAACTTGTTTGGAAACGGCGGACGGGGCTCCACAAAGAGTTATTGGCTATGTCAAGCTTCCGGTCTCTTTTGGAGGTCGGACTCATGATATGACCATCTATGTGGTACCCAATCTTAGCCAAAGGCTTTATCTCGGAATTGATTTCTGGAGATTGTTCAAAATCGCTCCCCAAATAGTAAGTGAGGTCAAAGCTCCAACAGCAACTTCCAAGATGCACGACTTAACGTCAATGCAGTGCCAACAGTTGGAGTTAGTAAAGGCCAGGTTCCCCTCATTTGATGTCTTAGGGCTGGGGAAAACCAACCTGGAAGAGCACATCATCGATACGGGTGACTCAGTTCCCATTAAACAGAGGCATTATCCGGTCTCACCTGCCATACAGAAGCTAATGTATGATGAGTTAGACCGGATGTTGACTCTTGGGGTAATTGAGCCATCTAATAGCCCCTGGAATTCTCCAGTGGTGCTGGTGCGCAAACCAGGGACGGTACGCCTGTGCCTTGACTCGCGCAAAGTGAATTCCGTCACTGTCAAGGATGCCTACCCTCTTCCACATATTGATGGTCTACTCGGTCGTCTGCAAGATACCAAGTATATCACCAGTCTGGACCTGAAGGACGCCTTCTGGCAAATTCCTCTGGAAGAGAAGTCGCGAGAAAGGACAGCTTTCACTGTCCCAGGCCGTCCATTATACCAATTTACAGTGATGCCTTTTGGTCTGTGCAACGCGCCACAGCGAATGTGCCGCTTAATGGACAAGGCTATACCTGGACACTTGCGTGAAAACGTATTCGTTTATTTGGACGATCTGCTCACCTACCTTTGACGAACATGTACGCATTCTCGATGAGGTTGCTGGTTGCCTACGTCGGGCTAAGTTGACCATCAACTTAAGCAAATGTAAATTTTGCGTAACTGAAGTTAAGTATCTTGGCTTCATAATTGGGGATGGAACTTTGAAAACGGATCCTGCAAAGGTGACGGCCATCACTGAATTTCCAACTCCCATATCTCATAAGCAGGTTAGGAGATTTTTAGGAATGACGGGGTGGTATCAGAGGTTCATCCACAATTATGCAAGCGTGGCTTCTCCAGTTACGGATTGTTTAAAGAACAAGTCGTTCAGATGGACGGACGAGGCCCAGCAGTCTTTCGAGAAACTAAAACAGCTTATGACCGAGGCTCCGTTGCTAGTCACTCCGGAATTTTCTAAGCCTTTTTACATTCAGTGCGATGCTAGCCGAAGTGGTGTGGGAAGTGTGCTGTTTCAGCGAGACGAGGAGAACATCCTATATCGTATATGTCCAAGAAACTGAATGCCGCACAACGGAACTACACCATAACGGAACTTGAATATTACGCCGCGGTACTGAGTGTAAAGAAGTTTAGAGCATATGTGGAGGGACAAGCATTCACGGTAATAACTGACCATGCTAGTCTGAAGTGGCTCATGGACCAGAAAGAGCTAAGCGGTCGATTAGCTAGATGGAGTCTAAAGCTCCAGGGGTTCGTGTTCACAATCGAACACCGAAAGGGAAGTCAAAACGTGGTACCTGATGCTTTGTCGCGCAGGGACTGCGTGGACGACCTCTTTTTCTGTCGCGAAGTGGACATGGATTCCTCGGCCTTTAGGTCTTCAGAATACACTAAACTGGCTGAACAAATCTTGAGTACTACTCAAAAATTTCCAGATTTGCGTGTCTCGGATGGGTACGTTTTTCACCGCACGTCCCCACGTACGGGAGACCCGGTGGCGGACGATTTAACGTGGAAGCTGTGGATTCCTGCGGAGTTGACGGTTCCTCTTATCGAGTCGGCCCACTCGCCTCCTCAATCGGCACATGGCGGTGTGGCAAAGACACTGGCTAGACTAAGGATCAAGTACTATTGGCCGGGAATGGCTCGGCAGGTTAGGACCTTCGTGTCACAGTGTGAAATTTGCAAAGCCACTAAGTCGTCCAATTCGATATTGCGACCACCAATGGGGCAGCCCATGGAGGTTTCCAATTCGTTTCAATTCTTGTACATAGATTTCATGGGTCCGTATCCCCGGACTAAGAAAGGTCATACCGCGGTCTTCGTAGTCTTGGATGCATTCAGCAAATTCGTTTTTCTTCATCCAGTAACGGCGGAAACCTCGGCGACTGCCGTACACTTTCTTGAGAAAACTGTGTTTCACACTTTTGGAGTGCCGGAAACCATTTTCTCAGACAATGGTCGGCAGTTCACCTCGCGGGAGTTTTCTAAGTTGCTGGGTGATTATGGCGTGAAACATGTGCGCACAGGCATATATTCCCCGCATCCAAATGCCGCAGAGAGAGTAAATAGATCCGTTCTCGCTGCTATTAGGGCATATCTGAATGAGGACCAAAGAGAGTGGGATAGAAATCTTACCTCTATTGAATGTGCTCTCCGGAGTACTCTTCATGAGGCAATCGGTATGTCCCCTTATCAGGCCCTGTTCGGGCGTCACATGATTCTTCATGGATCGGCTTATCCGGTTCTGAAGAAGTTGAACGTCTTTCGAGACGGGGACATATCGCATTTGCCCGTATCAGATCGCCTACAATTGCTTCGAGAGCGGATCGAATTTAGCCTCGGTGCAGCGCATTCCAGACACGAAAAACACTACAACTTACGTTGTCGAGTGGGTGAATTTCACCCGGGACAAGAAGTGTTCCGGAGAACCTTTCTTGTCAGCAAGCGAGCAGACCATTTTAATGCCAAATTGGCTGATAAATTCGTAAAATCTCGTATAAGGAAACGAATTGGGAATAGTCTGTACGAATTGGAGGACTTGCGTGGTAAGCTTCTGGGCACATATCATGCCAAAGACCTGCGACTTTAGTACCACGACGAAGCAAGCTCGTTTCTGAGTAGCCCTAATAAGGCATCTCGCCGGCTTCACCGGTTAATAATAGGGTGCCTTTGGTCCGCTTAGGTAGCTTCTCTAGCGGATGGTACACCTCTTAATCTTTCTTGGTTGTCTGGGGCCAAGTTTCATGTCATATTATAGCAGGGGCTGCCAGACCAGTTCCCTACTGAGGCAGGGTCCCCTCAGTCAATTTCAAGTGTCTCGAACAGTCTTGTGAGTCTCTAACGGCGGAATATCTCCTTGCGACTCACCAGATGAAGTCGAAGGCAATGTGGCATTGTTGGAGATTTAATCCGATGAGTCGGAAGGTGATGTTATTCGAGTGGTAGGGTTGAGGTTAATAGGGACTCGGAAGGGGACAATATGGTATTGTTTTTGGCCAGATTCTTGTGCCTCAACACTGCCCTCCGGGAGATCCACCAGCAACTGCTGAGGACACCAGTTGGACCACTTCAACTTCTTTTGGGAAACCTTTTCCTTCGTTTTTGTCTTTTTCCCCCACTCAGTGAATATGGAGCCCGGCTAGCTCAATACATAGAGCATGAGACTCTTAATCCCAGGGTCATGGGTGGGGCCACACCTTCAGTCGTCTTAATGGGGTTTGATACAAAGCAAAATTGAGGCCGTTTTGGTTTTTTCGGCCCCTCACTCCCTCGCAAGTCGGGTTTGTGGGGCCGAGGGATTGTAACGGCAGGTCTATTTTTATACCTTGGAATAGCCACTTTACACAAAAAAAAATTGAGCACTTGGGAAAATATACATTTTTTTTTGGAAAATTAGGAAGGCTAAGAAAAACATGAAAAAAAGTGAAGAAAAAATAAATTGAAAAAGAAAGTCAGTATGGAATAAATTTTGAGGAAAAAAGGTCCTGTTAAAAGAACGGAAAAAGTCGGTCGGTCTAATAGCGACTAGTTAAATAAAAAGTTGAAGCTGTTCCGTATTAAAGATTGTTCAAAATGAGCATTGCGGAAATTAATCAAGAGCTGTGATATGAACAGTTGTGGGAGAGAAAAATTATTGTGATTAAAATAGTTGGTGGAAAAGAGAAGTTGGTAGCCGAGAAAACTGCTAGTGTTGAACGAGGATACAGGAAGATATAATTCAATGGTTGAACCTGTGCTGGATGACCCTGTAATTACGAAGTTCAACGATTTCGAAGAGGCTAAAAAGGAAGGTAGCGAACTTGCAGCGTCAAGTTAAGCTGAAGTGGTTTCTAAGATAAGTCGAGGGCCAAACCAGGTATAGATAAAAAAAATTTTATTAAAAAGTGTGAAAAAAAGAGCTGGAAAGAAGCCTATAATAATATGAGAAGTACGATTGACCGTGTGGAGGTGCGGAGAGCCCCATTTGGCCGACGGCGCGGTTCTATCAATTGAAGAACCATTTCATCGAATGATTACTATTTTGATTATTATATAAAATATATATTAGACGTAGTTTTATTGAAGATTTTTACTTGACATTTGCTTTAATTTATAAAAAAATTAATTATTGACATAATTTAAAGTTAATTTCTTTCGGTTGTTTGCTGTGATTTGATGTCCGATTTTTTTTGTGGAATAATTTTCTTTTTTTGGGGTTGTTGGGGTGCATTTGGATTGCAGACGAATTGTTGTTATACTTAAGTCATGTTTAATCGGGATTTTTTTTGTAACTTAATTTCAATCTTAACAAAAATTTGATTGTGAGTGATTAGTGGGTAATGGGTATCTGATGAACTTAGTTATCGTGTGGATGAGTATATAATAAAGAGTTAAGCGTACTGGTACCAGGGCGGTTCTCTTCGTTGTTTTGCCGCAATGGCAAGTATTAACTTTATTTATTAGAGCGTACTGGGCACCCACTACCTTCGTCACCTTGTGAAATTATTAATGGTTGGTTTTTGTGTATCTTGTGTCCTTCTTTGAATTCCATTTATAATTGTTATTTTTTTGAAAATTTTTGTCATTAAATAATTGTATTGTTTAAAGAATTGCGTTTTTTTTTCAGTGATATTGATTTTTTAGGAATCTTTAAAATGGCGACCTAAGGTTGTAACCGGACACAGCAGCGGGCGATCTTTTTCGCTCCCGGATAATTTATTTCAGGTATTCCCCCTCATTGACACCATCATGAGCTAGATCTTGTGGGACGTTCACGGCCAGCTAGTTGACGTGGTGGACTTATGCAGTTTAGGTGGTACTTCCGGAGTCTGGAACCTCGACGACTCATCTCCCTCGGCTAGCCGGTCATAATAGTGAGAGCCGGAGTATCACCTGGATGTTTTTTTTTTAAATTTTAGTATGTTGTACGAAGTTCAGAGGTTGGCTTCTGAGGGCAACCAACCGAGGTCCTTAGTAACACTAGTAAGGGGAAGGCCTTACCACACCCCTTACATAAGTGCTTATTTTTACACACGATGTCATAGGAGGTAAGGCCGTACTTTAGTACTTACCTTAGAGTACTTATAGAACTGCTCATCTGTAAGGGGTATAGTAAGGCAGCAAATGGAACATTGCAAAAAGAAATATTCATGGGCGCCTGTGGATATGTGATCCGGTCCAAAATGCTTTTATTTTGTTCATCTTTTACAAATGCTTTTTTTTTCCAAGCCCGAGAGTGGCTTTACCTAAGCAGTCCCCCAACTAAATTCTCCACTTCTCCAAAGCTGCTTGTCCTCCGTATCGAATGAGAGCCGGGCTATTGAGTATGCTAATGTCGCATTTTATGTCGACGAATATAATTGCCCGTTTTCTTTTTTTCTGTAAAATTTTATGAAAACTCCAGGAAAGCTCCCTTGAGTCATCGGGCAGATTCTCACTTGTTTGGGTATAATTCTGGACTACATCTTACCATCTGCCTTCTCTTGTAATGGGGTTTGTAAGGACACATCTAGCACCAAGAAAATAAGGGGTACCCCTTACCAGATGAGTACTTATTTCAGTGCTCCATCGGTAAGGCCTTCCTAGAATTCCTACTGGATTACTTATCGATACTCCACTACAAAGAAATATGTTGTTGTGTGTAACAAAAATAATTTCGATAGCGGCGCCTCTATTGTCTTGGCGCCTGTGTGCGCCGCACACTTCGCACACAGGGGCGGCGCGGCCCTGGCTGAAGGCGGTTTTATCTTGATCTCTGCGATCGACCAGAACTTGGTGATAGCCGCGGGCTAGATCAAGAGTGGTGAAGTAACGAGAATGTCCTAGCTGGTCTAAGATCTCTTCTATGCGTGGCAATGGGTAGGCGTTGCCAATTGTTTTTTCGTTAAGTTAACGAAAATCAACGACGACTCGCCACTTTTTCTCACCGTCGGTGCCTGCCTTCTTGGGGACTAGTAGGAGAGGGGAGTTCCATGGGCTTTTGCTAGGCTGTACTATATCGTTTTCCAGCATTTCTTGTAGCTGATCATTGATTATCTGCCTCTGACTTTCTGACAGTTGGTACATCTTTTGGTTTATGGGTGCCTGGTCCCGTATTAAAGGTATTTCGTGTTGGATTGCGGTTGTATGCGTGAGGAGATCGCCCTTTAGATGGAAAATATCGTGGTATTCGTAGCAGAGGTCGGTAATCGACTGTATTTCCTCCGCGCTTAGGTTTTCGTCCAGATTCAACTTCTTTTTGATCTGTTCTAAGCGGGCTTCGAGGTCTTGTGAGACCGGGTATTCGGGGTTTGGAGATGAATACCGGATGTGTTTAATTCTTGCCTCGGTTTTGCTCTTTGGGGTTTGCGTACCTTATCGCTTGCTTTTTAGGAGTTTAGAGGCAGGGGTGTATGGTGCCTTTGTTTGAGAAGTTGTTCCCTTTTTATTTCTTATGGAGGAGGGTGATGGAGTTTGTTGGCCAACGTTGGGGCTCTTGTACTCACAAGCACCGTTAGTTTGGAATGAGCCTTGGGGGCTATTTTGGTCGGCGCACTTAGAGTTGCATGCGGACCATATCGTTATTAGATGATTGATTAGGAATAGAGCGACTGTGTTTAAGAAAGTACGAATGACATTTTGACTGGGGATCTCAGAGGCATATGTTTCAGGGGCCATGGGGTCCGAATCTATGGTGGATTGTTTTACTACGGTTGGCCGTGGTATCGCTTGAAGTGGTACTATTACATATTTACTGGTTGGGACCAGTGTTAGGTTAAGTGCGGATGTGGACACTGGGATGTTGGTACTGTTGAGAATGCTTACCGGAACTGTGTCCTTTCCCATTGGGTAAAAGGCTATTTGAGAGAAATATGCCAGGTTTTAGTTCCTGAGGCAGACAGACAGACCATTTCTTCCTTTAGGTTTAGCGGCACTGCGATTATTTGTTGGGTACGGGCCCAATATATCTAAGGGTAAGGTAGCTAGTGGAATTTTGACTCGGGGCGACTGAGGTGTACCCTTGGGAGTGAGTGGACTTATTGTTGTCGGGCCAGGAAATTTTGGCTCAACGGCTCGGCGTTTCCCTGCTGCCTTTGGCACTTGCGGCACCATACTTGGTGGTGGCCGCCTCTTTTCAAGATTGTAACATCTGATTAATTCGAGCCGTGAAGGCTATTAGGGTCTCTACGGGATATTGTCGCAGAGTGATTAGTTTGTTTACCAGTTCCTGGTAAGTTTCTCTGGGCAAATGTGTTTGGTTGAGTAATTTTCCAGCCTCTTCGAATGTGGCTGGTTGAGTGAAAACTATTAATTGGTAGGCTTCGCCTCGCAGCCTCGTGGGGTAGATTTGTAAAAAGGCTGGTTTGTCTGTGTCGTTCAGACACTAAGCCACGCGGTGACAACATCCCAAAAACGTTTGTAATTCTACCACTATATTGGGGAATTGATCGCCTGAAAAAATGGGAACTAATTCTGAAGTTAGACGGGCGACTTTTGTATAATCCGCCATTTTGGGGGGCTTTATATTTTTAGAGTCGGGGTCTTCTAATGTAAGCTCTTTTTCGGAGTCAGAAAATGATACACTAACCCAATTAAGTAATACTTCGCCCTTACGCCCTGACGCTACTTGCAGAATTATCTAATTCCTGCCTACTTAAATCTTGGCGATCTATTTCCTTACTTTCTAGCGGGGTTAGGCCTGGGAATTCTTTAAAATCCTGGATCTCCTGTACGAACTTCTTGGTAGCCTCTCGAAATTGATCTATTTGAGCGAGTCTTTGCCCGCGGCTCTTGGCTAGTTGTTTATTGAGCAAATCGTACTGGGGGATCGAAGATTTTTCGCCTTCACTGGCCTGTTTATATAAATGATCTAAATAGGTTTGTAGACTTACTTGACTAGGTTTTGTTCTTATGCGCCCGCTGCGTAGTCTGCTTGGTGATAAAGGTGCAATGAGTGGGGTTGTGGATGTGCCTGGTTTGGCAATGGGCACTTGTAGGGCTGCTACTGTTGATTGTAGTGCTGGAACTGTTGATTGTAGTGCTGGGGTAGATGTAATCACGCCTGTAGCTAACGATGGCGTTTCTGGATCGTTGGAACTGGAATCGTTAAGTGGGTGTTCGTTGTCCGACATAAACTATTAGGCAGGGATGAAGCCCGCGTAAGTCCCTCGATGTAGTTAAATGGGGGTGAGTGCGTGCCCACCTGGAGCAGAGGCACCGTGGTTGAACACCCCCGAGCGAAGACGTAAATACGGTCGTAGGCCTTTAATTTACTGGCCTCACTTGAAATGGTTACAGACTGGTAATATTGGGGGGCTGATAGTCGGAGCCCTCGATGATTTAACGTTGGTTCTTGTTGATTGAACTTTTGATTCCCACGTCGGGGGAGCGTCTGTAGTTAGAACGTCCCCTTCTTGGTTCTTGACGAACTTCATCCTGGGCAGGGATGAAGCCCGCGGTTGTCCACCGGTGGCACCTTTGGGTGCGTTGCATGGCAGGGAGGTTTCTACCACCTATAGTTGTAACTGCCCTGTTCGTTGTTCGCATAAGATCCGGGGTCAGTGCCTCTTTGATCTCGAGCCCTCAGAACTAGGCTCAGTTACTGAGTTTAAGGGTTAGGGTGCCAACACCCAGCACTTGATCAAATTATAGGCTCGCTCGGATCCTACCGGCTGCGCCAACCTTTATTACCTATATTTTCTCCAGCACTATTTCACGAAAGTTCCTTGACCAACCTCACATTCGCTGATTATTGGGGTTCGATTTCAGCACTATTTCACGAACTGATTTAACATAAAAAGAATCATAAAGTATTTCAACTATTATTGTTATATTTTATTGTATTTTTTGTATTTACAATATTCCCACAAAATTACAAAAGCTGATTTTCATTTGCCTGCTGAGCAAGGCTTCACAGGTCATTACTACCTATTAATTATTTGTTACACTAATTCTACTGAAATATATACCGAAATACTATTTTAATAATACAAAAACTTTTTCGGGCACACCCGATTTACATTTGCCTGCTGAACAATGCTTCACAAGATTTTATTATCTATTTTATATTTATTACACTAGTTCTACCGAGATTCTATTTTAATAATACAAAAACTTTTTCGCCCGCCACCGATTTAATTCAAAACAATCTTCTACAAGAGCGAAATTCCGCCATTCCCTTTCATTTGATACCCATGTCGTTGGGGTTCTGAAGAAAATCGTAATCCGCCATGGATCTAACCAGATATTGAGTATATTATATCGCTTATGGTATTCAACTTATGATACCCTTTCAATTGATACCTATGTCGAGGTGGTGGTGAAGAAATGGTAGTCCGCCCTCTTGAGACGGCCGCCATGGATATAAAGACATAGCTTATTGTATTCTACTTATCATACCCTTTCATTTGATACCCATGTCGAGGGGGTTGTGAAGAAAATGGTAATGCGTCCTCTTGAGGTAGCCTCGGTGGATCTAACTATTTATTGAGAATACTATATTGCTTATTGTATTCTACTTATCACACCGTTTCATTTGATACCCATGTCGAGGGGTTGTGAAGAAAATATTAATCCTCATTCTTGAGATGACCGCCATGGATCTAACCAGATATTGAGTAATTATATCGCTAATGGTATTCTACTTACGATTACCTTTCAATTGATACCTATGTCGAGGTGGTGGTGAAGAAATGGTAGTCCGCCCTCTTGAGACGGCCGCCATGGATATAAAGACATAGCTTATTGTATTCTACTTATCATACCCTTTCATTTAAAACCCATGTCGAGGGGGTTGTGAAGAAAATGGTAATCCGCCCTCTTGAGTTGACCGCCGTGGAACTAGCCAGATATTGAGTATACTATATTGCTTATTGTCTTCTACTTAAGATACCCTTTCAATTGATACCTGTGTCGAGGTGGTGGTGAAGAATTGTAGTCCGCCGTCTTGAGACGGCCGCCATGGATATAAAGACATAGCTTATTGTATTCTACTTGTCATACCCTTTCATTTGATACCCATGTCGAGGGGGTTATGAAGAAAATGGTAATCCGCCCTCATGAGATGTCCGCCATGGATCTAACCAGATATTGAGTATATTATATCGCTTATGGTATTCTACTTATGATACCCTTTCAAATGATACCTATGTCGAGGTGGTGGTGAAGAAATGGTAGTCCGCCCTCTTGAGACGGCCGCCATAGATATAAAGACATAGCTTATTGTATTCTACTTATCATACCCTTTCATTTGATACCCATGTCGAGGGGGTTGTGAAGAAAATGGTAATGCGTCCTTTTGAGGTGGCCTCGGTGGATCTAACTATTTATTGAGTATACTATATTGCTTTTTGTATTCTACTTATCATACCGTTTCATTTGATACCATGTCGAGGGGTTGTGAAGAAAATGGAAATCCGTCATCTTGAGATGACCGCCATGGATCTAACCAGATATTGAGTATATTATATCGCTAATGGTATTCTACTTACGATTCCCTTTCAATTGATACCTATGTCGAGGTGGTGGTGAAGAAATGGTAGGCCGCCCTCTTGAGACGGCCGCCATGGATATAAAGACATAGCTTATTGTATTCTACTTGTCATACCATTTCATTTGATACCCATGTCGAGGGGGTTATGAAGAAAATGGTAATCCGCCCTCATGAGATGGCCGCCATGGATCTAACCAGATATTGAGTATATTATATCGCTTATGGCATTCTACTTATGATACCCTTTCAATTGATACCTATGTCGAGGTGGTGGTGAAGAAATGTTAGTCTGCCCTCTTGAGACGGCCGCCATGGATATAAAGACATAGCTTATTGTATTCTACTTATCATACCCTTTCATTTGATACCCATGTCGAGGGGGTTGTGAAGGAAATGGTAATCCGCCCTCTTGAGATTACCGCCGTTGGTCTAACCAGATATTGAGTATACTATATTGCTTATTGTCTTCTACTTAAGATACCCTTTCAATTGATACCTATGTCGAGGTGGTGGTGAAGAAATGGTAGTCCGCCCTCTTGAGACAGCCGCCATGGATATAAAGACACATCTTATTGTATTCTACTTATCATACCCTTTCATTTGATACCCATATCGAGGGGCTTGTGAATAAAATGGTAATCCGCCCTCATGAGATGACCGTCATGGATCTAACCAGATATCGAGTATATTATATCGCTTATGGTATTCTACTTATGATACCCTTTCAATTGATACCTATGTCGAGGTGGTGGTGAAGAAATGGTAGTCCGCCCTCTTGAGACGGCCGCCATGGATATAAAGACATAGCTTATTGTATTCTTCTTATCATACCCTTTCATTTGATACCCATGTCGAGGGGGTTGTGAAGAAAATGGTAATGCGTCCTCTTGATGTGGCCTCGGTGGATCTAACTATTTATTGAGTATACTATATTGCTTATTGTATTCTACTTATCATACCGTTTCATTTGATACCCATGTCGAGTGGTTGTGAAGAAAATGGAAATCCGTCCTCTTGAGATGACCGCCATGGATCTAACCAGATATTGAGTATATTATATCGCTTATGGCATTCTACTTATGATACCCTTTCAATTGATACCTATGTCGAAGTGGTGGTGAAGAAATGGTAGTCCGCCCTCTTGAGACGGCCGCCATGGATATAATAGTCCAGTCAAATTAAAGGTTTGACTGGAAGATAATTCGGAAGTTGCTGAAAATTGGAACAGCCCTTAAAAACATTATTATACATAAGCTGTAGAGACTGCCACGCGATTGGACGACTGCAAACTTTTTTATTCAAGGTCAAAGGGTCAAAATATCAGTTTTTTGCAAATATATGCTAAACCGTACGTCTTATCAGAAAATTGTGTTTACAACGTTTGTAGATTAGGCGATTATCTACAAAAAATATATTATACATTTTCTCGTAGGAATTGCCATTTCTGAGATATTGTCGTTTTAATTAGTTAAAATACTCATATTCTATCATTCCCGACTTGTAAAGGTCATCAGAAATTTAATAAATCCTTTGTTGGAGTACGCGGCTAATATTTTCAGGGGTGATTCCTGGATGTCTTTGGAGAAAAAAATTGTTCTACAGAGGGCGGCTATCTCCACTATCCACTAAGATACAGGGTGATTAGGGAAATATTTTTTTTAAATTTACTGAAATTTGAATAAAGGTAAATGTGTATTCTTTTATTTGGTATAAAGCACAGCAACCTGAGTGACTTCGTTCAAAAAATATGAAGGCTCAAACCAATGCTACTATGCCGTAGTCGAAAGACGAGTAACTTTTTAATTGTTCACGATAAAACTACTACTACTACTACCTACAAAACTACCCAAAATAAACAGTTATTGTGTATGGAAATATTGTAGGTAATAGTTTGGTGCTTCAGAAAAGCAAAAAAAAATGTACTGTTAGTAACGAATTTTCTGAGAAAAACGAAGAAATCTGCTAGGTCAGATGCAAAGCATTGGTTTGCGCCTTATATTTTTTGAACGGAGTCACTCAGGTTGCTGTGATTTATACCAAATAAAAGAATACACATTTACCTAAAAGATGAGCCTAATTAGGCTACTTTATGTGTCGTGGATTGTACTTGTGAACCCATCTTTGAGTTTACGATATTCAGCCGTGTGTCATACCAGCAATCCAGCCCGCGTCCGCTTTCTAGTTTCTTCCTCTTCAGCCGGTAGGGCAACTTAGTCGTAAGCATTCATCTTTGTATTTAACCTAGAGTACTCAGACTCAGTCAAATATTTGGGAGTAAAGCTAGACAAGAGACTGAACTGGAACGCTCAACTTGACTACGTCATCAGCAAAGCCACAAGGGCCATATGGGCCTGCAAAAGGCTTCTGGGTAGGACATGGGGTCTTACACCACAAATGATGTACTGGATGTACAATACGATCGTTAAACCTGTTGTCACTTATGCTGCTATAGTTTGGTGGCCCAAGACTAAACAGGTTACGTCGATCCTCAAGTGCAGCAAGCTGCAACGGCTTGCTTGCCTCTCCATTACCGGAGCTATGCGGACCTGCCCCACAGCTGCAATGGAAGCAATCATTGGATTGACCCCTTTGCATCTCTTCATATGGAAATCCGCCGCCATAAGTGCCTTGAGACTTCAGATCTCATCCAACTGGCCCCATACGGTCAAAGGACACATGGATATCCTTAAAGATATCCCAAGCATTTCCATCTGCCGCGTATCCGACCATATGGTTAGTCAACTGCGATTCCAAAAGAAATTCAAAGCAATTATCCCGGATCGCTCTGAGTGGGAGGAAATTATTCTTCCTAGGGATCCAAACCATCTCCACTGGTTTACTGACGGGTCAAAGATGGAACATGGTACAGGGGCTGGTGTCGCAGGACCCAACTCCAAGGTCTCGATTGTAATGGGTAAGTGGCCTTCTGTTTTCCAGACTGAAATACATGCCATTGCGACCTGCGCTAGGCTCAACCTTGAGAAAGGTCTGAAAGGCGCCAACATTAAAATCTTTTCTGACAGCCAAGCTGCCATCAAGGCACTCTCAACGTGGAAGTTTTCTTCCAAAATAGTAGCAGGGTGTTTTGACGTACTCCAGAGCCTGACCAGAAGAAACGAGGTCTCGCTATGCTGGGTCCCCGGACACTGGGGTATCGAGGGAAATGAGGCTGCAGACAGCCTCGCGAGGGAGGGGTCTGAGACGTTGTTCCAGGGCCCAGAACCCTTCTGTGGCATCTCTTGGTCCACCTCCAAGTCCTTGATAGAAGAGTGGATCAAGAAAATAAACCTAGCCTATTGGGAGTCAGTTCCAGGTCTTAGACAGGCTAAAGATCTTATAAGACCCTTTGCCTTAAGGGGCACTATTACTCTAAACAGAGCGGACCTAAGGCTGCTGGTGGGCTATCTCACTGGCCATGTAGGACTGCGGTACCACCTCCACAACCTAGGACTGTCTCAAGAGACAGAGTGCCGACTCTGCTTGGAAGGCGATGAAACTTCCACACATATTCTTTGTGAATGTCCTGCTCTGATCTGGCTTAGAAGAAGAACGTTTATCAGAGAGTTCTTGAGCCCTGCCCAAGTCCGGTCTTCATCAACTAAAGACCTTCTTGCCTTCATTCGGAAGGCCGATAGTCTGTTCCGCTAGTGGGGTACGTACACAATAGGCCTAACTTGGCCGCAGTGTTCACCATATGGGTTGCCCCCTCATTCCTTAATAAATAAATAAATTTAACCTAGAATTGTTACGGAATGGATTCCAATAAAGAATAAGTTATAACATTGGCGACGAGGTAAAGTTACGGTGCGTGGCCTTTTTTTTCGGATAAAGTGTCAAAACACGGAAAACTCGAAAAAGTGGTTCTTCAAAGTCGTTCGTCAGGAGCACGCGTGTATAACCAAGAAGTGCATAGTGCGTGTATACACATAACCTAACACCACGTGTGTAACCTACAACAATAGAAAATTTTTATGTCTAACGCTAAAAGTCCAGAAGATAGGAAGGAAGATTTCAAGTCAAAAATAAATATCGCACAAGATACAAACAAAAACATGAGTTATATTGGGTCTGTTAGAACATAAGCCATTAGATTAGATTCTAGTTTTAATTATTTGAATAAAACGTAAACATTAAGAAAACTTGCACACTTTGTCATGAATTCATTACACTGAATTTTTCCATCGGTCATTACCTTTAATAAATTTAATTGCACGATCAGTAAAATTAAAGTACATTTTCACCTTCAGTAGAATTGTAGATTATTGCGCCATCAGCAAAATTGTAAGCAATGAACTTTAAATGATCAATGACCTTAAATGCTTGCACCTTTTTTAATTATTGTTTATTTTAGCAATTCTTGTATATATAAATGGAAGGTTGATTAATAAAGAGTGAGTTTATTAGTGATCAATCACTGTGAAAATAAGACTTTTTATTCTACCTGCTTGAGGCACAGCGATTAGTGTACAGGTTCAAGTAGTTGTGCACACACAACTATAAGTCAAGGTGCTTCACTTTGACTACAGTTAGAGCAAAGGAGCTCTATCCTTAACATTTGATCCACTTATAATCACGATTTAGTGTACAGGTTCAAGTAGTTGTGCACACGCAACAATAAGTCAAGGTGCTTCACTTTGACTACCCCTTACAGTTAGAGCAAAAGAGCTCTATCTTTAACATTTGGTGACCCTGACGTGATCGGGTGCAACACTCGATCACCAAGAATTCGCTATAACCTCGCCATAGAGACGACAGAAACCACCAGTGAAGAATCCAACAATCCCATCAGCTGTCAATTAGTAGGCACCAGCAGTCTATATATCCAGAAACAACCAATACCATTCACTACTGCCTTAAGTAGCAAGGGAGTAAGGTTAATCCAGCATGGCAACTTTAGACCAACTCGCTCAACAACAATATCAATTATCGCAAGCGATTGACAACATTATCAGCAACTATAAAAAAGCCCCAACTGAGAGAAGGGCGAACATAGCTTACATCCAAGAGAAGCTTGAAAGTTTCGATAAAACTTGGGCTAAGTTTGAAGAAATCGACAACCAGATAAGGGCTATACCTGGACCGCCGCCACATAGCCACCACTTTTTCGTAAGTCAAACGTGTGAAACCACTAAGGATAATTACGGAAGATTTAGAAGCCACTTTATAGAGAAAATTAATTCGCTAATGGAACCACAAATTCAAGTGAATGTACATACCAGCGCACCAGAAGCTGAGAAGAGCAAACATCTAGGAGCGATCGCTAAGGCACAAAAGGAAATTCAGTTATCACCAAGGGAGTCAGATTGTCCACTCCCTACTAATCCACCATCATCAAGGCCTTACACCGAGAATTAATCCGAATTACAGAAGGCATTGAGAACTCAGAAGCAAGTGACTGAATTGTTAAGCAGATTTCTTCAGACACTAATAATAGACAACGCACATACTAGAGAGTATTATTTAATCAAGAAAAGGACCATCGAGAGATACTGGGCACAACTGGAGGAGCTCAGCCACACCATATGAGGACTGAAGGATGATCCTAATGAAGCCGGATATGATCTCAACACGTTTATCAACCTGGAAGAAAGAGTCCACGGATATCTCATACAACTGGAAGCCAAATTAAAAGAGCCAAACATTTCATTACCTTCAGCAGCCAATGGCACTTGCAATACCACATTACGTTTGCCAAAAATTACATTACCGAAATTCGATGGAGACTATTTACAGTGGCGTCAATTTTATGAATTATTCACAGAGATGGTACATAACCAACCAATGGCAGACTGTCAAAAAATGTGGTACCTAAAAACAAATTTAACTGGTGAAGCTGAGAAGCTTGTGAGGCACTTCTCGCTATCCGAAGAAAACTATTCCTCTGCACTAAAAACACTAAAGGATCGATATGACAATCCCAGACTTTTAGTCGCAGCATTGGTCAATAAGCTATTGTCACAACCTTCGCATTCAGGCGATAATACTTCTGCAGCCGCTATAAAATCACTGCATGACACAACACAAGAGTGTTTGATGGGACTAGAAAATTTAAAAATATCAACCAGCGGTTGGGATCCATTACTCCTTCACTTGCTAGTGAAAAAACTGGATAGAACAACTCATGCATTGTACGAGCAGTCTCTAGACAATCCAAGGGCTCTGCAAACTATTAAACACCTTTTGGATTTTCTTGAAACCCGCTTCCAATCTTTAGAAGCTCTCGGCAGCAAAGGAAAAACACTGGATGAAAATAAAAGGAGCATCATCTCAAAACACACCGTTATGACAATAATCGCCTCGCAGTGCGTAATGTGCAAGGCGCGCCATCCATTATACACTTGTAAAATCTTCAAGGAATTGAGTCCAACTAATCGACTGGCTATTTTGCGAAAAAATAATATTTGTATCAACTGTCTTAAGGCAGGGCATAAGGCAATTAACTGCACTCTTCGAGGATGTACTAAATGTTCCAAAAGGCATAATACGTTAGTGCATTTGGCAGGACCAACACAACAACCTATACAAGGTGTTCAAGATCCCACCAAGCTTCAAGCCGCAGTCAGCTCCAGCAAGGATCAGGTAGCACTCACCACATCTGCAACCGGATTAAGCCGTTCACAACATGACTACGTGCTTTTAAGCACTGCTCGAGTCAAGCTAACAAGTCTGCAAGGGAAAACGGTTGAATATAGAGCGATTCTGGACTCTGGATCTCAAGTAAGTTTTGTGACGGAGCGAGTCATAAAGAAGCTAGGAATATCACCAGTATCCGATAGCTTACTCATCCAAGGTATTGAAGACAGCGTCCCACAATCACAAAGAAGAACAAATATTCTACTGCAATCAAGAATCAATGGATTCTCGACTCAAGTTGAAGCCTTCGTGCTCAAGCAAATGGTTTCTCCACAGCCAACACAGCCAATATCCATAGATGATTGGAATATACCCCAAAACATACCATTGGCTGATCCATTCTTCAATCGTCCAGATCATATTGATATTCTTCTGGGAGCAGAATTCTATCATCAACTATTGTCAGTAGGACAAATTAAACTATCACAGGGCTTGCCAATATTGCAAAATACTGTGTTGGGCTGGATACTAGCAGGAAAGATTAAGTCCACATCTATGATGCAAGCTTCATGTGGTATTGGTATTCAAGAACTACAACATCTAGATCAAACTATTGAGAGATTCTGGAAGATTGAAGATTCAGAAGGAACACAATATGAATTGACACGTGCAGAACAACAGTGCGAAAATTATTTCCATCAAACTACGACAAGGAACAAGGAAGGACGTTTTGTCGTAAGATTACCCTTTATAGAGAATCCCGCAAAACTAGGTGACTCCAAGACAGTCGCGATTAGGAGATTCTTCTCACTAGAACGGCGGCTTGCAAAAGATGAAGGTTTGCGCCAGCAATATGAAGAATTTATGGAGGAATACATCAATCTACACCACATGGAGGAGATAGATATCAATTCAGTACCATCACCCAGTTATTTCCTACCGCACCATTGTGTCTTGAAACCAGACAGCAGCACCACAAAATTAAGAGTCGTTTTCGACGCTTCTTCAAAAAGTGCATCTAACATCTCACTTAATGATATCCTACATACCGGGCCAACAGTACAAGACGACTTGTTCGCAATACTCGTACGTTTCCGGTTACCACGGTTGGTGTTCACCGCCGATATTCAAAAAATGTATAGACAAATAATGGTGCATGAAGACGACCAAAATTTCCAGCTAATTCTATGGAGGAAAACTCCTTCAGAACCTACAAGGTGCTACAAATTAAAAACTGTGACGTACGGAACAAGGCCAGCCCCATATCTAGCTACCAAATGTCTGCAACGATTAGCACAAGAAGAATCAACCAGATACCCCTTAGGAGCCGAGGTGCTTAAGAGGAATTTTTACGTGGACGAGGTCATTACTGGAGCAGACAATTTAACCACCCTCATTGAAATACAAAGGCAATTACGATCACTTCTCAACGAGGCTGGATTCAAACTAAGGAAGTGGTGTTCCAATCATCCGCACCTTCTTCGAAATGTAAAGATTGAAGATCAGGAAGTCCAGATTGATTTCAAGGATGACACAATAGATCATGTGAAAACATTAGGATTAACATGGCTGCCAAAAACGGACGAATTCTGCTTCAAGGTCAACTGGAGTAATGAAGCTCGAATCACAAAACGTACCGTCTCCTCTGACATTGCCAGGCTCTTTGACCCCTTGGGCATCATGGGTCCGGTCATTGTGACTGCCAAGATATTTTTGCAACAGCTATGGCAGCTAAAGCTCGATTGGGATGCCGCGCTTCCAATGGCATTGCACACCAAGTGGGCTCAGTTTCGAGATAATCTAAAGAACCTCGAGACCATCAAATTTGGAAGACATGTCTGTTCAAATGAACCAAGGAACATCCAAATCCACGCCTTTGCCGATGCTTCGGAGGATGCTTACGGTGCGGCCATTTATTTTCGTTCAACAAGCAAGGAAGGGATCGTGGTAGTAAGATTGTTATGTTCCAAATCACGAGTCGCTCCAATAAAAAAGATCACATTGCCGAGGCTTGAATTGTGCGCTGCTAAACTTGCTGTGGAGTTAACAAACCGAGTGAAGAGTAATATGAACCTGGACAAGGCCCCGACATACTTTTGGACAGACTCTGAAATTGTTCTTGCCTGGCTTAACTCGGAGTCAGCATCGTTCCAAACCTTTGTTGCAAATCGGGTATCTCACATACAACGACTCTCAATACCAGAACACTGGAGGCACGTTCGCTCAAAGGAAAACCCGGCTGACATCCTATCTCGTGGTATAAACCCGAAGAACCTAGCCAATTGCAATCAGTGGTTTTATGGCCCTACATTTTTACATGGAAGGGAGTCACTTTGGCCACAACCTTACAACAAGGGGAGGATGATCAATTCCGATCTGGAGAAGAAGAAGAAAACAGTACTTTCAATGCCAAGCACAGTCAATCAAGATAACACAGACCACTTCTTAGACAGACTTAACCACAAAAATTCATTCAGAAGAATACAACGCGTTACAGCTTATATGTTGCGATTTATTCAACGTACAAGGAAGAAGGACACCCTGTCGGCAAACACATTACCACTTAGCACTCAGGAATTAGACAAGGCATTGAACATAATTATAAGAAGTCTACAAGAAGACGAATTTAAGGACGATATTGCACAACTACGAAAATATAAAGAGGTTCACAAGTTCACTAAGTAGTCTCACGCCATTTTTGGACAACGAAGGAGTACTACGAGTGGGAGGCCGTCTGGAGGCCGCAGAACTAGCATATGAGGCAAAACATCCAGCACTACTATCTTATTCACACCCATTCACGAAAATGCTTATGGAGGAAATTCACAAGGAGAACATGCACGTTGGACCACAGTCATTATTAGCCATCATGAGACAACGTTACTGGCCAATTAAAGGAAAATCTCTCGCCAGATCCATTGTACAGCACTGCGTTCGATGCAATAAGGCAAAACAAAATTATTGACGCAAATGATGGGAAATCTACCCCCTGCCAGAGTTCAACCTGCCAGACCTTTTCTAAACGCAGGCGTAGATTTTTGTGGCCCAATCTGGGTTCATTTTCGGCTAAGAGGAAAGAGAGCACAAAAGGCGTATGTTGCAGTATTTTGCTGTTTCGCGACAAAGGCGGTCCATTTTGAAATTGTGAGTGATCTTACAACGGAAGCTTTTATAGGGGCGTTGAAACGATTTATGGGTAGGAGAGGACGATGTCAAAATTTGTACTGTGACAACGCAACCAACTTTGTAGGAGCAAACAACCAGTTATTGGAATTGGAGAGAGCCATTTATTCCCCGAAGGCAACCGAACAAATACAAAATATGTGTAGTAGCCGGAATATCCAGTTTCACTTTATCCCACCTCGTACTCCACATTTCGGTGGCCTTTGGGAGGCGGCTGTAAAATCGGCTAAACATCTATTGCAGCGAAGTGTCGCATCAGCATCATTAACATATGAAGAACTGGAAACTGTAATGATCGAGATTGAGGCAATTATGAATTCAAGACCATTGACGCCGGTACCAGACAATCCTAACGATCTTGCAGCCCTAACTCCGGGTCATTTCCTCATTGGAGAACCACTAACAACATCTATCGGGCCAAGTGTTGAACCTAGCAAGGCTAATATACTTATACGATGGAAGTTAGTCACACATATTAAGAACGAATTTTGGCGACGATGGTCAAGCGAATATTTAAATGAGCTCCAGCACCGCTTGAAATGGAAACAGCGCAGCGCTAATGTAGAACCGGGAACCATTGTCATCGTGAAGGAGGATAACGTGCCAGTTATGGAATGGCATCTAGGAAGAATAATGCAGACAATAAAAGGTGACGATGGTTGTGTTCGAGTGGCCATAGTAAAAACTGCCAAGGGAACATATAGTCGCCCCATACATAGGTTAGCATCATTACCCATTGAACAAGAATTCACCAACAATGAAGCAACTGACTCGGCTGACAATTCAGAACCAACAACATGCACTGACACACAAGCTAATCAACAAGGATCGCCACCAAGAAAATCATCGAGTGAAAACGAAGAACGCCCAAGAAAGAAACAAAAACGGTCCTGTGGGTCGGCAATTGTATCACTTCTGATGGAATGCATGGTGCTGGCACCCGTAAGGTCTGAACCTCTAGAAATAACACGATTCAGCGATCAAGTAGGCATCTATTTTGAAAATTCAGGAACAGTCAAATTAGCATCATCCGAATGGGACATAGTAGCATATTACGATCTAAAGCCATATTGGTTGGAATACTCCATGTTTCTGAACGGCACCGAGACTTTACAAAATGTCTGCAGACGTATAAAGAACCCGCACAGGGAAAATTGCGAACCAATCATCGACCAACTCAGACATTTGCAAGAAGAATTACGGAAGGACAACCTATTACTTAGTACCAAAAATGGAAGAATAAAAAGAGGAGCCTTCAATGTTATCGGCAACGTAGCTAACTCCCTATTTGGAGTGCTAGACTCCGAATACGCAAAGGAAATGTCGACAACAATCAATAAAGTAAATACAAACGAGGAATACCTACTAACTTTACTCAAGAATCAAACCTCAATCATCGACTCGACAGTTAACATCATCAAGCAGGATCAATTGGCCGTAGAAAAGAAGTTCAACTCTCTTGACACTCACCTAAGTCTCGTACTTGCTCGACTAGAAAGGTTTGAGAACGAATCGTACCTAGAAACCCTGATAAACATCTTCATGGCACTTGCAATCCAGATGACCATTATAGCCGCTAATTTAAATAGAATCCAATCAGTCATACTGGACGTAATAACAGATACACATCATGGAAGACTCAATCCTCTAATTCTATCACCACAACGATTCATGGAAGAAATTTCCAACATTCGGAGCCATTTACCAACAAACCGGCAGCTTCCAATAGATGGGGAAAATATTCTTCAGTTCTACAAGTCTTCAATTGTGCAAAGTCACATGATGGATAATCATGTTATCTTTAGAATAAAACTGCCATTGGTCAATCAAGACACTTTCGATCTCTTCCAATTATTTCCAATACCAATACTGCAAAATAACACCATGATTGCCATTAAAACAACTCAACCATATCTAGCCATCAGTGCACATCGGGATGAATATTATCCATTGTCGGAAGATGAACTGACTAAATGCACCAAGATTGAAAATTCCATTTACATATGCGAGCAGAATCATCCTATTTACCACAAGGGTGCCACTATCAATGCATGCGAAGTTGGACTTCTCAACAATATTCCTCCTTCGGAACTGTGCAGTTTTAATGAAATAAAAACTCATCCATTTTGGATACAATTAAAACATTCCAATCAATGGACATTTGCTATGGAAAGGGTCACATCAATCAATGTTGTATGCGGCCGAAGATCGTTAGCAATAAGCCTTGAAGGGGTTGGTTTATTGACCCTCCAGCCAGATTGCACCATTAAATATGACTTGGTGACGATAAGAGGACGAAACAAATATGCCAGCACCATCGAATTATCTTATACCAAGTTAGGCACCATTCCAGATGTAAATCTTCCCACCATAGCACCACCGTTACAAGTCAATTTCGAACAGTTCAACTCATCAGCACAGGAGCTACAAGAAATAAGGCAGCGAATAGAACTACAAAAGACAGCAATGTTACCAGAAACACTGGACACCCACATAATCCATCTTCATACAGTAGCATATTATTAGCCTTACTATTAGTGATATGTGTGAGCATCTGGTTGGTCTGGAGATCAAGATGCCAGAATCAACCTTCTAACCCAGTACCAGCACCTCGACAGTTGAGAAAAATCAGCCTGCCGGAGATACAAATTAATTGAACAATAGTTCAATGCCGGGGAGAATGTTAGAACATAAGCCATTAGATTAGATTCTAGTTTTAATTATTTGAATAAAACGTAAACATTAAGAAAACTTGCACACTTTGTCATGAATTCATTACACTGCATTTTTCCATCGGTCATTACCTTTAATAAATTTAATTGCACGATCAGTAAAATTAAAGTACATTTTCACCTTCAGTGGAATTGTAGATTATTGCGCCATCAGCAAAATTGTAAGCAATGAACTTTAAATGATCAATGACCTTAAATGCTTGCACCTTTTTAATTATTGTTTATTTTAGCAATTCTTGTATATATAAATGGAAGGTTGATTAATAAAGAGTGAGTTTATTAGTGATCAATCACTGTGAAAATAAGACTTTTTATTCTACCTCAGGAGAGTCTGCTTGAGGCACAGCGATTAGTGTACAGGTTCAAGTACTTGTGCACACACAACTATAAGTCAAGGTGCTTCACTTTGACTACAGTTAGAGCAAAGGAGCTCTATCCTTAACATTTGATCCACTTATAATCACGATTTAGTGTACAGGTTCAAGTACTTGTGCACACGCAACAATAAGTCAAGGCGCTTCACTTTGACTACCCCTTACAGTTAGAGCAAAAGAGCTCTATCTTTAACAGGGTCCATTGAACATTTCGTACCAGGTGATAATATAGGTGAATACATCGACAGAATAGAAGAATTCTTGAAGTGTAATGACATAAAAGAAGAGAAAAAAGTGTCATTATTAATTACCTTAATAGGTCCAGAGGCATATAAAACCCTCAAAACAGTACTAGCACCGGAGGCGCCGTCCACAAAACCATATGCGGAGTTAATAAAAGCTTTAAAAGCTGTAATGCCCCAAAAAAGCTAGTGCTAGCCGAACGCTTTAAATTTTACAATAGAAAGCAACATGAGAATGAGACAGTCACCGAGTACATCGTCAGTTTAAAACTACTGTCAGCAGAATGCGATTTTGATACATTTCTGGACCAGGCGTTAAGGGATAAATTTATCATGGGGTTATACAATCCCAAATGGCAGGAGAAACTATTAGAAGAAGAGTCAGCATCCTTCCAAGCGGTGTGCAACAAAGCCCTAAACTTCGAAACATTAAGTACACAGTCAATAAATATCAAGTCTGCACATTTGCATTTAGTCACAAAGAGCAAGTCTAGCACCCGCACGCATCACCCATCTAGCAGTCAAAGCTTGGGTCAGAATTTTAAATTCAGCAATAGCGCATTGTCTAATAAACAAAGTCAGCAACTTAAAATAGAAGCAGACAACCCGCAATTTATATGCAGCCGGTGCGGTAATATGTATCACAAAACTAAATGTCCAGCGCTCAACATTACGTGTACTATATGTCAAAAGAAGGGTCATTTCGCAAAAATGTGCCGACGAGCAACTCATAAAAGACGGAATAATACTGTTCATCAAATTTCCAACAGAAACTCAAGTGTAAACAACTTAGAGGAAATAGAAGTCGTCAACAATAAGGTCAACAGTGTCGATGCAGATAAAAGCGTAATAGTTCCAGTGCATGTCCATGACAAAGTTATTCAAATGGAAATTGATACAGGCGCATGCCATTCTGTCATAAGTTATTCTGATTATATTAAATATTTTAGGGAATTAAAAATTAACTTTTTTACAAATACTTTGCAGGTTGTAACAGGAGAAGAAATAGATACCATAGGAAGTATTAATGTAAAAGTTAGAAGACTGGTTGAGGGAGAACCCGGTGTGTCTTTAAGATGCATTGTCATCCAAGGAGACAAAGAATTTATACCAATCATGGGCAGACCATGGTTAAATGTTCTTATACCCAAGTGGAGGGAGTATTTTTTTTTTTTTTTTTTTTTTTTTTATGTGAAAGACTAGAGTCACAGGAAACGCCCTTTATAGTATATGGCAAATAGTCTCACGTCATGTAAGTCAAACAATTCAAATATTTATTGTCATAGTAATATGAACTCCTTTAGCTGGAGGCCTCGCTTGTACGATTTACAAAAAGTCGAATTAATAGCGCAATTAAAATCACAATTCCCACAAGCATTTTCAGAAAATTTGAATGATCCAATAAAAAATTTTACTGCGGAAATTTGTGTAAACGAATCGTATAGACCGATCTTTCATAAATGCTATTCAGTACCCTTTCATTTACGTGACAAAGTAGAAAAAGAAGTGGATAGGTTATGTCAAGCGGGTATAATTACCCCGGTCAATCACGCGGAAAATGCTAGTCCGGTCGTAGTTGCTCCTAAAAAGGATAATAGTATCAGGTTATGTGTCGATTTTAAAAGGACCGTCAATAAATTCATAAAATTAGAACATTACCCCTTACCACGCAGTGACGATTTATTTGCAAACCTTTACAATTGTAGATGTTTTTGAGTTTTAGATTTAAAGGGTGCATACCAACAAGTCGCCGTATCTGAGGAGTCAAAAAAATATCTTATAATTAATACTCATAAAGGGCTTTTTACTTGTAACAGACTCCCGTTCGGTATCGCAAGCGCACCGTCGGTTTTCCAAAGTATAATCGATCGCATTCTATTAGGACTCAATAAGGTAGCTGGATATTTAGATGACATTATAATTGCCGGGGAAACCGAACAAGAATGTGAGTCCAAATTATTAGAAGTCTTGTCCCGGCTAAATTCACATAAGGTTCGTATTAATATTCAAAAATGCATATTTTTTTCTACGGAAGTAGAGTATCTAGGACATGTCCTGTCCTATAATGAAATTCGACCAAACCCTAAAAAAGTAGAGGCCATCGTGTCAGCGCCATCACCACAAAATATAAGCCAGTTACAAGCATATTTAGGGCTACTTAATTACTATGGTCGGTTCATCCCCAACTTATCGTCAGAACTTAAGGATTTATATAAGTTACTGCAGAAGGGTGTCCGTTTCATATGGTCGCAAAAGTGTGAAGAAGCGTTTCAGAAAAGCAAGGAATTGCTTCTACAAAATTCAATTCTAGAATTATATGAAAAAGCTAGTGCTAGCCGAACGCTTTAAATTTTACAATAGAAAGCAAAATATAAGCCAGTTACAAGCATATTTAGGGCTACTTAATTACTATGGTCGGTTCATCCCCAACTTATCGTCAGAACTAAAGGATTTATATAAGTTACTGCAGAAGGGTGTCCGTTTCATATGGTCGCAAAAGTGTGAAGAAGCGTTCCAGAAAAGCAAGGAATTGCTTCTACAAAATTAAATTCTAGAATTATATGATCCAAACAAGTCTATAGTCATCTCAGCAGATGCATCACCATACGGCGTAGGGGCAGTTTTGTCGCATCAAAGAAATGGCATTGGGCTGTTTCACACGAGCCGACGGCCAACCAACAGAAATCGGCTGTTATCGTCCATTGCCTTTTGAAACTCGACGAAAAGTCGCATGGGCTTTCACACGGGCCAATTTTTCCAACCAACTCTACGTCAAAACGCTTTAGCTTATTGTTGTTGTTTTGTCTTTTCTCTTTCCCAAAGGAATAAAAAACAACAACAACCACACAGCTGTCAAAAAGTCGTTTCGAAAATCGTGTGAGAAAGTTGAATGGAAAAATCTTCCCTCCCCATCGTCCTCTCTCACCCTCTTCTCTACAAATGACGTTTTCATACGATTTCTGTTGGTTGGCCGTCGGCTCGTGTGAAACAGCCCATTGAAAAGCCAGTCTTGTTTGCATCGCGTACCCTAACAGCTGCTGAGAGAAATTATTCTCAACTTCACAGAGAAGCATTAGCTATAATTTTCGCTATAAAAAAATTCCATAAGTATATATATGGTAAAGACATCATTATTCACAGCGATCATCAGCCATTACGCGAAATTTTTAACCCAAACAAAGCAACGCCGTCAGTGGCAGCTGCACGGCTGCAACGTTGGGCGATAATTTTATCAATGTACAATTACAAAATTGTCTATAAGAAAAAAACACAAATGTGTCATGCAGACGCACTATCGCGCTTGCCTATACAGCGAGAAACGTCTGAAGAGGATGACCTAATAATAAACTCATTTAATTTGTCAGACAGTCATTTCATAAACTTTAGTCAAATAAAAAAGTATACAGAAGACGACCCAATGTTGTCAAAAGTAGTTAACTATGTCCGTAAAGGCTGGCCATCAAAAAATCAAATAGCAGATCCAAATATCCTTTTTTTCTACAATAAAATGAATTCATTATCTACTGAAGAAGATTGTCTTTTCTATGGAAATAGACTAGTCATTCCCAAGGAAGCGCAAAAAGAAATTCTTAGCCTTCTTCACTCAGACCACATAGGTGTAAAAAGAATGAAGTCCATTGCAAGGTCGTATATATATTTTAAAGGCATGGACAAAGAAATCGAGCAAATAGTAAAAAACTGTCTGACATGTTAACAAACTCAAAATAATCCCAAACCGATCACCGTTAGCTGGCCAAAGCCCGTACAACCCTTCGAAAGAATACACATTGATAATTTTTACTTTGGCAAGTTCGAATTTTTAATTGTAGTAGATGCTTTTAGTAAATGGATAGAGGTTCATCTGTTAAGTAAGTCTAATGCGAACACCGTAATTAAGAAATTAAAAATTATTATATCAACTTTTGGATTACCAAATGAAATTTGTAGTGACAACGGCCCACCGTTTTCGTCGTCACAATTCATAACATTCTGCGAGCAAAATGGTATTAAAGTAAGTAAATCTCCACCATATCACCCACAGAGTAATGGTCTGGCAGAAAGACACGTAGGCGAAGCGAAAAGAGCATTAAAAAAATTCCTAGCTGATAAGAAGTATAATCGTCTGGACATCGAAGAAAAAATTTCGCAGCTTACCTTCACTTTTAGACACACACCGACGTCCTCCAGCAGCCAGTCGCCAGCAGAAATATTATTTAATTACAAACCAAATAGACCATTAGATTTAGTAAACCCATTTTTTAGAAAAAGTAGTCAATACAGCCGAAATAGTAATAAACATAGGGATAAGGATAAAGAAATATGTAACCATGAATGTAAAAAAAAATCAAAACAGGAAAAAATAGCCAAGATAAGTCAGTTGAAAGAAGGGGAAAAGGTACTATTCGCCATACACAACGGTAATCACTTTAAATGAGCACCTGCACGAGTATCAAAAAGATTAAGCCCTTGTCTATATGAAATACTATTAAACGGCCGTAGTCGAGTAGTACAGTTTTCCCAAATTCGCAGGTCATATTTATCAGATAAGTATCATCCAGGTATCACAGTAACAACCTTAGAGCAAAACCAAACCATGTCAGAAAAGAAAGAACAAAATATTGTAAAACGACGTAAGCCTTATACTAAAAAGAATTATATAAAAGTTAGGGCATTGCCTAGATATAAGACGAGATAAGATTAACGATAGTCATACTATAGTGAGAAAGAAACTAAAAGGGGGAGAAGTGTCGTGGATTGTACTTGTGAACCCATCTTTGAGTTTACGATATTCAGCCGTGTGTCATACCAGCAATCCAGCCCGCGTCCGCTTTCTAGTTTCTTCCTCTTCAGCCGGTAGGGCAACGAGAGTTATTCAATAGGAGTTATTCAAATTTCAGTAAATTTAAAAAAAAAAAAAAAAATTTTTTTCCCTAATCACCCTGTATCTTAGTGGATAGTGGAGATAGCCGCCCTCTGTAGAACAATTTTTTTCTTCAAAGACATCCAGGAATCACCCCTGAAAATATTAGCCGCGTACTCCAACAAAGGATTTATTAAATTTCTGATGACCTTTACAAGTCGGGAATGATAGAATATGAGTATTTTAACTTATTAAAACGACAATATCTCAGAAATGACAATTCCTACGAGAAAATGTATAATATATTTTTTTGTAGATAATCGCCTAATCTACAAACGTTGGAAACACAATTTTCTGATAAGACGTACGGTTTAGCATATATTTGTAAAAAACTGATATTTTGACCCTTTGACCTTGAATTAAAAAGTTTGCAGTCGTCCAATCGCGTGGCAGTCTCTACAGCTTATGTATAATAATGTTTTTAAGGGCTGTTCCAATTTTCAGCAACTTCCGAATTATCTTCCAATTATGGCGTTTTTTCGTCTATTTTGACTGGACTATAAAGACATAGCTTATTGTATTCTACTTATCATACCCTTTCATTTGATACCCACGTGAAGAAGCCGTCCAAATGTGAAGCTAAAGTTTTTGGTGAAAACCTGTTATTAAACTACACATATCATCTGGACGATTGTCATAACGGGAAAATAATTCTTGCATTTGACCCGTCATCATTTGAGGCAAAAATAGTGTTTCATCGCCACGGACTCATACCAATATGAGTATCTTATTCTGAATGGACAACAATCTACAGCTATCTTATCGCTTTAAAAACCAAAATGGAAAATACATCTCCAGTAAATCAACCAAAGCTGCAAAAAGAACACAAAATCCCCGTTGGCAGTGGCAGCATCACCTTAAGACAGGCTGAACTTTGTAAACTATTTGAAATGCTGAAATTTTTAAACATCGTTATGTACCACAATAACAATGCTGCAGATAGTGTGAAAGAGTGTAATAGAAAATATGTTGAAAAATGTAAAGAAGAAAATGGATTAACATTAGCATGTGAAGGTTTTTTTATTAAGTCGAACATCTTATGTACACTTAAATTATTCTCGACTTTTCTATGAAATACCGTTGTATTGTATTGCAAATCTTGTTTTTGATACGATAAATTTTAAATGCAGATAAATAAAATAAAACTAAAGATATCTTTTTTTTAAAAAATTTAAATAAATGTATAAATATATATTAACACAATTTTGAACGGCACATCGGAGGGTAGGTGACTTTCCGTGTATCATGCAGAAAGACTCAAAGTTTTCCAAGTTACTTAGATTTGGTATTTCCAGCTGTATTATTTTCGTTTCGGTATTTCCGGATAAATTTCTCCTTTTCCAATCCTTTCACATAAATTGTTGAATTTGAATAATTCGTCAATAGGTTGGGTAATTCCATCTTAATCCATTCCATCTTAATCCATTTATTTTGCTAAAGTTGAAATCATCCTACCAACGAGCTCTTGGTGTCAATTTACTATACGGAAAAGGTGGCTTAAAGTAGTATAAGCTCGGTAAAAGTGATCCGTGTAGTAAGACTACCATCTCCTTAGCAAACAGCTGACCATTTACTCCACTGACAAATTGTATATCCAAAATAACAGTTGCCGAATTCCTGACTTTAACTATGCAAGAGAAAATATCAAAGGACTCTTAAATACATATTTTAATGTCTTATATATCTTAACAAATATGGAACTCATTTCCACACCAACCCCTGGGGTAGAGTTTATTGGTGCGCTTTTTTTATCATGTGGTATCCCCAATAGGTCTACTGCACGAAACTTATTCATATATCTTATTCTTCCAAATTGACATGGTTCAGAAGTGTAAGAAGCTACAAATTCATGTATTTATCTCTGATGTCGTCTCACAAACACAGAATCAGTGTCATAATATAAAACTCTTTCTCCAAGCTGCTCCAAATAGCTAAATAACTTAAGTCGTGCCTGTGCGATTGTATAAGATGCTGTTAACTGTTCCTAGAGATTCTGCAGCTTCTTCTCTGTAATTCCAGTTTACAATAAGCGTTTCTTCATTGACTGAAAGAAGATGTTGTACCTTTACTGCCGGATTTATTAGAAACTGATACAACTCTCCTGAACTGTTAATTATATTGGTCTTCGGTTGGTTTTCTCGCTGCCCAAATTTTCCCCAAAAGGAGTTTAAAATTAACTTGGCTAATGATCTTAGCCCAGGATTTTTATTAACTTCTGAATACTCCAGATTTACACCTTCATTTTGCAGAAATTCCTCCAGGTATTTCCTCTTTTCCTCTTCATCCGAACCGCATTTGCTGGGCCATCCTGATGCTTGCTGTTCTATCTATTTTACCTAAATCAACTTTGGAGCATGCATCTGTTCCGACATTTCGAAGGGTATTAACGACAATATAATTTGAAAAGATTTTTATAATATTCGGTCGAGACGGTTTTTGGTTTAAATGGCATAAGTGATTTTTGTACTATACTATATACTATATTGCGGGGGACAAACGGCTAACAAAGACCTCGGAAAGTGGTGGTATCCGATTTGCCCCCTCTGCCAAAACCCGAGAAAAGTCACTGTAGACAAACACCTAGCAGACCTGTTAGCAAGTCCTAATCCCACCTCCCTGCGGTGCCCCCTGGGGTACTTCTTCGGAAGGAGCTAACGGGAGACGGGCGAATGGCGAACTCTCTGCGCCGCAAAACAGAGTTTCAAGTCGGTTGGGCTGAGGGTTAGCAACCCGCTCCCATAAAAAACACCATTGCTACGAATCGGCAAACAATGCCTCGGAACCGGATGGACAACACGACGACGACCTTTGCTTTTCGAACAAGGACACGAATCGGATCATGGAATGTGAGAACACTGCTGGCTGAGGGACGGTTGGATAAAGTCCTCAACGAGATGAATCGATATAAAATCAAGATCATGGGACTTAGCGAGACCAGATGGCCCGATGCGGGGGAACATATCTGCCCAAATGGTGAGTCCTTTGTATATTCTTGGAGAAACGAAACTGAAAGCCGTAGGAGTGGCGTTGGTGTAATACTCACCAAAGAAGCCAGGTCCAGCCTCATTAGTTGGCCACCAGTTTCTGAGAGGATTATTACCGTGCGCCTGCGTACTAAACTAAGAAGTACTACGGTAGTACTAAACTAAGAAGTACTACGGCTATGCTCCAACTGAGGACGCTGAAGATGACATCAAAGACGAGTTCTATTTGCGGCTGAATGAGGTTTTTCGCTCTATTCCAAGGGGAGACATCATTGTATTAATGGGTAACTTAAACGCACAGATCGGCCGTGACACCGGCCTTGAACAAACAATTGGAAATCAAGGTCTAAGCCAAGTTACCAATAACAATGGTGAGCTTTTCGTTGACTTCTGTAGCTCCCACCAACTCATGGTAGGTGGAACTTACTTTTGTCACAAGAAGATACACAAAGAGACCTGGGTATCGCCCGATGGTAGGACGAGAAATCAGATAGATCATGTGGCCGTCAGACGCAGATGGAGAACTATCCTTGAGGATGTCAGGAGTTTCAGGGGAGCAGACACTGGAAGCGACCACCATTTGGTTGTAGCAACTATTCGCCTTAAAATCGCCGCAATCAGAAACGTACAACGCGATGCTATAAACCGTAGACGGTTCAACGTAGATCTTCTGCGGGAGAGCGTTAAAAAGCGGGAATTTTCTGGAAACCTACAACAAATATTAAACCAGCACAACGTTTCTGATGACACAAATATTGAAGAGCTGTGGAGTAGAACAAAGGGCGCAATATTGACGGCTGCGGAAACGAGCATCGGTTATGTCCAAAGAAACCAGCAACACTGGATCTCGGACACAACCTGGCAAAAAATAGAACGCAGGAGAGCCCTAAAAAATAACGTAAACTCTACAAGCGACCCTGAAAGACGTTACCAACTGGAAAGGGAATACTCCCAATTACACCGGGAGGTAAAGAGAAGTGTCCGGCGTGATAAAAGGCAGCAGATAAATGAGCTTGCAGAAAAAGCGGAAAACGCGGCAAACACAGGCAACAGTTAGGTGCTGTACCAAATTACTAAACAGCTCACGGGAAAGCACTCTACTAAAAAACATGCCGTTAAGAGTGCGGATGAAAGGCTGCTGTGCAGCGACGAGGAGCAGCTCCAAAGATGGAGAGATTACATCTTCGCCGCCCTGAATGGTCCATTTACACAGGAACCTCAGGAAACCAGCAACAATGCACAGCCAATTCGAATCACCACCCGGACCCCATCCAAGACGGAAATAGTAACCGCAATTCATGCGATGGCCAATGGTAAAGCAGCTGGGAAAGATGGCATCCTGCCAGAATTGTTGAAAGCCGACTCAAGCCTCATAGCAGATGCGCTTCAGCCAATCCTACAAATAGCATGGAACACCTGTACTTTTCCGGAGGATTGGACGGAAGGTATCATAGTCAAAATACCAAAAAAGGGGGACCTAACAATATGCGACAACTGGAGAGGCATCTGTTTACTATCTACAGTGGGCAAAATTTTGTCCCATATATTACTATCTAGGATAAGTGAGGCAGTAGACCGAACGCTTAGGAGGCAGCAGGCCGGATTCAGGAAGGGCCGCTCATGTATTGATCATATCAACACCTTACGAATAATAGTGGAGCAGTCTACTGAATTCCGATCCCCCCTTTACCTTGCTATCCGACAGCTTTGTGGTGAGCTCAGGAGTACGACAAGGATGCCTACTCTCGCCTTTACTATTTCTTATAATAATAAATGACATCCTTGTCGGCGCTCTAGATAGTAGAACAGGCGGCATACAATGGGGTTTGTTAGACCGCCTTAAGGATCTCGACTACGCAGATGATATCTGTTTGCTGGCCCACAGACATCAGGACCTCAAAAACATGATTAACAATTTGGCAACAGAAAGTAGTCCAGCAGGCTTAAGGCTAAATCCAACTAAAACTAAAGAAATGAGGAGAAATGCAAACACCATTGAACGGACTGCGCTGAATAACCGTGACGTGGAACTGGTCGATAAATTCTGCTACCTTGGTAGTATTATTACCGAAAATGACGGTGCAGAAGAAGATGTCAGTTCCAGAATAAATAAAGCACGAGGCGCATATGCATGCCTGTTCCGCATATGGAGATCAACGGAGATCTCAACTAACACCAAATTGCGGCTGTTCAACTCCAACATGAAAGCAGTACTTTTGTACGGTTGCGAAACATGGAAAGTCACCCAATTCATCACAGGGCGCCTACAAGTCTTCATCAACAGATGCCTTCGTCGTATCCTAAAAACCGCTGGCAAGATAGAATTTAAAACGAAGAACTATGGCGCAGTGCCGACCAAGAAAGGATAGACGACCAAATCAGGCGAAGGAAATGGAATTGGGTTGGCCACACCTTACGACGCGAAAACGAAAATCTAGCCAAACAGACCCTTGACTGGAATCCGCAAGGCAGAAGCCGCAACCGCTACTAGCAGAAGCCGCAACAACTGGGAGATCCTGGTCGGAGCTGAGAGCTGTCGCGCAAAACAGGGTCCGCTGGAGGGCAACTGTTTCCGCCCTATGTCCCATGAGGGATTAAAGGAGCGCAATGATGATATTGCGCGAACTATAAAAGATATTAATTTAGTTCAGGTGCCGTTCGAAGAGTTTTAACGAAAATATGATCTGAAAAGATTTTCATAAAATTCGGTGGAACCGTTTTTTTTTTTTTAAATTCTTTTATTTAACTTGCACTGTTTGTCGTCAAATCTTGGAAGTTAAATTTGACCCACTTCCCGGTTTCGGATAGAGCTGAAATTTTGCATACACGTTTAGTTTGGATGACAATGCAATCTGGCCATTTTGTAAAAATATCAAGATAGCGGTTCCAAAATGGCGCCCGCTTTTATTTTACTTACACTGTTTGTCGTCAAATCTTGGAAGTTAAATTTGACCCACTTCCCGGTTTCGGATAGAGCTGAAATTTTGCATACACGTTTAGTTTGGATAACAATGCAATCTGGCCATTTTGTAAAAATATCAAGATGGCGGTTCCAAAATGGCGCCCGATTTTTGAAATTGTGCTCCGCGGCCCTTTGAAATGGGTATCAAATGAAAGGATATGACAGGTAGAACACAATAAGCTATGTGGCGTCATTCCAAATTCAAAATGGCGGACAACACTTACACTGTCGTCAAATCTTGGAAGTTAAATTTGACCCACTTCCCGGTTTCGGATAGAGCTGAAATTTTGCATACACGTTTAGTTTGGATGACAATGCAATCTGGCCATTTTGTAAAAATATCATGATGGCGGTTCCAAAATGGCGCCCGATTTTTGAAATTGTGCTCCGCGGCCCTCTGACATGGGTATCAAATGAAAGGATAATGCAGGTAGAACACAATAAGCTATGTGGCGTCATACTAAATTCAAAATGGCGGCCAACACTTGCACTGTTTGTCGTCAAATCTTGGAAGTTAAATTTGACCCACTTCCCGGTTTCGGATAGAGCTGAAATTTTGCATACACGTTTAGTTTGGGTGACAATGCAATCTGGCCATTTTGTAAAAATATCAAGATGGCGGTTCCAAAATGGCGCCCGATTTTTGAAATTGTGCTCCGCGGCCCTCTGACATGGGTATCAAATGAAAGGATATGACAGGTAGAACACAATAAGCTATGTGGCGTCATTCCAAATTCAAAATGGCGGCCAACACTTACACTGTTTGTCGTCAAATCTTGGAAGTTAAATTTGACCCACTTCCCGGTTTCGGATAGAGCTGAAATTTTGCATACACGTTTAGTTTGGATGACAATGCAATCTGGCCATTTTGTAAAAATATCAAGATGGCGGTTCCAAAATGGCGCCCGATTTTTGAAATTGTGCTCCGCGGCCCTCTGACATGGGTATTAAATGAAAGGATATGACAGGTAGAACACAATAAGCTATGTGGCGTCATTCCAAATTCAAAATGGCGGCCAACACTAAATTGCGGAAAGCTTATAATAGACTAAAAAGTAGAAAATATAACCGATCAACTTCCAATTTTGCACACACTCGTAGTTCGGGTGGTTAATGTGTATGAATGATGATATGAATAGTTGAGTTAAGGGTGAGTTGATAATAAAGAAGCAATACACGTTACAAAAAATCACAAATAAACACAGAGATGCTGCTGTCAACTAAATTCAACTACTCAAATACTGAACTCATGTCCGTATGCATAATTTCAACTAAACCCAGGTAGCAGAGCTGAGTCGAGTTCAGTCAACCTTAACCCAACTCGACTCCCGTTTACATGTAGTTAGACTTGGGTGCAACTTGAGTTCAACTCATCATGTATAAGTACTAAATGCAATTTGACCTTTTTGTAAAAAAATCAAGAAGACGGTTCCGAGATGGCGGCCGTTTTTGCAATTATGTTCCACCCAGCCCACGACATGGGTATCAAATGAATACAGTAAACTGTGTGACGTAATTTTAAATCTAATAGAATTGCCATCATAAAATGGCGGAATACATATAATAAACTAAAAAGTAGAAAATAAAATAAATGGTTAAAAAAAATTTTTAAAAAAAATTCTTTTCATTAACTAAAAAATGTACTGAAAAGTAAAAAATAAAAAATATTTTAAAGAAAGCGTGAAATTTCAATTTTAATGAAAAAGTTAATTAAAAGAATGGCGCATTTTTCATCAAAAAATTTTGTTAGAATTTGAAATTAACAAAGCAAAAAATTGAGGGTTATTGTAAATCTCACGCGATTTACAGTTATATTTTCAATTTTTGATGAAAAATGCGCCATTCTTTTAATTAACTTTTTCATTAAAATTGAAATTTCACGCTTTCTTTAAAATATTTTTTATTTTTTACTTTTCAGTACATTTTTTAGTTAATGAAAAGAATTTTTTTTAAAAAATTTTTTTAACCATTTAGTTTTTTGGAACGAAGTTCCTTAACGCGACTTGCGGGTAGAGCGAATTGGGAGAAATCGTCACGTAAGAAAATGCGATATTTTGTGTATGCGTGCGAGTATCGATCCCAGTAGGCAATTTGTGAATTTATTAAATCAGAATACAGTGTTTTTCTTTAGAAATTGGAATCAATTTGCACCGATAGCTATAGGAAGAAATGATAATGCAAACTGTCATTCCTGACGAACGTGCACACTTTTTGCATTGGTCATTATCGAGGATAGATGCTTATGCTTTCTTGTCTGTGTCTGTTTGTCCGGTACAAATCTTGCAATCGATTTTTTGAATACTTCTGGATACCCGATCACACTGAAATTTTGCACACAGCTTCAGCTCCGATGACAATGGACTATGGTACACCAATTATACCGTCAGATTCATGGCCGTGGTCTCAAGAGGACGGATTACTGTTTTCTTCAAGGAACAAATTTTGCAATCGATTTTACAAATACTTCCGGGTATCCTATCATGCTGAAATTTTGCACACAGCTTTAGCTCCAAAGACAATGCAATATACATAGTATATACCTTTAGATCCATGGAGGCCGTCTCAGGAGGGCGGATTGAAATATTCTTCACAACCCCTTCGACATGGGTATCCAATGAAAGGATATGATAAGTAGAACACCATAAGCATCATTTGGTCCATGGCGGACATCTCCAGCAGGTGAATTACCATTTTCTTCACAACCCCCTCGACATGGGTATCAAATGAAAGAGTATGATAAGTAGAACACCATAAGCAATATAGTATACTCAATTTATCGTTTGGTCCATGGCAGCCTTCTCAAGAGGGCGGATAACCATTTTTTTCACAACCCCTTCGAGATGGGTATCAAATCAAAGAGTACGATAAGTAGAACACCATAAGCAATATAGAATATTCAACATATCGTTTGGTCCATGGCGGTCATCTCAAGAGGGCGGATTACCATTATCTTCACAACCAGAACCTTGAGATGGGTATCAAATGAAAGGGCATTATAAGCAGAATGCCATAGGCTATGTCTTTAGATTCATGGCGGCCATCTCAAGAGGGCGGATTATCATTTTCTGCACAACACCCAGACATGGGTATCAAAATAAAAGGCTATGAAAAGTAGAACTCCATAAGCAATATAGTATACTCAATCTATCATTTGGTCAATAGTGGTAATCTTAAGAGGGCCGATTACCATTTTCTTCACAACCCTTTTGAGATGGGTATCAAATGAAAGAGTATGATAAGTAGAACACCATAACCAATATAGTATACTCAATATATCGCTTGGTCCATAGCGGTTATCTCAAGAGGGCGGATTACCATTTTCTTCACAGTGCCCTCGACATGGGTATCAAATGAAAGAGTATGATAAGTGGAAGACCATAAGCAATATAGTATACTCAATTTATCATTTGGTCCATGGCGGCCATCTCAAGAGGGCGGATTACCATCTTCATCACAACCCCTTCGAGATGGGTCTCAAATGAAAGGGTATGATAAGTAGAACACCATAAGCAATATAGAATATTCAATATATCGTTTGGTCCATGGCGGTCATCTCAAGAGGGCGGATTACCATTTTCTTCACAACCCCAGGACATGGGTATCAAATGAAAGGGCATTATAAGTAGAATGCAGTAGGCTATGTCTTTATATTCATGGCGGTCATCTCAAGAGGGCGGATTACTATTTTCTTCACAACACCCGAGACATGGGTATCACATGAAAGGGTATGATAAGTGGGACACCATAAGGAATATAGTGTACTCAATATATCGTTTGGTCCATGGCGGCCATCTCAAGAGGGCGGATTACCATTTCCTTCACAGTTCCCTCGACATGGGTATCAAATGAAAGGGCATTATAAGTAAAATGCGGTAGGCTATGTCTTTATATTCATGGCGGTCATCTCAAGAGGGCGGATTACTATTTTCTTCACAACACCCGAGACATGGGTATCAAATGAAAGGGTATGATAAGTGGGACACCATAAGGAATATAGTGTACTCAATATATCGTTTGGTCCATGGCGGCCATCTCAAGAGGGCGGATTACCATTTCCTTCACAGTTCCCTCGACATGGGTATCAAATGAAAGAGTATGATAAATGAAACACCATAAGTAATATAGCATACTCAATTTATCTTTTGGTCCATGGCGGCCATCTCAAGAGGGCGGATTACCATTTTCTTCACAACCCCTTCGAGATGGGTATCAAATGAAAGAGTATGATAAGTAGAACACCATAAGCAATGTAGTATATTCCATATATCGTTTGGTCCATGGCGGTCTTCTCAAGAGGGCGGATTACCATTTTCTTCACCACTCCCTCGACATGGGTATCAAATGAAAGGCATTATAAGTAGAATGCAGTAGGCTATGTCTTTATATTCATGGCGGCCATCTCAAGAGGGCGGATTACCATTTTCTTCACAGTTCCCTCGACATGGGTATCAAATGAAAGGGTATGATAAGTGGAACACCATCTTTAATTGCGGCTTGCGCTATGACCATACATAAATCGCAGGGTGGAACTTTCAGTGAAATTGTTTACGAGTACAGCAAAGATCATTCCCAAGAACTTGTATACGTTGCGTTATCTCGTGCAACAAATATAGAAAATTTGTATATTGTAACACCTTAAGATGATCCAACGAAATTTAAGTTTTATCATAATCGAAAGCAAGCTAGATCAACAGAGAAATTGCTGCAAGAATTTCAAAGATTACCTTTAAACACATTGCAGACCAGAACGCAAATGGTTTTGGATATGATTTGTAACAAAATAGGTCTTTCAGTATTAACTTTTAATTGCCAAAGTTTAAAAAATCATATTTTAGATTTCATTGATCCAGTTACTGAAAATTGTAATATTCTATTACTTACTGAAACATAGATGAGAAATGAAGAAGAAATTATCCTTCCTAATTTCAATTGCATTTCTCATTATAAACGAGACAGTATTCATGCAGGTGGGGTCGCAATATACCAAAACTATAAAGATAGTGTCAACATTTGCCAACCAAATATGGAAACTATTTTGTCAAACATGAGTGCATTGAGTACTAGACATTCATCAGTTGGAGACATTTGTTCAGTGATTTGTAAAATAAGAAACGATCATGAAATAGTTATTGTAGCTGTTTATATATCACCAAATCAAAAGATTGAGGATATTACATTATTTATTCATCGATCCCTGTTAGAATATACTGAGAGAGAATCTAAATTACTATGTCATAAACTTCCACTAATATTAGCTGGAGACTTTAATATTAACTTCAATGAAAAAGACAAATTTAAAATCTTCACATCCTTTTTATCTGACACATTTAATTTGAGTATGAATAATGATCCAGCACGGTACACAACGAAATACTGTACTACAGTTGATGCCGTTTTTTCAAGATTCTTGGACAAAATTGATTCTGAAGTATATGCATCTTATTATAGTTATCATAAGCCAATAATTTCTATGTTACAATTTGGTGATAAAATTTGAAATTTTTTTTTTGGAAAGTTTTGGAAAATATTAAATTAAATTTTTGATTTGATTCGATCCTTTACATTATTTTACTTGAAAATGGTATAAAGTAAAAATAAATAAAATATACAGATTTTATTTGGAGTTACATTCGCAGTTGTAGAAAAATCGTAAGGAACTTCGTTCCTGACGGGCTCCCATGACCGCACCTGATTTTTATTTGTTTAAACCACTCTCGTGAATTTTTTACCTGCACGATACCGCGCGAACCAAAAACTACATAGACTTCTTTGAGGTGCCGAGAGAAGAATATTAACGAAAAAAAAAACCCTGAAAAAAATTTCACAACATTCGGTCGAGCCTTTTTTTGTTTAAATGGAAAAACTTGGGCTAAGTGTCAGAAAAACCTTAAATAGATAAGTTTTGCTAATATCTAATAAACTCGATGGAATGAGACCCGTTCTAAAAGAAGTGATCTTTCTTGGGTTCTGCACAGCAATAGCCTTCCAACAAAACATCATTTATCAAAATCCGACAAGCTTTAAAAATCGTGAAAAAATTTCGTTACCCTTTACAAACATCACGATTTTTTCAAACCTTGGACCAACACTTTTTGACGGGGAGTGTTTTTCTACGCGTGATACAATTTCCGCAAATTTTTTTTAAGTGTGACAAGTACTTTACATTGATTATTTTTGCTAATATATCCGAAAAGCTTTGGAATTTCCAAAAGGATGTCATTCGCTTCCCAGTTTATCAATGCGCCGGCGCTTCAACACGCTCAATACGAATTCGAACACCCGCTTTAGTGTAGCGAACGAAATACGGAGGAAATGCTTGTTTGCTAACGTTCAGGAAAAATATTCTCTAGAAAAATCTTGTGGATTTACAACTGTTATAGTTATTTAAACTGGCTTCTCTCAGGACTGCTTTGATACTAGTCAACAGGGGCGGATGGGCAACATCTTAGCGGCTCGGGAAATAATACTTGGCGCCCCTTTTTTTTAATTTCCGGATACGTCTAAAATATATATGTACAGGGTGATACTCATTTTTTTAAGCATTTTTAAGAGCTTAGTACCCCAGCACCCGCCAAATGCCATGCAGTTGGAAATTATTTTAATTATTTATGGTAGTCCAGTGGATAGCAATACAAATAGTGTAATACCTCCGAATTCTTTCGGACAGCACCGATTTTTATAAAATTCGGGAATTAAGTTTACCTTACCCTCCTCTTCGAAAGTTATATACTCTTGATTGTGCTTTTTGTTTTTAGGGGGTGAAAACTACCCCTTTTAACAAAAAATTTAAAAACAATATATTTAAGCAATATTTCGATGAAACCATGTCTAAATATGTAAAATAAACTTTCTTTCATATACTGGAATGTAATTTATGGTTAAATTAAATGTTTCAACCCTTACCGAAACGCACAACAAAATTAGTTTTTAACAGTTTAAAATTTTTTAATTGTGCATATTTCATTTTTTTCATCATTGTGCTCCTTTAATCAATCATGGGACATAGGGCGGAAACAGTTGCCCTCCAGCGGACTCTGTTTTGCGCGACAGCTCTCAGCTCCGATCAGGATCTCCCAGTTGTTGCGGCTTCTGCTAGTAGGGTTCTCCTCCATGTTGTCCTAGGTCTTCCGACTCGACGGGATCCTTGCGGATTCCAGTCGAGGGCCTGTTTGGCTAGATTTTCGTTTTCGCGTCGCAAGGTGTGGCCAACCCAATTCCATTCACTTCGTCTGATTTGGTCGTCTATCCTTTCTTGGCAGGCACGGCGCCATAGTTCTTCGTTTGAAATTCTATCCTGCCAGCGGATTTTTAGGATACGACGCAGGCATCTGTTGACGAAGACTTGTAGGCGCCCTGTGATGAATTAGGTGACTTTCCATGTTTCACAACCGTACAAAAGTACTGCCTTCACGTTGGAGTTGAACAGCCGCAATTTGGTGTTAGTTGAGATCTCCGTTGATCTCCATATGCGGAACAGGCATGCATATGCGCCTCGTGCTTTATTTATTCTGGAACTGACATCTTCTTCTGCACCGCCATTTTCGGTAATAATACTACCGAGGTAGCAGAATTTATCGACCAGTTCCACGTCACGGTTATTCAGCGCAGTCCGTTCAATGGTGTTTGCATTTATCCGCATTTCTTTAGTTTTAGTTGGATTTAGCCTTAAGCCTGCTGGACTACTTTCTGTTGCCAAATTGTTAATCATGTTTTTGAGGTCCTGGTGTCTGTGGGCCAGCAAAGAGATATCATCGGCGTAGTCGAGATCCTTAAGGCGGTCTAACAAACCCCATTGTATGCCGCCTGTTCTACTATCTAGAGCGCCGACAAGGATGTCATTTATTACTATAAGAAATAGTAAAGGCGAGAGTAGGCATCCTTGTCGTACTCCTGAGCTCACCTCAAAGCTGTCGGATAATTTTCTATTATGGAGAACTCTGCATTTGGAATTGTTATATAGGGCTTTTATCAATTCTATTATTTTATCAGGCAGTCCCCGTCGCCGTAATGCCTGATATATAAAGCTCCTATTGACCGAGTCGAACGCTTTCTCATAATCTACGAAAGCAAGGTAAAGGGGGGATCGGAATTCAGTAGACTGCTCCACTATTATTCGTAAGGTGTTTATATGATCAACACATGAGCGGCCCTTCCTGAATCCGGCCTGCTGCCTCCTAAGCGTTCGGTCTACTGCCTCACTTATTCTAGATAGTAATATGGCATAGTAGATAGTAATATGGCATAGTAAACAGATGCCTCTCCAGTTGTCGCATATTGTTAGGTCCCCCTTTTTTGGTATTTTGACTATGATACCTTCCGTCCAATCCTCCGGAAAGGTACAGGTGTTCCATGCTATTTCCAGGATTGGCTGAAGCGCATCTGCTATGAGGCTTGAATCGGCTTTCAACAATTCTGGCGGGATGCCATCTTTCCCAGCTGATTTACCATTGGCCATCGCATGAATTGCGGGTACTATTTCCGTCTTGGATGGGGCTCGGGTGGTGATTCTTATAGGCTGTGCATTGTTGCTGGTTTCCTGAGGTTCCTGTGTAAATGAACCATTCAGGGCGGCGAAGAAGTAATCTCTCCATCTTTGGAGCTGCTCCTCGTCGCTGCACAGCAGCCTTCCATCCGCACTCTTAACGGCATGCTTTTTAGTAGAGTGCTTTCCCGTGAGCTGTTTAGTAATTTGGTACAGCACCTTACTTTTGCCTGTGTTTGCCGCGTTTTCCGCTTTTTCTGCGAGCTCATTTATCTGCTGCCTTTTATCACGCCGGACACTGTGCATTTATGATAAATTAAAATCCCCTCTTCGTTTATACTATTATTTCTAATTCATTGCAGCGTCTGAGCCTGTAAAAAAGTACTCCATATTACGAAATTTGTAAAATAACCTTTCAATAGCTTGAAATTTTGGAATGGTGCATTTATATTATGTATTGAGGTATTCAAGAGTGATTTTTAAGAGACACAATATTAATTTTAAGGCGGGCACATATTTTTCTTATCGCAACGACGGGAGGAATTGGGGCTCCAAACTAAAAGTAAGAGCCATCCAATTCCATACATGTATACATACGTACGTTAATACATGTGTACTGCCTATGAGCCTACGCTTAAACATATATACTTGCGGTCATTTATGTTTAGATGTGTTTCTAAATGCGGTAAAATTATTGAGATTAATACAATTTACCTGATTTTCTTTGAAAAATGCGATTGGTTTTTTAACGATACTGCAGGGAACTGTATTGAACCCTTAGGTACTTTTTGAGATTTTAAAGTTTAAATTGCTCGGGAAAGGTAGTCCTCGCACCCACATGCTAACTTACAACGAAGATATCTCAATTGCATTTTATCGTACAGTGTCGAAACAAAAACCAGAATTTTCCTCAAGAAAAGCCCATCATTTTTGTACCTCTGCATTTTTTTCGTATTACACTTATTTTTTTAGCTTTGCGGAAAAAGAATTTTTTTTTTCTTCTAAAATTCCCCCGAATGAAAAAATTCATATTTAAAAATAATTTTTGTTCAATTTTATATTAAGAACAGTGGACTTCAAATCGCATTTTTTAGAAATGCGTTTGGCAACAGCGATGTATAGCCAGAACCAAACGAAATGAGGTTTCTCAGAAGTCGATTTTCCATGCGCTAGCATTCGTAGTAGATTTCGAAGGGGAAATTTGAAAATACATAAGCGCATGTCTTATTCATATGTGCGCAATGTTTATTTGTGTGTAATTTTCATTTCCACATATGCGCGAAGAAACCTCATATCTTTTGGTTCGGGTTATACTACTACTTATTTAGTAGGCTAGAATTATGAATTTCAAAAACGCTTTTAAACTTGCTAAAATTATGAATTTTAATATCGCTTGTATCGTCAGACTGGATTTTTATTGCATTGTAATACAATGATTGTTTGATTTTTTTTAAATTTTTTATTTAAAAAAGTTTATTAAGTTCAAATCCCTCGTACTGTGCATATCGTGTAATTCTTTTTTTTTTTGTTCAAAATGAAAAAACGTGCTAATACTCTCGATGAATATTTTAAACCTGCTAAAACTGAAGAAACTAAAGAATGTGTAATAACAAGATCTATAACGTCGGATTTGAATGAAAAAAAAAACGAAGTCGAAAGTGCAATTTGTCCTGAAGAAAATATCTGTGTGAAGCCTGCCGAAGATATTTTTCAAGGTAAAAATGAAGTTTGTGGAACTGCAGTTGATAATGTGGTAATTGATATCGGTGCAGTTGTGTATCAAATAAAAGCAAAATTGGGTAACATGAAAGAGTTAAGAGTAAAAACATTAACTGCATTACTCGTGCTAAGTGAGACCTACGCATTTCCCGTTACAGCAGGAAGAAATTTGAAATTTCAGCATGGGTGGCTGAACAAGTGGTCATGGTTAGCATATTCGCCAAAAAAGGATGCCGCGTTTTGTAAGTTTTGTGTGACTTTTAGCTCTGAGGAAGTCGGAAGAAATGTGCGTCAAAGAGTAGGTGCTTTAGTATCCAAACCATTTGTGAATTGGAAAAAAGCTATAGAAAAATTTGAACATCACTCAACTCTTAATTACCATAGAAATGCAGTATCTTCTGCTGAAAACTTAATGAAAATTTTAAAAAATGAGGCTGAGGATATCGTAAGTTTAGTAGAAAATAAATTGAGAGAGAAATTTAAACAAGAATGTCTCCAAAATCGAGCTTTTTTACGACCAATTATTGAATCATTAATTTTTTATGTGAAAATGAATTATCTTTGAGGGGAAATAAAGATTGTGGCCAAATTCTACTAGAAAAGCCAACCCAAAAAGACGGTAATTTTCGGGCTTTAATCAGATTTAGAGCTCAAACAGATAATAATTTAAGAGCGCATTTGGAAGGCTGCGGAAAAAACACATCATATATGAGCCCCGAAACTCAGAACGAAATAATTGAGATTTGCGGACAACTAACACAAAAAAATTTAGTTAAACAAATTAATAGTTCGAAATGTTTTTCTATTTTGGGCGATGAAACATTGGATGTTTCCGGAAAAGAACAATTTTCTTTATGTGTGAAATATCTGGATCACAGTGAAAAAATTATTGTTCGGGAAGATTTCCTTACATTCAGGCATTTAACAGACTTGAGAGCTGAGTATATCTGTAAAGAAATTTTGGATGTTTGTAATAATCTTGGACTTGATTTGAGTAAGCTGGTTGGACAAGGTTATGATGGTGCATCAACTTTTAGTGGTGAAATAACAGGAGTTCATACAAGAATTCAGAAAAAAAATATCCGAACGCTATTTAAGTCCACTGTAGTTCTCATAGACAAAATTTAGTTCTTGTCGATTCTTTAAGAGTGCCTGTCATAAGAAATTGTCTTGGTGTTGTTAAAGAAGTAACAAGTTTATTTCGTTTTAATACCTATGCAAGTGATTTATTAAAGACGAAGATATCTGAAGTTGTACCTGAATCGCAAAAAAAACACGGTTAACTGGGCTATGAGAAACAAGATTTATCGAACGTCAAGATTCAATTAATACAGTAATTGAGCTATTTCCAGCTATAATACTAAGTTTAGAAGACAAGTTCTGAACATAAAAACATTGCAACAACCGCTGTAACATTATTATCTGCTATGGAAAAAAGTTGTTTCATAGTGGCTCTATTAATATGTGAATACGTTTTTAATTTAACTTTGCCACTATCAAAATATTTGCAAAACCCAGAAAGCGACATTTCAAATTCATTAAAATATGTTGATAATGTCATAGCTATACTTAAAATGGTGACTTTGGCAGTAAAGAATTTTCAAAAATATTCAATAAAGCTCAGCATATTTCAGAACTATATTTGCATACTACAATTACAGTACCTCGTACAGTTAAGTCTCAAACAAACCGGGCAAATTACCCATATGAATCTGCAGAAGAATACTACCGCCGGTCAGTTTTCTTCCCTTGCATAGATAATTTTATAAGTAGTTTGACGGAAAGATTTGAATGCAACAGAGATATAATAATTTCTCTAGAAAAATTGCTACCTAAAAATGTGGACGAATTCAATGCTGAAAACATCTGTAACTTAAAAAACTATCTTCCAGAGCCAACCACAGAAGCACTTCTGAAAGCTGAATACATGTTATGGTGCCAAAAGTGGGATTGTTCACCAAAACCTGTTAAAATAATCGAAGTAATCGAGGCATGCGATATTAACTTCTACCCAAACATTAATACTCTTTTATGTGTACTTGCAAGTTGAAAGAACATTCTCAGCTTTTAAAAAAATAAAAAACTTTTTAAGAAACAAAAGTGACGACAATCGACTTACTGCTTTGGCCTTGATGTCCATAAATTATCCCCCAAATTATGATATTGAGGATGTCTTAGACATTATGGCTTTAAAACCAAATAGAAAAATTAAATTGTAATCCTTTTTTGTGGAAAATGATCTTGTTTTTCTTTTGCATTTTTATTTTAAGCTGTTTTTCTTTTGAATTTTATTTAAAAATATCTTCAAAATTATTTCATATTCATATGTAGGTAACTATTATATTAGTTATATTAAATTATAATTGTTTTGTGTGAATTGATCTTATATTTTTGTTTTTTACTTTTGTTTGTTGTTTTTTTTTTTTTTGATTTTATTTAAAAATATTTTCAAAATTATTTTCATTCATGGAACTATATTAGTTGAATGTTCAAAGAAAAAAATACACATATTCAAAAACTAAAACACATTTTACTTCTCTTAATTACGAAAAAATATCTGGATGACTATGTATATACAAAAAAAAATATAGAGGAGGAGGGAGAGGTTCCATTTACACAGATCATTGTTATTATTATAACAATAAACCTCCCCCCAAGCAAAATGCTGGCTACGTCCTTGAGCGGGAGACCAGTCGAGATGCGGACTGGACACGAATGCGCAGCTGCGCGCCCTGATCCGTGAAGATCGGCGTTTAACAGTTCGAATGTTGGCGTCGGAATTGGGTATGAACCGTGAAACAGTCAGACAAATTTTAACCGACGATTTAGGGATGAGAAAGTTGTGCGCGAGGTTGGTTCCAAGGAGGTTGGTTCCTTTCCGAGGAGCAAAAGCAGCATCGAATGACCGTCGCAGAAGACTGTTTGGAACAAGTGGAAAACGATCCCACCCTGCTTGATCGAGTTATTACAGGCGATGAGAGCTGTTTTTTTTTTTCAATACGACCCGGAAACCAAACCCAAAGCTCACAATGGTTGTCTCCGCTACGCGATGTTCTTGATTTCGTTTTTCAATTTTCGTGACAAGCACCACGAACACACGTTTACTCAACACAACAGAGCATGCGAACTAAACAAGCCAGAGCGATGGCAAATATATCAATGGAGAGGGGAAGGATACCGAGAGAAAGGAAAGGGAATTTCAAGGTCGCAGGGTTACCACAATCGCTTCAATATAATCAGTCTCATTACTTAATTGTCACACCTCGTAACTCGAGTTGTGTTTCATCTACAGAAATAAATAAAACACTAATTGATTCATTATTTTAAAAGCTTTATTTTTTATGCAATACTTTTTTTTAAATATTGTTAACTTCCCAGTATAGGAAGTTATTGTAATCCGTCCGAAAATCGAAATCGAAAATTTCAACGTATTTTCATCTTTCAAGTTCCCAGGAGCATTTTAAGCAAAAAATTGGGAGGAAGTATGTGTGTGTGTGCGTACGGATGTGATCATTTTTTCCTGCACGATATCGCGTGAACCATAAAAGATATCGACTTCGTTGAGGTGTCGTTCGAAGCGTATTAACCGAAATATGATCTGAAAAGATTTTCATAAAATTCGGTCGAGCCGTTTTTTTGTTTAAGCGGCGGAAGTGATTTTTGTACCGGCACGATATCGCCCGAACCACGAAAGATATTGACTTAATTGAGGTGCTGTTCGAAGCGTATTAGCGACAATATAATCTGAAAAGATTTTTATAATATTCGGTCGAGAGGTTTTTTGGTTTAAATGACATAAGTGATTTTTGTACCTGCACGATATCGCGCGAGCTATAAAAAATATCGACTTAGTTGGTGCCAAAATATCCAAAATATGATCTGAAAAGATTTTAATAAAATTCGGTCGAACCGTTTTTGTTTTGTTTTTTTTTGTTTAAACGACGTTTATGATTTTTGTATTTCTGATCTATAGCGCGCCAAATAGAAACTATATCTACTTCATTGAGGTGCCGAAAAAAGAATATTAACGAAGAAATTCTCTGAAAAAAATTTCATAATATTCGGTCGGGCCTTTTTTGTTTAAATAGAAAAACTTCGGCTAATTGTCAGAAAGACCTTAAATTGACAAATTTTGCTAATATCTAATAAACTCGATGAAATGAGACCCGTTCTAAACGAAGGGACTTTTTTGGGTTCTGAACAACGATAGCCTTCGAACAAAACATCACTTGTCAAAATCCGACAACCTTTCAAACCCGTGCAAAAATTTCGTTACCCTTTGACGGGGAATTGTGATACAGTTTTAGGAATTTGCGGATTATCCCGAGATTTCCAGTAGTTACCGCGAAATTTGTTCTTTTTGGTCAAGTCTGACAAGTACTTAACAGTTACAGTTGTGCTAATATCTCCGGAAAGCTTTGGAATTTCCAAATGAAGTCATTCGCTTCTCAGTTTGTGCGCATCAGCACGCTCAATACGAATTTGAATACCCGCTTTAGTGCAGCGAACGAAATACGGAGGACATGTTTGTTTGCTAACGTTCAGGAAAAACAAATTTTCTAGAAAAATCTTTGGATTTACTACTATGTATTATAGTTATTTGAACTAGCTTCTCTCGGGATTGCTTTGTCATCAGTTCTGATACTAGCCAATTTTCCACCAGTGCTAAACGTATAACTATTTTGTAAGAAGTCAGTTTATTCCATCTTCGTTTATCATACTGGGAAGTTAATCGTGTGGACCGAAGGGGTCAAACCCACATCCCAACTAGTTAGGGTTTTAAGTTATTTGTGAAAAACCGCTCTGAAGCATGTAGTTTTTAGATGAAAAATCAACAATTTCAATCGTGAATAAAGCCGCGTTCCCACGGGCTGCATGCAAAAGCTTGATTTCGCCTTACCTGAGAGGCTACAAAAAGATTGCGGAATAGATGCATCTCCTCGTTCATATGGGTGCATCTGCAGATTTAAGTTAGTATTAAAACTATGTAATTTTATATAATTTCGAGTTTTTTTATTTTATCTTATATCACAACTTCTTTGATGCTAAACTTTTTTTGCTTTTCTACATTCATATAAACAATATATCTTTCAACTGCACAATCTTCACTTAAAATATCGGCGGGAGAACCTTTTTTTTGTTATTTGTATTAATATTAATTAACATTTGTATTAATTAAAATATACAATAGTTCACCAGTATCGAAATAAAACATCAAATGTACGAGTTTAACTCGTATATAACACAACCACGATCTTAATTAACACTCCATATAATAATCTATTTATAATTAATTAATTGATTATTCAAGTCGAAATGAGGTCAAAACATCGTAAATAGTGCTTATTGCTGCCTTAATTTTATCGTAGTATTTTTGTGTAAAAAAATTCCATACAGGAAACATCCGTCAATCATGCGAAGATAACCAACACTATACTGTAACAATGGCAACCTATCGACGACTGTATGTCATGATAAGCAGATTTTATACAGAGTGGCGAGAAGGGAAAGAACTCTGAATATATGAATTCATTTTGGCACTTATATGTTATATCACAGTTATTGAGCCACATGGAGGTTGTATTTTGAAGGCAGAAAATTATTTACAATTTTTACTTAATATCTCTCTAGTGGTACTGGGTCTAGCCGATCTTTTGCAGTTCATTGATTGTATGAAATTGAATGTCCTTAGTGTTTTTCTCTTCGAATTTTCCATGCACCGGAACAACAAAAATATTATGAGATTGTTTAACAACACTTTCATAGCTTGGGGGCGCAAATTCACTATAAGAGGGTGCTGGAGTTGGTGGTGCAACAGGTAATTGATCAACTTGTGTCCTTCTGCGGCCGCATCTTCTATCTGAACAAGCCATTAGGAAGAAAAATGCTGCCAATGCTAAGAATGTAGATAGATACCAAATAACAGTAATTATGTCCATTGTGGTTTTTGGAACCTCAGCTAATGGTTTTCTTGTGGCTATAAATTAAAAGAATTAATTAATAAAAACGCAGGTTAATAATTTACAAAATTTAATAATTACTTATATCTGTATCTGCCTCGGTAGATTCCTCAGAACTAGATTCACTTGATTGGCTGCTGCTGCTTATACTTTTGGAATCTTTAATGAGTGGTAACTGAATATAGAACGTATTAAAAATATGTTCCTGTGCATTTGTTTCAACGACTGCTAATACTGAAATGAAATAAGGAAGTCAATCGTTATTACTAGTATTGAATTGGTCTAATCAAATTCGAAATCTTATCTTATCTTTAAACAAAATATTATAATTTTTGTGCTAAAAGTATAAAAATAAAAAACTTCTTTATTTTCAATCGGTGATCCCCACTTAAATGGACTCCAATTGAATATTTTTTTGCTAATCTTCTTTGTTACAATCTGCCATAAAAATAGTCTACCACCATAAGTACGTGCTAACATGTTTGTCACCTCAGCAAATTATCGCAACAAATAACCATATTAAAGATTTATTTTCGTCGATTATTGGATATTTACAAAAGACAACATTCTATCGACTTGTGATAGATTATTACTAATTTACTCGAAGTCTTCACGCATTAAAATATTACTTAAACAAATTATTTTTAGACCCGCGTTTTTAATCGCTTAGCAATTAAATGCTAAAAAAAGCAATAAATTGTATCCAGACGAAATTGATTTTTAATCTTATTTCAAGTAGATAATTGATCTTTGACTTGGCAAAAAAGGAAATGGTTTAATAAGTCAAATGGTGATTTTAAATACAATTAGTATTACGACATAGTAATATATCGAAGTTATTTTTCGGAAGAAAATTTAAAATTTTCCTTGAATTTTAGACCTTAGACCTTTATGTTATTAATACAAAGTATACTTATGTATGTAAAAAATTTCCTGTTTTAACAGAAATATGCAAGCCAATCACAGTTAATAAATTTTAAAATTGTATTTCCGGTCGTTTTGGAGTTTTCCTGTTGAGGGATTTTTAAAATTCATGGACGGAAACAATTTTTCGTTTTATCTCTTTGTAGATCCAAAACATGAATTGATTGGTGAGCTCACGAAGATAACTTGAGATGACTTGAAGTGATAATAAAAAAATAAATGCTTCACACGAATTGATGTTCAGATAAAAGAAAAAAACTATCTACATAGAATATGGTACCAGAGGTATTGAAATATGCAGTGACAAAAATGTGGAGCTTAGCAGGCACTTCTTTAATTGCAATCATTAACTATTTGCACTCTACACTATTTTTGTAAATTATTAGGGGTATTGACCCAAAAAGGTACATTTTCGTATTTGAGTAAATTTACTCGGCCCTGTTAAGTGAACACCCCTACGTTAAACCATTTAATTCGCCATGTAATTTGCCGCGCAATTCTGTCAATATAATTTATAGACTACTTTGAAATCGATTTCTATTGCGGGCATTAAAATTTAACTCTGAAGATGCCGAAATGCAGTAAGAAAAGAAAATTTATCAGAGCTCTAATAAAAACGATTAATGATATACTTATGGTAGAGTTATTTGAAAGAAAAGGTACCGTTCATTAGACCCATTACTATTTATATCATTTTTGTTTTAGAGAATAATGCAAAACAAAAAGAAGAGGAAATATTATATGACTTTACTTTTTCCGTTGTTGTGGCTGAACATTTTAAATATGCAGTGCCATTCGTTCTTCAATCTGTGGCAAAATCGCAAAATTACATACTGAATATTTTGCCAAATATGGACGAGAACCGATTTAGAGAAATTACACGAGTTAATTGGCGTAAATTCACAGTCATTCTGGTTTGAATAGAGATGATATCCTTTTCAATGGACCACGGCCGTGCAGAAAAATGAAATTCAATTGATAATTGTTATGAATAGGGCTCTTACAGCGTAGGAGCTTCAATAAGCAAAGTAGTCATCTCGAATTGAGTTCTTGACGTTTCTGACCCCCTTTCTTTTCTCACCCCTTTCTTCAAAAATCCGGTATGAATCTGCTGCAAGAATACTAGTGGGGAAGGCCCACTGGGAGTCATCTATAAGTATACAAGTATGTCACAGTTCTTGTCGGCTGGCGGTCTTCTAAATCCTTTTTTGTGGATCTGCAAATCGCAACCTCTGCTGAAATTGAGTTTCGCTGCCATTTAGTCAGTATTCCTTCTATCGTTTTCTGTATAGTTGTTTTCAAACCTCGTGACATCCCGCGCATGTTCCCCAGCTAAGCTCTTGAAAATGTTTAAAAGCTCAGACAAAAGCTTCATTTAACTCCTCCTATCAAATCACTTGCTGCCATGTAATCAGTCGCCACTGCGTATTGCTAAAGGGAGGTGTATTTTTCTGGGACTTCAATGATTATTTAAAAATTTACAAATTATGACTGAAAAACACCCGTTTTTATATATTTTTTTTATTTTAAGGTTTTTGTATTTTACACATATGCTACAGAAATAATTTGTAGCAATTTCTACTAAAAAATATGAAATTTGTATTTTTATCACTTTGATTAGTTAACTGTTGACATTTTCCGCCAGCCGCATACGCGCTTCTGCTTGGGGAGGTTGTGTTGCTTGCGGCTGCGGAGAACTCTCAATTTATGAATGAAAATGCTCATATCTTTAAAAGAAATTTTTCCAGCAATTCTTTTAATTTATTATAAATTTAGGGATGAGAACTATTTAGCATAATTATAGTAAAATTATGCTTATTACGATGGATAAACTGACTTGGTTGAGCAGGAGTTTTACATGTATTTAAAAGCTCTGCTCAACACATATAAAGATTAATTAACTTTACTCATTCGGCATGCGCGCATCCCTTCCCAAATTATTTTGTTGAGTTTTTTCTGCGTTTGTTGCCGTTTTAACTAAAAAGCGGGGAAATGATAGAACAATATTTATAAAATTTGGCAATGAGGTGCGCAGAACTGTTCAAATAGCCTTGCTCTTATAAATAAAAACCAATGATGATCATTAGGAGTGAATATTATCACATTACTAAAATGCAATGTAGATGGTGTAATAGTATTCTACTGTAATATGCAAATCAAAATGCATTAGGTAAATCTACTTCAACATGTATTCTCGTAATTTTCTGCGTTAGAGCTTCGGAAATCCTAAAAGAATTTAAATTAATCCAAATAAAATATATTGTAATGCCGGTACACCAAAGTAAACAGCTAAATATTGGAGAAACTGCTGACCTTAAAGCAAATTCTGAAGAAAACCGGAAAGGAATATACTTAGATATATACCAGATATTTGTCGACTTTCAACAAGCATACTCGAGACTCGATAAACAAAGAGGCTGTACAGGATCATATTGGAGTTAGGAGTCCCCTCAAAGCTGATACGACTGATCAAATGCGCAACGAATAGTTCACTGCCTAGGATCCAAAATGCAACAACAGAAGAGTTTGAAGTGCGACAAGGTCTTAGACAATTACTGGCCCCAATGCTCTGCAACCTCGCCCTAAAATGGGTTATAAGAGAAGTGATTTAATAGCAACCCAGTCTGTACAATTACTTGGATGTGCGGATGACGTGAATATCGGGGGAAGGTCGATTTTGGCTGCAAATGAAATTTTTGTCGAACTAAGAGAGGCGGCAAAGTACATAGGACTGAACATCAACGAGGAGTAATCAAAGGTGATGCAACAGTCCAGAGCTGGAAGATTTAGAATGAGACTATCGATGAACACAATCTATAAGTAGTCGATAAAACCGTATACCTTGGGTCTACAATTACAAAAAGAAGCGAATCTACAAATACGACCAGTACTGTGCTATGGCAGCGAGACTTGAACTATATACCCAGGACATAGAGAAACGAGTCAACAGGTTTGAGAGAAAAGTTCTCAGGTGCATAATACGCCCATTTTTTTTTTTCATTCATTCATTGTGCTCCTTTAATCCCTCATGGGACATAGGGCGGAAACAGTTGCCCTCCAGCGGACTCTGTTTTGCGCGACAGCTCTCAGCTCCGACCAGGATCTCCCAGTTGTTGCGGCTTCTGCTAGTAGGGTTCTCCTCCATGTTGTCCTAGGTCTTCCGACTCGACGGGATCCTTGCGGATTCCAGTCGAGGGCCTGCTTGGCTAGATTTTCGTTTTCGCGTCGCAAGGTGTGGCCAACCCAATTCTATTTCCTTCGTCTGATTTGGTCGTCTATCCTTTCTTGGCCGGCACGGCGCCATAGTTCTTCGTTTGAAATTCTATCCTGCCAGCGGATTTTTAGGATACGACGCAGGCATCTGTTGATGAAGACTTGTAGGCGCCCTGTGATGAATTGGGTGACTTTCCATGTTTCGCAACCGTACAAAAGTACTGCCTTCACGTTGGAGTTGAACAGCCGCAATTTGGTGTTAGTTGAGATCTCCGTTGATCTCCATATGCGGAACAGGCATGCATATGCGCCTCGTGCTTTATTTATTCTGGAACTGACATCTTCTTCTGCACCGCCATTTTCGGTAATAATACTACCGAGGTAGCAGAATTTATCGTCCAGTTCCACGTCACGGTTATTCAGCGCAGTCCGTTCAATGGTGTTTGCATTTATCCTCATTTCTTTAGTTTTAGTTGGATTTAGCCTTAAGCCTGCTGGACTACTTTCTGTTGCCAAATTGTTAATCATGTTTTTGAGGTCCTGGTGTCTGTGGGCCAGCAAACAGATATCATCTGCGTAGTCGAGATCCTTAAGGCGGTCTAACAAACCCCATTGTATGCCGCCTGTTCTATTATCTAGAGCGCCGACAAGGATGTCATTTATTACTATAAGAAATAGTAAAGGCGAAAGTAGGCATCCTTGTCGTACTCCTGAGCTCACCTCGAAGCTGTCGGATAATTTTCCATTATGGAGAACTCTGCATAATACGCCCAATGAGAGAGGATAGAATTTGGCGAAGGAGCAGCGAGTTTTATGGAATTTTGGACGACCCAGAACTCTACTCTACGGCCACGTAATTAGTATGGACGATAACCGTATTCCAAAAAGGGCCATGGTGGCAGAAATTTCAGGAAATAGACCAATAGGCAGACGCAGGAGGAGATGGATGTAGGATGGACTCTGTGGCGGCGGACGCAGAGGCAATGCTCAACATTTGGAGCTGGAGAAATTTTGCAAGGAACCGTCAAACTTGAAGAAATGCCCTACAGGAGGCCAAGGCTCGATTTGTAGCGCCATTGGATGGATGGATGGAAACATGTTGAAAAAACATTCCACGAATAACTAAAATTAAATCACTCGATACATTTTCATTACATTTTCAAGATTTTTAAGAAGTTTTGTCAAGTGGCAATTGTTCTAATTTTGTTTCCTTATTTACATTTTGTTATGGCAGATATAAGTATGAAAGCACACATTTAGCTCAAGAAGCTTTTTCAAGTATAAATTGATGGTATTAATATTCGCTGAATTGTCGCCTGTTATTTGAAGCCGAATATTTTTTCAGATAATACCAAATTTCTTAAACCATCAGTTAAACATCAAACCGACCCCACTAATGATCTTTTTAGATATTTTCGAGATGTTTCCAAAAACTTAAAAAATTTACTGTTCCTTGACTACTACTAACACTTTCTTTAATCATATTTACTGCAGCACGTTTTTCTTAAGATTGTAAACCATGATAAAGCCAAGGTTTGACATTGTATAACATGATAAAGCCAAGGTAGAGTTATCAATAGTTGCATTGCGATAAAATTGATATTGATGTATTGCATAGCTTTGGAGTGGTCGCTGGCAACATACTTTCTACGAAATTACTTAAAAATATTCATATATTGTATTGCTTTGCTTTAAGAATTAAATGCATTCTATCATGAGAAGACTGTAGGTATAATTGGTAATCAGGTTATAACAAATCCTTTTGTATTTAGAAATTGCTTCATAATTATTGTTTTATAAACTAGTAAAATTTACAATCTCTATAAGATTCCTTCCAAAACAAACAAGAGGATTAACTTTTTATTAAATCACAAACAAATCCGATAAAATAATGGAAAATTTCAGCAAAAAAATCTAAAACTTGATATAAACAAGAATTAAATCACTCACTTTCATAGATACTTACTCAAATACATTTGACTAAATACATATGTATGTTCATGTAAGATACCTGCACGTTTTCTGAATTTTATCAATTTTAATGCACGTGCACCATTCCAAACATCTCAACTGCATACAAATATTTTTTGGAACACCTTCAAAATTTATCTATACAAATTTAATTTATCTATATATGTATGTTAAGATTAAACAGATCAGAACATTAAATTAAACAAACCTTAAGCCTAGCATAACGTATATTATCGTAACTACTTCAAGGTAACATCGACAAAACTATGTCCAACAAACACTATAAAATCAAAATTATCTACCTTGTAATTAGTGTTTATTGCTATGAGGCTGGTTGAAGTGTTTTTAATTTTAGAAATTTTGATAGTATTATTTTTCGTCCGTAGTATAAAATTGATAAACAATTAGTGCGACATAGCAACTGAAAAATTATTTTGAAAATTATATTTGAAACTCGTAGAATACGTATTGTACACAACCAAGGTTTGTTTCAATTTATTTTACGGGTAGAATTACTATGAAGAGATTAGCTTTCGATACTCGCCACAAGAGGCCCGCAAGGAATGATAGTATTTTTCATGAAAAACATTCAAAAAATTTCTATTCCTAAAAGTATGCATGAAGAGATATTTGTATATACATATTGCTGTCTATGATTGTATTAACAATTTCCAAAGAGCTTTTTGCAGTAAAGCTTTTTAATTTTAAATTAACGTAACGTAAAATCATTGATAAAGTACTCATTAAATAAAAACAGTTATCTCTTTAACACAATGACTAAACATTGACGAACAGACTATGAAGCTGTTGCAAAAACAATAGAATAAGAAAAATCTCAAAGTAAATAAATAATAAAATATAAAAAATTTGCACTTCCACATGAATAATCTGGTAATTTATTGAATACGTACGCCATTGAGATAAGATGAGAAAACAGAATTTGTTTTTTATGACACGGTAGCTTGAAAAAGATGATTTTATAATTTCTTTGCTCTTTATTCAGTTTAACCAGGTTTTCACGCAATTTTTTTAACATTCTGTTCTGATACGTAAAACTTCCTGTTAGTTTTCAAGATTACTCAAAAATAACACTACGTTAATGTTATACTGAATTTAGCCTTATCTGTCACTTACAACATAAATCATTTTCAATCATAAAATTTTCATGCGAATGATCATCATGCGCACATATATCAAAATAAACAAACATTTAAAATTTGCATAACTTTGAAATTTTGAAAAAGATTATATTTTTAAAAAAAACGTACAAATAATGATCTCATTTTTATTCGTTTGACTTTTTTGTTTAAATTTTTTGTACAGTTCAATAGTTGTACGAGGTTGGAAAATTTCCTCTATTTTCATTCTCAGTTCTTTGGTAATTCAGTTGGAATTAAATTTACGTCTTCTTGTTTTTGACTTGCAAGAAATTACCGATTGTTTTTTGACTATTCGATTTTTTCACATATTTTGCCTCATTATTAGTAAGTTCTACACGCAAAGTTTTTCCAGGACAAGTACAAGAAAAAACATAAATTTTCAACATCTGCTGGTTTCATGTCAATTTGAAAACTAAGCTACATTTTTGTTATATTTAATTGTTTTCATTCAATTTTTCTTTATTGCATTAAAATTTGTTATTACTTTGCAAACATTCATTTTTTTGGGTTTTATTTTACAAACACGGAAAAACTAGTTGGGATGTGGGTTTGACCCCTTCGGTCCACACGATTAACTTCCCAGTATGATGAACAAAGATGGAATAAACTGACTTCTTACAAACTAGTTATACGTTTAGCACTAGTGGAAAATTGGCTATTATCAGAACTGATGACAAAGCAATCCCGAGAGAAGCTAGTTCAAATAACTACAATAGTAGTAAATCCACAAGATTTTTCTAGAAAATTTGTTTTTCCTGAACGTTAGCAAACAACATTTCCTCCGTATTTCGTTCGCTGCACTAAAGCGGGTGTTCAAATTCGTACTGAGCGTGCTGAAACGCCGTTGACAAACTGAGAAGCGAATGACTTCATTTGGAAATTCCAAAGCTTTCCGGAGATATTAGCAAAACTGTAACTGTTAGGTACTTGTCAGACTTGACCAAAAAGAACAAATTTTGCGGTAACTACCGGAAATCCCGGGATGAACCGCAATTTCCTGAAACTGTATCACGCGTAGAAAACAATTCCCCGTCAAAAAGTGCTAATCCAAAGTTTGAAAAAATCGAGCTGTTTGTGAAGGGTAACGAAATTTTTGCACGGGTTTGAAAGGTTGTCGGATTTTGACAAGTGATGTTTTGTTCGAAAGCTATCGCTGTGCAGAACCCAAAAAAGATCACTTCGCTTAGAACGGGTCTCATTCCATCGACTTTATTAGATATTAGCAAAACTTATCAATTTAAGGTCTTTCTGACAATTAGCCGAAGTTTTTCTATTTAAACAAAAAAGGCCCGACCGAATATTATGAAATTTTTTTCAGAGCATTTCTTCGTTAATATTCTTTTTTCGGCACCTCAATGAAGACGATATAGTTTTTAGTTCGCGCGGTATCGTGCAGGTACAAAAATCATAAACGTCGTCTAAACAAAAAAAAGGTTCGATAGAATTTTATGAAAATCTTTTCAGATAATATTTTGGTTAATACTCTTCGAACGGCAAGTCAACGAAGTCGATATCTTTTAAAGTTCGCGCGATATCGTGCAGGTATAAAAATCATTTATGTCATTTAAACCAAAAAACCGCTCGACCGAATATTATAAAAATCTTTTCAGATTATATTGTCGCTAATACACTTCGAACTATAAAGAGCTCAGAAAAGAAGAAAATAGAATTCACAGACGACAAAAGGAAGCCTGGAAAAAAACTCGTCTGTGCGCTAGAACAGTACAGAGAACGACGGCCGCACCAGGCGCGGGAGTTCTACCAAAGAGTCCGCAGTATGACGCAATTCACACCACGTTGCACATACTGCAAGGACAAAGAAGGGAATCTGATCACCGATCCTAAAGGCATCTTGGAGCGATGGGAGCACTTTCATGAATTGCTAAATGGCGAGCTAACTGAGGATTCGGAGGCTCCACCAATATCTGATGACAATGCTATGATGCCAGAAGACTGGAGAAAAGGCATCTTCTGTCCGGTACACAAAAAAGGAGATATTACAACGTGCACTAATTATCGCGGTATAACGTTGTTGAGTACCGTGTATAAGATATTCTCCGCTATCCTACAAAACAGGATGGCCCCTTACGCCAGAAACATCATAGGCCATTACCAGTGTGGCTTCAGCCCAGGCAAATCAACGACTGATCAGATTTTCACCTTGAGGCAGGATATGGAAAAATGTCTAGAGTTTCAAAACTCAATTCAACACCTCTTCATAGACTTTAAAGCCGCCTATGATAGCATAGCCAGGGTAGAACTCTACAAAGCCTTGAGAGAATTCGGCATCCCCAACAAACTGACAGGACTATGTAGGTTGACCATGATCGATGTGTCAAGCCAAGTAAAGGTATCCGGAACACTGTCCAGACCAATCAACATATATAATGGACTCCGACAAGGGGACGGTCTGGCCTGCCTCCTTTTCAACCTGGCGTTGGAGAAAATGATCCGAGATTCGGGCGTGACATCAAGGGGTACAATCCTCCACAAGTCCACCCAATTACTGGCTTACGCAGACGACATTGACATCATTGGAAGAACAACAACAGCTGTACAGGAAGCTTTCACTCAGATTGAGCAACCGGCAGGAAATCTGGGACTGCACATTAACGAAAGCAAAACAAAGTACATGGTGGTAGCGGAACACGAGTTTGACGTGGTAAAATCATTTACCAACCTTGGGTCAATAGTAGCAGCCGACAATAGCATGGAACCAGAAATGCCCGCACGACTGCTAAAAGCCAACAAAGCCTACTATAGTCTGTCAAGGCTCTTCAAATCCAAATATCTAACCATAACGTCTAAACTTTTACTATATAAGACAATGGTCTTACCCGTTCTCACATATGCATCCGAAACGTGGGTGCTTAGCAAAAAGCACTCAAACCTCTTGGGCGTGTTTGAGAGGAAAATACTTCGGGGGATTGTTGGCCCCGTATGTGAGGAAGGACGATTCCGGAGACTCTACAATGACGAGATCTACGAGCGCTATCGCGACATACATGTTGTGAAGAAAATAAAGCTCGGTAGGCTCCTGTGGGCAGGGCATCTAGCTCGTATGAGTGAAGATGAGCCTGCTCGGAAAGTTCTCTGCGGTAAGACCTATGGGGTGCGACAGCGAGGGAGGCCCAACCTTCGCTGGAAGGATGGCGTGGACCAGGACGCTCAGAGTTTAGGGATGCCAAACTGGATGACATCGGCTCAGAATCGGGACCGGTGGAGAGAACAGTTGCGCGAGGCCAGGGCCGGATCCCGGTTGTAGAGCCGTTAAAGAAGAAGAATACTCTTCGAACGGCACCTCAAGTAAGTCAATATCCTTCGTGGTTCGGGTGATATCGTACAGGTACAAAAATCACTTACGCCGCTTAAACAAAAAAAACGGCTCGACCGAATTTTATGAAAATCTTTTCAGATCATATTTCGGTTAATACGCTTCGAACGACACCTCAACGAAGTCGATATCTTTTTTGGTTCGAGCGATATCAAGCAGGAAAAAATGACCACATACATACGCACACACACACACACATACTTCTTCCCAATTTTTTGCTTAAAATTTTTTTTTTTTTTTTTTATGAAAAAACCAAGCTTAGGTGTAACCCTTTGTACTACCAGTCCGTCATGTCGTTCAGTTCATGGTGCAATGTCTAGTAGTAGCTTGGTTTGAAGAATAGAGGAGAATAGGAAAGGTTAGAGGGGGTCTGGAGGGTGTAGAAGAAAATGACGATGAACCTCACGTTTGAACTCTAGGATGTTGTACGAGTTCGGAAATACCGACTGCGGGAGATCATTCCACAATCGAGTTGTTCTATTCATAAACGAACTTCTGAACCGTATTGTGCGTGAATGAGGGGGCTGTAGGGTATGGGGGTGAGCCGAGCGGTCTAGTCTTGTGTTGCGGGAAAAGTATTGCCGTGCAGGCAGGAGGTCCTGAATTTCGGTGGAACAGTCGCCATGGTAATAGCGATAAAGTATGGAGAGGGCTGCTACATTCCTACGGTGGCTCAAGGTGTCTATGGAGGCGCGAAAGGGGCCATCACCAATGAGTTTGAGGGCACGATTTTGCACCTTGTCAAGACAAGCCAAGGTGGTTTTTGGGGCGCCTGCACAGATATGTGAGTTGTATTCGAGGCGCGGCCGAATGTAGGATTTGTATATTGTAGCCAATGCGGCTGGCTGGAGGAGGAACTTGCATCTCTTGAGAAATCCAACCAAATGCTTTCGATTTCAATTTTCGGACCGATGACAATAACTTCCTATACTGGGAAGTTAAAAACTTAGATATATCCGTTAGATATAACATTGTATATTGTTGTTATTTAAATTAATGCAATTAATTTGTTTTACAATGCACTTTTGAATCATATGTATACACCCCGTTTATGACTAGGTTGAAAAGTTGAGCTGAGTCTGCGTTGAAATTTTGACCATCGTATATGATGTCGAGTTGAGTTGACTTTGGGTTGAAATAGAGTTGAATTGAAATCAAAACATAACCTCAAATTTTAGTGAAATTCTCATTTATAGATACGTAAAAATTTATAACGATATAATTTCTTTCTCCTGTGCAAGTAAAAGCACCAAACAGAAAACTAACCCTGTAGGCGGATTTCACGGATGGTAAGCAAACAAAATAAATGTCACTTATAAGAGGCGACATATCAACTCAACCCTGGGAGGACAGGTGAGTTGGGTTGAGTGGACCCAGTTTCCAAGTTCAAGTTTTCAGTTTCATCGAATCTAGTTATAAACGGGGTAATAATAAATGAGACGCCTTTTTCCAAATGACATAAGCCATTTTGTTTTAGTGGAAGATAGTACAATTTCAACCATGGACAGCTATACATACATTGTTCAAACTTATTATGAAAATGGGCGTTCTTTGAAAATTATTCATCGCAAAATTCGTGATTTGTTCGGGGTAAATAATCGGCCAATTCAATTTTGAGATTTCAATTGGCCTCCAGGGTCATGTGATCAAAAACCAAGATAAGCTTTTTAGTGGGTTTTTTGAATAGAGTAAAGATATAAAAACAACATTCAAGTGCCAATTCGTGATGCAACATGTCGAAAAGTCATTGAAAATTACGATATTGGAATTGATACTTGCAGGCACAATCGCGATGGATATTTGAATGATATTCTGTTCCAAATATATTTGTCGTGGATTATACTCTCAACTTCAAAAAATTGCAAATAGTTTGTGTTTTATTAAAATAACCTGTGGGCGCGGTTTTTGGTAAACCTTCAATAATATCCATTAAATTTGAAAAAAGAAGAACTGATATGTTTCTGCAAGGCTTACAAAGTATATTTATCCATAAAAGATCAGACCTGCTGAATTGTGTAATTTTTTATTAAAATTAGTCCCAAAATTTCAAATCAACTGAAATTTCGTGTTTTTTTTTTGTCAAATCTCATTTTATCACTTTTTTATTCTAATTAGTAATAATGAAAACTATTACAATTGCTTTTGTACATGTGAGCTTCCAATGCCCTTTATTTTATTTAGTGTCAGATTTGTAATATATTCGAAACATTTATAGTGTATCTCTCTAAATTATTTAAATTTTGGGCTTTTAAATAAAACAAAAGTATCGGTCTTCTTAACATATCTTTTTATTTAATGTTCTGTCTTCGAACACCAAAAAGTTATTCTCAAATAGATTCAAAGTTGTGACTGATACAAAAACACAATGTCATATCAAATTCATTTTTAATTGTACCTACACCTAATAAATGAATTCAAATCTAATAATTGATAAGTGTTAAAAACATTTTAATGTAATTAGGTGCGAATGGTGCACTTGCAAACAAAGGAAAAATGTTCCGATGGGTCTGTATTGTGTATTACTGTTTACTATAATTGATATAAACTTAGAGGTACATGCACGGAATGAGGAGAATGAAATTCATAGTGGCGAAACTTCCTCTTTAATTGCTCTTTTTTGTTTGTTTCTTTATCCCCTGGCATCACCAGCTTCAGTTCAATAAAGTTCAGTTCAACCCGCATAAGTGGATTCACCCACTAGCATGTACAGTTCGTTCTTGAAATTGTTCTGGCTTTTTCGCCAGAAGTTAGAAATGGTAAAGCTCACTAGAATGATATTCCATTAGGCTGCGGTTACTGAACACGCTAGTAATGCTAGCGTTAGCAAGCGCTTGTATCGCTGGCGCTAGCTCGCTCTAGTTGTGTGGTTATTATTAAAGCTAGCTGAAGCAAGATAGCTAGCATGTTGACTTGTGAATATCACCATGGCTTTATCTTTAACAGATGAAATGATGGCATCTGAAAGTTTATTATTAAAACATAGACTTTTTTTAAACGGAAAGTGAAAACACATGCAATAAATACAGAACAAAATTTCCAAGCAACTACTCTGCGTAATTTATATAAGTCTTATTTTGTTTTTAAGAAATAATATATTTTTCCTTTCTTTCTTTTAACCGATAAATATTTCATATAATGATGAAATAAGAAGTAAAAATAAAACATTAAATATCTACTTTCTTGTGACTTTCATTTCATCAGTCACTTCATTCCATAATCTACTAGTCAAATGTCGGTCGCTGTAACCTTTAATTTTCATGTCCCATAATGGACGTCTCTTTTGCAATTCTAAAATTAATTTTTCGCAGTCAATCTTTACTAAGTACTTTAGCAAAGCAAAATGTGAGTTACCTACTTTTCAAACACTCGCGCTAGTTTTAATGTTTCAATCGATTGCAGAATATGACTAGCGCTAGCGCTCGAGTGCGTTCATAACCACCACGCACTGTTTACATGTATTATACATATTTGCTAGCGCTAGCTAGTGCTAGCATTACTAACGTGTTCAGTAACCGCAGCCTTATTCCAGATGCTATCTCAATTTCATGTTCTGTATTTATTTGCTTTATTTTTCTTGGGTTCAATATGGGTGAAAATGTATGGGAACTCCGAGAAAAATTGAAGCTCAGTACACCAATTGGTTCGAACTTGCGCAGTTCAGCCGATGAAGCCAGGTATTACTGTCTAAGAAATGAATATGGACGATATTGTCGTAGACCAATTGTTCGTCTGTAACCAAGAGTGTTTTTTTGCTGCGTCTAGTGTAAGTAGGGCTTTGACATCGATTTGTTGTTCTCTCAATAAATATAAGCCAGAAATATCAAACGGAGAACTTTCTGGCGCTACCATTCTAAAGTAATCTACATATATTAATAAAAGAAAGTGTGCGTCAGCCAGTATGTAGGTCTGCTTGTGCGTACCGTCGCCCGTTGGAGGTCTAATTTTTTTTTTTGTAGATATATGAACACCCAAACGAGGGACAAATTTTAATTAGTGTAGTGTGTTTTTTAAGTAATTAATTTTCACCACTTTTTACGCTCTGCGCCTCTTGCAACTTGATTTTGACCCACTTTCAAATAACCGATCAACCCCAAATTTTATCAATTGCATATCTCACGTGTCAATGCAATATCACATTTTTGTAAAAAAATCAAGATGGCGTTTACAAGATTTACAATTGTGTTTTGCGATCCCCAACATAGGTATCAAATGAAAAGGTATGGCAAATAGAATACCAGTAGCTGTGTGGCGTTATTCCAAATTCAAAATGGTGGCCAATACAAAATGGCGAATTAATTCTTTCTTTACAAGCCACTCGGTATGGGTATCAAATGAAAGGGTATGCCAAATAGAATAAATATATTAGTTGAGTGGCGTTATTCAAAATTCATTGCAAATCTCACGTGTCAATGCAATATGACACTTTTGTAAAAAAATCAAGATGGCGTTTTCAAGATTTTGCAATTATGTTTTGCGATCCCCAACATGAAAAGGTATGGCAGATAGAATACAAATAGCTGTGTGGCATTATTCCAAATTCATTATGGCGGCCAATATAAATTGGCGAAATATTTTTTTCTTTACAATCCACTCGGTATGGCTATCAAATGAAAGGTTATGCCAAGTAGAATAATATATTAGCTGAGTGGCGTTATTCCAAATTCAAAATGTCGGCAAACACTTAATGGCGGCCAACAGAACTCTTGTTCCTTCACAAAACCCTCGGTTTGAGTATCAAATAGAATTCTATTAGCTGTTTGGCGTCATTCCATATTCAAGACAGCACACAGTGGCGAGATATTTGATATTCCACCCAAATTACTCTAGAAGTCGTAATTTTTATTTGACAAAATTTTTTTTTTTAAATGTTCATCTTGAATTTACCTATCGATCCCTCTAGCTGCATTTTGAAATTTCATTTTCGGTTTTTTTAAATTTTTAACAAAAAGTCTAATTTTTTCAAAAAAATACTATTTTTTCTATTCAATTTATTCGAACGGGCCGAAAATTTGAGTTTCCGTACTCGTGTTTTTTTAAATGTTCGTCTTTTAGTTAGTTATTAATCTGTGTAGATGAATTTTTGATAAAGTTTTTGAAAACTGTTAAAATTACTGTCAAATATCAAATCATTCAGTTTTGAAATTTTTTGGTAGAAGTTTACATATCACCCTGTATTTTTGTAACCCTATGAGAGATTTTCTTGAATAAGGCCCCAAACAACGCAGAATACTCCCGCCTATGTGAAACGGTAAAAGTTAAAGCTTTAATCCACCATCTTTCAGAGTTATGTCAAAAGCTATGTCGTCAAAGTCAAAATTTTGTTTTTTAAATTCTTTTATTTAACTTCACATGTATCAAATCAAATCTTGGAAGTTAAATTTGACCCACTTCCCGGTATCGGATAAAGCTGAAATTTTGCATACACGTTTAGTTTGGATGACAATGCAATTTGGCCATTTTGTAAAAATATCAAGATGGCGTTTCCAAAATGGCGGCCGATTTTTGAAATTGTGCTCCGCGGCCCTCTGACATGGGTATCAAATGAAAGGATATGACAGGTAGAACACAGATCAACTTCCAATTTTGCACACACTCGTAGTTCGGGTGATAATTAATGTGTATGAATGATGAGAAGAATAATTGAGTTAAGGGTGAATTGAAAATAAAGAAGCAATACACGTTACAAAAAATCACAAACAAACACAGAGATGCTGTTGTCAACTAAATTCAACTACTCAAATACTGAACTCATGTTTGTATGCATAATTTCAACTCAACCCAGGTAGCAGAGCTGATTCGAGTTCAGCCAACCTTAACCCAACTCGACTCCCGTTTACATGTGGTTAGACTTGGTTTCAACTTGAGTTCAACTCATCATGTATAAGTACTAAATGCAATCTGACCTTTTTGTAAAAAAAATCAAGAAGACGATGGCGGCCGTTTTTGCAATTATGTTTCACCGAGCCCACGACATGGGTATCAAATGAATACAGTAAACTGTGTGACGTAATTTTAAATCTAATAGAATTGCCATCATAAAATGGCGGAATACATATAATAAACTAAAAAGTAGAAAATAAAATAAATGGTTAAAAAATTTTTTTAAAAAAAATTCTTTTCATTAACTAAAGAATGTACTGAAAAGTAAAAAATAAAAAATATTTTAAAGAAAGCGTGAAATTTCAATTTTAATGAAAAAGTTAAATAAAAGAATGGCGCACTGTTAATGTGGTTATGTTTTGTTTATAATTGACAGATGACAAATTTCAAAATGATAACAATGCGCCATTCTTTTATTTAACTTTTTCATTAAAATTGAAATTTCACGCTTTCTTTAACATATTTTTTTATTTTTTACTTTTCAGTACATTTTTTAGTTAATTAAAAGAATTTTTTTAAAAATTTTTTTTTAACCTTTTATTTTTTTCTTCACTAAAATTTCAACTTCAACCACCTTTTTCTCCAAAAAAAAGTAGCTAATTGATATTTTTTTATTACAAAATTGGAAAGCTTGGACAATTTCTTATGAATAATGTTCAACAACTTTTATGCTACCTATAGTTCGGCCTATAGTTTTGAAGCTATAACCAATTTTAATGTTAAAAATGGCCTTATTTGGTACTTTTAGACATAACCTTAGGTTGTAAGGATCTGAAAAAGTACAAAATAGAGCCATTTTTAACATTAAAATTGGTAACATAGGGCTACAAAAATACAGGGTGATATGTAACCCTCTACCAAAATATTTCAAACTGAATGATTTGATATTTGACAGTAATTTTAACAATTTTCAAAAACTATATCAAAAGTTCATCTAGACAGATTAATAACTAACTAAAAGACGAACATTTTAAAAATAACATGAGTACGGAAACTCAAATTTTCGGCCCATTAGTATAAATTTAATAGGAAAAATAGTATTTTTTTGAAAAAATTAGACTTTTTGTTAAAAATAATAAAAAACGAAAATGAAATTTCAAAATCCAGCTAGAGGGATCGATAGGTAAATTCAAGATGAACATTTAAAAAAAAAAATTGGCAAAAACTTAAAAATAGAGTAATTTGGGTGGAATATCAAATATTTCGCCACTGTGCGGCACCCAGCACAAAATGGCGGACTTCCTTTTTCTTTACAAGCCACTAGGTATGGGTATCAAATGAAAGGGTATGACTATTAGCTGAGTGGCGTCATTCTAAATTGAAAATGGGGGAAAATATAAAACGGGGTAATACCGTATTCTTCACAACACCCTCGATATGTGTATCAAATGAAAGTGTATAACGATGGTACAGTAAGCTATGTGACGTTATTTTAAGTCTTTCGAAAGGTGGGTTGTTCCCACATACAGATAGGAGCAATAAAAACTTTATATTCAAAATTATTTTATACTTTTTATTTCGTTTTAAAATAAAAGCGAAATTTTTAGATTTTTAAATTATATGTTTTATTTTCTAGGCAGTCACTGAAAGTTGTTAATGTTGATCTTCTAAAGCCATGATGTTTGCAGATTTTGTTGCTTTCCTACCGTGAATTGTGCACACATAATCTTTATTGAACGGCGTTGCAATCCCACCCCATCTTTGTGGGGATCCCAAGGTTCAATTTTATCGCCGGCCCTATTTTTCCCCCAACCCACTTCTCAGCTTCGCTGACGACGGTACTCTACTACATACTCTAACAGCTTCGATACAAGACAGACTCCTGCCAGATCCTGTTTTGATGATCGTGAGCAATGTCCAACTCTATAAATAGGGACATTGAACCCATCTAGAGTTCAACCCCAACGAGACTAGGTACTGTCTTATTTAAAAAAAAGGTCCTCACTTCTCCATCCTTGACAGTAAGTGACGTTTCACTAATGGCCGATCCATCCCTACATACAGTGCTTGGGATTTCTTAAGAGGTGCAAGTTCTCCTCCAGGCATCGGGCCGTGCTGTTATTTATAAATCCTACATTCGGCCTCTTCTCGAAGATAACTCCCTCGTCTGGGGCAACGCTTCAATAACCACCTTGGAATGGTTAGATAGACAAAAAATGACCCTTAAATTAAATGATGACGATACCTCTTGGTCCACCATCGACCCCTTGAGCCACCATAGGAATGATGAACGATGTTTTAGTGTCATTTGGAGAGAATTCACTTGGCGATAATTGGGCCTTTCAATAGGATAGTGCACCTATCCATGAAGCAAGAGTTGCTATGAAGTGGTTTGAGGAGCGAAAAAATCCAGTTTTGGATGGGCTAACACGCTCTCCGGATTTAACCCCGATAGAAGATTTATGGGGCATTGTAGTCAGGAAGGTGAATGCTCATGGAAGGCAGTTTGAAAATATAGAATCGCTCAGAATAAGCATTTAACAATCTTGAAATTCAATTCCAGAGAAAATGCTACACACATCAGTGGCGAGTATAAGAAAAAAAGAATTTTACGGTCATAAAATACCATGGAGCTGAACTATGAGATATTATACGAGTTCAGAAACACCGACTGTGGAAGACAGTTCTACAATCGAGTTGTTCTATTTATAAACGAACTACTAAAACGTAATGGTCACGAAGAGGAGGGGTGTAACGTAGGGGGGTGAGCCGAGTTGCCAGTCTTGTGTTGCGGGAAAAAAATAGCCGTGTAGGCAGGAGGTTTCTGATTTCAGTGGAACAGTCGTAATAGCGGTAAAATTTGCTAAGAACTGCTACATTCCTACAGTTGCTTATTCCTGTGTTATTCTTAAAGTGGTCTAGGAAAAAAAAGGTTTTTTGTTTATTTCAAATTTGCTATATACATACATATATGTATAACAAAAAACTAGTACCTTTAATTCAAAATCATTATAATGATAGATATACAAAAAGAATTTCTCATTTGTTTGCTATATTATATCTGTAAAAGTTAACATTTACTAAATGTTCAAAATTGAGTAACAGTTAAAACTGTAATAGTAAAATTAATTAAAGAAAACTTGTAGAGAAGAAAGAATGTACTTTTTAAATTCTAACATCGCTTATCTTCAAACTTTATCATTCTTTGCCTTAAAATATTATGCACACAGCATTCCTATACTATACTATTATCTAATAAAAAGCCTTGCAAAATCTGATGCTATCTTAGACCTCGATTAATTAAAATATCGGCAAACATCATGGCTGAGAACAAATAAGACTAAAACACTTGTGCAGACTCCAAAGTTTATCCACGCAGCCAAACACCTAAAAATATATTCCAGACAAATTTGTTCTTGTAAAAAATTACCAACATTTTTCAAATTCTTATATCAATTTCAAAAATGTTAATTTTGTCGTCAAAATAGAAAAATAACGTAAAAAAATGGACCTCTTAACATTTACTGTAATAATGATAAAAATTAAATAAATATTTGCTCCACAAACAGTCATATTTCTATTTTTATCGTTTATTAATTCCTCAGATAAAGTAGATATCATTTATTGGAAAATCTTATTAAAAAAATGCTAATGCCTCTGATTGCGCCAAGCAAATTCTACTTAATAATATATCGTAAATGTATAAACCAATGTCCATATAGATTTATTATTATTTGATGTAATTTGAAAAGAAACGGTACTTTGTTTTATAAAATTGTTCTTTTAAATTTTTTTTATTGCCTACACACAGCATGATTCCTTTTATGAAGCAGAAAATGTGACGCACATTAGTCAAATGAGGTATTATAAATAAAGCAATGATTTCAATTAATTTAAAAAAACACTAGGTCTACTGCTAAGCCAGAATATTCTAAATGGAAATTGTAAATATCACTACAATCTTGGAGTCGTATAACTCAAGACAACTTTTCGAGTAAAATAAGAAAACGAAAATATTTTTAACAAAATTTAGTTGTATTGCATATTCGCAGGAAAACGTTGGAAATGAATTATAAACAATTGTATCAATTTAAATACATACATATAATATACTATATATAACCTTTAGGTGAATAATAATATGCATGTGCGTAAAAACATTGATTATAGAGTACTCTTAGTCAGTGGCGTAGATAGGGGGGGATCAAGGGGATCAATCCCCCCCATGGACTTACGAAATTAAAGGTCTTCGTATATAAGTATTTAAGTATACATATGTACATGAAATTTTTAAAGCACCAGCACCTCTTTTGATTCTATGTATATGTAAAAATCATCTAGATCCGTTTTTGTGACGGCTGTGCATTTGAGTATTGCTAATTTCCGCGCTTCGAGAAGGCCGACCAATCAGGAACCACGAAAAGGAAATCAAGAACCGCAAAAAGGCTCACTATAATTGTGGACACATTTAGCACATGTAAAGTAAATACAATGAGCCAACAGTGACACCTCGGTTGCTAAATACTCAAAATATTAACATTATAGTTATTCAAGAAATAGAATCGTGTTCCTAACTTTGGGTGAAATAACTATTAGATTTGAGCATATTATGTAGAGTATCAACATATGAACTTCCTAAAAAATGATGTAGTAATGATGACCACGCGCTCCCTCGGCACAATGTATTTTTTGTCACCGTTAAAGAAGGAGCAGGGGGCGGCCTACAAAGCGCTGCCACCCAAGCGAGTTTAAAATGTATTAATCCAACTAACAATATGTACTAAATCCATTAAAACAGTAGTAGATACTAAAAATATAAGTATCCCTTGATATGATACTTTTTCATCGAATTAAATCGAATAAGAAATGTACTTATATCAAATAGTACCGAGTAAAAAGTTGTAGCTTAAAAATCGTAGCAGAAATAGTACAATTGTAATAGGGTTGCAACGCTGCACAATCGGTGGAGCAAATCATAGGGTGGTTCCACACGAGCGTACACCCGACACGACAAGAGTCGGCTGCAAATATGGTTTATGGCAAATAAAGTAAGAGTGGGCGATGGAAATTGTGTCCATCCCATCGTCCTCTCTCACGCTCCGCTCCATAAACCATCTTTGCAGCCGATACTTGTCGTGCCGTATGTGCGCTGGTTTGGAATGCCTGAATCAGGCAAAGTGAGCACAGCGAAGGAGTGTGTCCGTCTACGATTTGCCACCATTGACTTTAGTACGTGCGCTGGCTACGAACATAATACACGGAACACTCATTGTCTCTGGCGAATCAACAATTTAAGAGCGTTTACCACGTTGATTATTATCTCGGTATGAAGAAATTTTTAGTGCCAAAAAAACCATTCGGCAAGTCTTTGGACGATGAAATCGAAATGCAGAATCATCTACAGAATCAACCGCGAAAAGGCCGCGTTCTAATTTTAGTGAAAATCCGAGCAACAAAAGCTATTCTGGTGAAACTAGCAAGGAAGTCGAACTATTAGCTCTCGCGATATAGGAAATTTTATTGGCATTCGATTGAGTGAATCGCAGAGGCTGGATTTATTGACAAATGTCTGGGTCCCGCCGAAGAATTACACGTTTCCGTTGCTGCAAAAGTTTGAAGCTTGGAAATTGCGGTTTTGTCACAAATGGCTAGACGAATTTCCTTGGATTAGTTACTCAGAATTATACCTTGGTGCATTTTGTGTCCCATGTGTATCATTTGCTGAAAGCGGTGGCAAAGGATCGAAATCCTTAGGACATTTAGTTAAAACAAAATTTGATAATTGGAAGAAAGCGAAAGAAGTGAGTACATATGTATCTACCCAAAAACATTGATATTATTTATATTTTTTAATATTAATTGTGGTTTTAAACGAAAGATTAGTAAAAGAATTTTAAGGAAGAAATAAACCTTTATTAATCTAATCTTCCATCCCTTAACATCGATAAATTGGAATTGAATAAAAACAAAGGGAAGTAAATTGACATTTCATTGTATGTACATAATTAATAAAGTGTGCAATGCAATGATTTTATAAACACAAAGTAGCAACAACCAAGTGTCGGACTGTACAAATGATTTGCATATTACAACACCCCCTCTCAAATCTTTGCGCTTCTAATGAGTTAGCTTGTTGCACTTCATGACTCCCAGCTTTTCTCTACATAAAGTGTGCTTAGGTCCGTGGAGACCTTTGGTGAATATGTCAGCTGGCATTTCCGATGTTTGCATGTACTTCAGTTCAATGTCACCAATTTCATATGTTTTTCGCACAAAGTGAAAACGAATGTCTATATGTTTCGTTCTATTATTATTAATAACGGGGTTTTTAACTAGCTTCTGTGCTCCTTGGTTGTCGTTGAATATAAGTATCTTCTCTACGGGATATCCGAGTTCCGTCATGAGCTTCTTTAAATGAATAGCTTCTTTCGTTGCTTCGGAGATAGCGATATACTCTGCTTCAGTGCTCGAGAGAGCTACCGACCTCTGTTTTCTCGATTCCCAACTAATGCAGCTTCCTGCTAGGAAAAATGAATATCCAGTATAAGACCTTCGATCAACCACAGAGCCACCCCAATCCGCATCAGCAGCGCCTGTGATGTTCTGGCCCGACTTCTTGAAAATTAGTCCGTAATCTATTGTCCCCTTTAGGTAGCGTAGTACTCTTTTCGCGGCCTTCCAATGTTCTTCGGAGTAGTTGTTATTATACTGGCTGAGCATGCTTACAGCGAAAGCAATGTCAGGTCTTGTTGAAGTTGCCAAGTACATCAGAGATCCTATTAAATTTTGGTACGGATATTTGTGTTGTTCATTGAGGTCTTCTGTCGGCTTCTGTAGGGATGAATTTGCATCCAGAGGTGTAATTGCAGGTTTGCATTCCGTCATCCCAAATCGCATCAAAATTTGTTCAGTATATTTACGTTGATGCATGGATACGATATTCCCACTCTGTGAGAATTGAATTCCTAAACAATAGTTAATTTTACCGAGGTCATCTCGAATCTAGTTCCTAAATCTTTTTTTATTTCTTGGATCCACATTTCATCATTTGACGCTATGAGTAAGTCATCGACATATATAATTATAATCATCACTTGTCCATTCCTTCTAGATATATATAAACACGGGTCAGCATCGGTTCGCTTTAAGTTAATTTCCCCAAGATAACTATCAAGTTTTCGATACCATTGTCTACCTGATTGCTTTAAGCCATATAAGGATTTTTTAAGCAAACAAGCTTTCGGTTCCTTGTTTTGCAGATTTTTCAACCACAATTGAGAAATCCGGCTAACATCACTGTTTTCTTCAGATCGTTCCACAATTTTTTGTAAATTTTCTTCTAAACCCTCTGGTAGCTCCATCCATATTTCTTCTTCAACTTCTCCATTGAGATACGCAGCAATCACATCCATTTGATGTACTACTAATCCGTATTCGGCACTTAAGGCCATTAAAAGTCGGATCGATTTAGCTTTTGCTACAGGTGCATATGTTTCGTGGAAATCAATTCCACTTCGTTGGGAATATCCCTTCGCCACCAATCGAGCCTTTCTCTTGTCAATATTTCCATCGGCTTTATATTTAGTTGTAAATACAAATCTGTTTTTAATAACATTGGTGTTCTGTGGACGGTCTACTATTTCCCATGTTTCATTTTTAACTAAGTTTAGGTACTCTTTTACAATTGCTAATTCCCATTCTTCAGATTCTTGTGTTTGAAGGGCTTCTGTAATCGTGCAAGGGTCGGTTGGGGATACAAAATTGGTCAATTCATCCATTATATTTTCATTTTGAATGCTGTCCGGCTGAGTCCTTGCAGTTCTAAATACCTTGCGTGGTCTTCCTGGTTGGCCAGTCCGTTCCAGTCTTGGTCTTCCTGGTAAACGATGTTCTTTAAATTCAACAGTGGGTCTTCTTAATGTTGAGTGGTAGTCAATTGCATTGTTTAGGTTGCTTTCTATTTCCATATTAACTGGTCTATGTTCCTCGTCTTCTACACTTATTTGTACCTCCATATTTATATTAGGGGAAATTTCAATTTCAAAACAATCTTCATACTTTCCTTCGATATTATACTCGTTTGTGAACCTTACATTTCGGCTAACCATAACTTTTCTTTCTTCTAAGTTCCAGATTCTATAGGCCTTTGATTCTGTTGAATATCCCAGGAATATACCTTCCTTTGATCGGGTGTCAAACTTTCGCTTGGTTGGAGATTTATCTAAAACAAAAACTTTGCGACCAAAAATTTGAAAATATCTTATATCCGTTTTCCTTCGTGTCCAAATCTCATACGGTATTCTGCCATTCAGTGATCTTGTAGCACAGCTGTTTCGGATATAATTTGCTGTATTTATAGCTTCTGCCCAGAAGGCTGTAGGAGAGTTACTTTCTAACATCAGACTCCTGGCAGTTTCTATTAAGGTTCTGTTTTTTCTCTCCGCGATACCATTTTGTTGGGGAGTATAAGGGACTGTTAATCTTCGCTTGATTCCATGATACTTCAAAAAAATTTCAAACTCTTTTGAACAGTATTCAGTTCCATTATCAGATTGAAGACACTTAATTTTCTTCCCAGTTTGATTTTCCACCAGTGCCTTGTATTCCTTGAAAAACTGTAAGGCCTCGCTTTTCCTTTTTAAAAAACGGACCTCGCACCATCGTGACATATCATCAATAAAAGTGATAAAATATGTTGCACCTCCTAGTGATTGTTGCTTCATAGGGCCACATATGTCACTGTGCACTAGTTCGAGCACTTCTGATGTCCTTGTCTCAGTTGCTCTAGGGAATGGTAGTTCGCATTGTTTTGTCTTAATACATGTCTCACATTGCAACTTTCTTGCATTCTTTTCAAAATTAAGACCCAAAGCTGCTTTATTTTTAAACATTTCCAGCATTGTTCCTTCATTCAAATGACCTAATTTCAGATGCCATTCATGAAATTTCAATTTTTTAGTTCTATCAATATCTACTAGGTTAACATTTTCGCATTTTTTGGTTCCCCTTCTGTCAGCTGTTGCGATTATTTTCCCACTTGGCTGTAAGATGTGCACGACGTTCCTCTTAAAATGAACTTCCAATTCTTTATTTGTAATTTTTGCAACCGATAATAAATTGGTCTTTAACTTCGGCACATGCATTACATTTTCCAGCTTTAGCACTTGTTCAGTAGCACCTTTATTTGCTGTTAACTCGACAGTTCCTATTCCTTCAATAGGGGTTACTTCACCATTTGCAAGATGTAAGTCTTTTTTAACCTCTTTTAAATAGCTAAAGTTATCAGCTTCCATAGACATATGCGAAGTGCAACCACTATCAATACACCAATGATTATAAGACCCCGCGGTACAGTTTAGAGCAATCTCTTTTGCCTCATTTTTAACGCCTTCCACACAAATTTTTGTAGATTCCTTCCGTGTCTTATAACTATTGTTGTAGATAGGCCGTTTACTTCTACAATCAGCTGCTTTATGCCCCGGCTTCCTACATCGATGACACAAGAATTTAAAAGGTAATCCATTTCCATGCTTGTACTTAAGAATCTCAACAGTTTTGTCAACTTCTCCTTTTCTGAATTTGTTACCTGTTAGCATCGCATTTTGTGAAATATCTGATTCCCTAGCCCTTCGGGCATCTGTTTCCTCGATAATTTTAATTTTCAAGTCGTCTGGTTTTGGCAAAATATCTCTCGACTCAATTGCACAACGAAAGTTTTCGTAACTTTCGGGTAAACTATATAGCAACATAATTGTCTGTAATTCCTCATTAATTTGTAATTCCAAGTTCGATAGCTTGTCAATTGTATCGAAAAACTCGTGTATGTGCCCACGGATGTCTTCTCCCTCATTCATTTTGTGCAAGAGAAGGTGTTTTAATAGTGATGCCTTCCTTGCTGGCCCCTTCGACTGATAAATGGAATGCAATTTTTTCCATACTTCATTAGCAGTAACACAATTCTTGATCTGCTTTAGTTCCGAAGGATGTATTGCTAGAATGACGTCTGCCTTTGCCTTCTGGTCTTCGCGATCCCATTCTTTAGCTTCCGTTTTTGTTGATTCCTCTGCAGTGATTATTGGTCTTTTACATTCACCATTCACATAACACAGAGAGTTGTTTTTTATCAACAGGGCTTCCATTTGGATCGTCCATGTCTCGAAGTTCTCCTTTCCCAGAGGTTTAATCCTTACCGTCGTGCTCGCCATTTTATTATTATTATTTTTTTATTTAAATTTTTATTTATTTATTTATTAAAAAAAAGTTTCCTGTGTGCGCAGTTGATACGCCCTGGGCCCATAACCTGTGGTTTTAAACGAAAGATTAGTAAAAGAATTTTAAGGAAGAAATAAACCTTTATTAATCTAATCGTCCATCCCTTAACATCGATAAATTGGAATTGAATAAAAACAAAGGGAAGTAAATTGACATTTCATTGTATGTACATAATTAATAAAGTGTACAATGCAATGATTTTATAAACACAAAGTAGCAACAACCGAGTGTCGGACTGTACAAATGATTTGCATATTACAACATTAATTGATAAGAAATACGGTTATCTGTAACTTTTCAATGTTTATCGAAGTAGTCAAATTTTCCCCCTCGGAAATAATAAAAGATTTTCGCCAAAAAAGATTTTTCTAGTGTCTACCTGCGGAATGTACTTTTAAAATATTTGAAGGCAAATAAATTTGATTACGTATAAATTTTTTGATTCTTACAGACTTTTTAAGAACACCAGAAAAACTCGTATCACATAAATGCAATTTCTGACAGTGATAATTTCCTGGGTATAAAAAAAATGAAAGTAAATCTGTTGAAAATCTTATTGACCAATCCCGGGCCCAGAAAATCTCTAAAAATAGACAAAGCATTACACCTATCATTGAAACAATTATTGTTCTCGGGCGACAAGAGCTGCCTTTACGTGGACATCGTGATAGTGGTAAACTAATTATTCAAAACGATTTTACTGGGCCGAATGAAGGAAATTTTAGGGCTTTATTGAAGTAAAGAGCCAAGGGGGATCCACTTCTTCATAGCCATTTAGATGGGCCAGGGAAACGCGATAAATATACGAGTGCTTCTGTGCAAAATGAAATTGTCGATGCTTGTTATGAAGTATTGACTCAAAAATTTATAGCTAAAATTAAAGCTGCAACATTTTTCTCAGTCTTAACGCACGAAACGCTAGATTCGTCTACAATCGAGCAGGTTACAAATTGCATTCGATACGTGAGTAAGACAGACGAAGAGAAGTATATTCTACGTGAGGATTCTTTGAGATTCATACCAACAGCTTCCACTACAGGTAAAAACTCAATCATTCATCAAATCATTTCATTGCATTTTGCCACTTTAGGCATCGTTTTTTGAGCAAGATTTTTATACATGACGTAGAATAAAGATGCCTACCTTACAGCACCTTTTAACTGAAAGAAAAACGTATTTTTTAGGATTGATTTTTCTGGAGGTCGAATAATTCTAATTCGAAAAATTCTTGTTTGTGTGTGTTTTTTGGGTAAAATAGGTCGATTGTCGGTCAATCACCGAAAACATAATCTCTCAAAGAATGAACTCGAGTTCATATGCCACGTGTCAAAAGTAGTCACTTTTTACCCTAGTGCTGCAAAAAATAATCTACTTGGTAGTCTCAAGTCACGCCATGAATATTTTTGGAAAAAATTAATTTGTTTATGAATAATGGTGGATTGAATATTTTGGCATCGATTAATTATAAAATTATTTTCTCGTAAACGATACGATGAAAATTATTGAAAATTTGGGAAAATGATGTGAAATAAATACGATTTACTTTAGTGTGCGGAACAACATAATAATTTATTATTGTTACTAATTTTTATCATTTTTTTATAAACAAATACTGATTTGGCCCTGTTCTCAATGCAATATTCGAAATTTTTTTCGAGGAGTGTAATCTATGAAGGCTCACGATTAAAAAACCTTTTCAAACTTTTTGTGATCGCTCTTCGGGTTGGTAAAAAAGTTGGTCTTCTTAATGTTGAGTGGTAGTCAATTGCATTGTTTAGGTTGCTTTCTATTTCCATATTAACTGGTCTATGTTCCTCGTCTTCTACACTTATTTGTACCTCCATATTTATATTAGGGGAAATTTCAATTTCAAAACAATCTTCATACTTTCCTTCGATATTATACTCGTTTGTGAACCTTACATTTCGGCTAACCATAACTTTTCTTTCTTCTAAGTTCCAGATTCTATAGGCCTTTGATTCTGTTGAATATCCCAGGAATACCCCTTACCATAAAGTTCGCCTTAATTTAGTATAAATCAACCACCTTCGCAAATAAATATTAAAAAAAGTGCATATCATCGCATTAGTTTTCATTATTACTGAAGTAATCGTGAAAACCCCCTAAAAAGGGGTGTTTTTTGCATTTTTAGGGGTGACGCCCTAATTTTAGGACCGCGGGACCTCGATTTTTATGATCAGCGACCCCAAAAACCTTTAGGGTTCGATTTTCTTAACGGTGTTATTGTGGAACACCGCCCCCGCGTTTTGAATGGACTATAAACAATAGTATTTTTTACCAACCCGAAGAGCGATCACAAAAAGTTTGAAACAGTTTTCTAATCGTGAGCCTTCATAGATTACACTCCTCGAAAAAAATTTCGAATATTGCATTGAGAACAGGGCCAAATCAGTATTTGTTTATAAAAAAATGATAAAAATTAGTAACAATAATAAATTATTATGTTGTTCCGCACACTAAAGTAAATCGTATTTATTTCACATCATTTTCCCAAATTTTCAATAATTTTCATCGTATCGTTTACGAGAAAATAATTTTACAATCAATCGATGCCAAAATATTCAATCCACCATTATTCATAAACAAATTAATTTTTTCCAAAAATATTCATGGCGTGACTTGTGACTACCAAGTAGATTATTTTTTGCAGCTTGGTTTTAATTTTGCTTTCAACGTCGAAAATCATGAGCTCACTTGAGAAATTTCTACTCATGTACATATTTACAGGTCATGTACTTGCCAAGCTGATAAATAGAAAATCTTCAATCTTGTGAACTGAACATTTCGTTCTTGGTAGGCCAAGGGTACGACGGGGCAAGCAATATGTCTGGTCAATATAATGGTGTTCAAGCAGTTATACGAACAGAGTATGCACCACATGCTTTATATGTCCATTGTGCAGCTCACTCCTTGAATCTTGCTATAGCTATTACGAGCAGGGTACCAGCCATCAGAGATTGCCTTAGCACCATAGAAACCGTTTCCAATTTCTTCCATACTCCTAAAAGAAAGGCAATTCTGGAAAACACTATCGAAGAATCTGATGAAACTCCAAGAAGTAAAACTTTGAAGAGATTGAATCTGACTCGATGGGTGTCAAAATATGAAGCTGTCGACGATTTTCATGAATTATTCCCGTTTGTTTACGCAACTCTGGATGAAATGAGGACTTCAGAAAGCGACGCAAAAAATTTGAAAAATGCTATGGATTTCGAATTTTTAATATCTTTACATGTTATAAATCTGGTTTATCAACTTTCGTTGCCTTTGAGTCGCAAATTTCAAAAGGTCAATTTAGATTTGGTTCAAGCTCTGGATCTCGCCAAAGATTTACGTGAAGAATTGAGGAATATTCGAGCAAAAGAAGATGCATTTTCTGGAATTTTCGAAGCTTCGAAAAAAATCGCTGAAACCGTTGACATTGAGACGAAACACAAAAGATTATTCGGCAAACAGAAGAATCGAGCAAATCCTGAAGTTCAAAGTACAGAAGATTACTTTCGTGTGACGGTCTTCAATCCATTTCTGAACTTCTACATCATGAATCTTGGAGAGAGATTTACTAACCATGAAAATATATTAGAAGGATTTTCGGTACTCTTCAACCATGATAATATCATATATATTATATACGAAATTGACAAAACAGCTGATAAATTTATCAAAACTGTCGAGTTTTATCAAGAATTCCTTGCTGGAGGGCCACCTGCTGTTCTTGTCGAATTGAAAGTATGGAAGAAATATTTAATTCGTAAAGGCGATATCAAGCCTAAAAATTCATGGATGATTGTCCAGAAACAAATTTTGCGAATATCAATAGATTGCTCAGAATATTAGCTATGTTGCCGGTATCGACGTCTACTGCAGAACGAACATTCTCTAGTTTGAAGCGAATAAAAACGATTCAAAGAAGCACGATAAAAGAAGTGAGTTTGTTTGCATTGACCCTTCTGACTAATTAATTTTCATTGCCAATGAAAAACTCATGCTTGTATCATTTTTGTTATTTTAGGACCGCTTAAATGGTTTGGCTGCTCTGGCAATTCATCGTAACATTGGAATCACAGCTGACGAAGTCATAAATGAATTGTCAAAAAAACCCCGAAAGTTAGATTTCTTGCTCTAATTTTTCCAAGAATATTTTCTATGATGTGAATATATACATATGTACATACATATAATTTAATTCAATTTTTTACTAATTTTTTCCAATTTATTTAAATTTTTTACAATTTAATTTAATTAGTTACTTGCACATGTTGATGGTGGGCGACCTTTCGGTTGGACCATCAATTTTTTACGACAAACTTTTTTGAGTTCTTTATAACGGTATCTCTTAATTTATCTAACAAATATTTACTACTACATAGTATTTTTGCAATCACCAAACCCGACATCTTTAACGCCTATGCGTTTCACTAGGAACCACTATCGAGAATTTTCGCAATTAGAAAAGTTAGGCGTCAAAAGGAAGCTACTCACGAAATTTCAGTTTATCCAAAACAGAACATCGGAAGAAAAATTTATTTATTTTTAATTTTATACTAAGTCATATCCCCCCCCCATGGCTGAAAGCTATCTACGCCACTGCTCTTAGTCCAATAAATATGTAGGTACATAGAAACTTTGTTTTGCGAAAAATACCGCACGCGATTTTTTTACTAATTGGTTTTATGTGTTTTTATGAGCTTAAATTCAAACTGGCCTCATCCCCACCCTTGTGCTAACTAAGCATTTAACGAAAAAATGTGCATATATGGGTGTTTCCACAAAAATCCGGCATCTCTGTGTCCGCAGCACTCCCCACTTGATATAATTAATATTATTTTATTTTAAGAATGCTAAGGGCCTGTTTCACAGTGCGAACTTAAGTATAAAAATTAACTTAAGTTATACTTAAGTATGGATGCCAGTTGCCACTTAAAATTTACTTAAGTATAACTTAAGTGGCAATTTCTATAGACTTAAGTTTTTCTTAAATCAGAATGCATAGAAAATTCAAACGTCAATTAATTCCGGTACATTTCAAGGAAAACGCGATTAAAGGAAATTTTACATGTAAAGTTTGGCGATTGTAAGTTCATAATTTACAATATTGAAGTGCCGCCGTATTTTTTTTTTTTATGTGGCAGTGCTAAGCTTAGGAGTCACCCTTTGTACTACTAGTCCGTCATATCATTTGTCACGTCATGGTGCAATGTCTAGCAGTAAGCTTAGTACGGGGGAGTGATGAGGGGGGGGGGGGTATAGGTTAAGGATTAAAAGGTACGGGGGGTATTGAAGAAGGTGGTGATGAACCCTGCGTTTGAACTCTTGGGTGTTGTAGGAGTTCGGAAATACTGACTGCGAGAGGTTATTCCACAGTAGAGTTGGGCTAATCTGGTGTTGCGGGTATAAGATTGCCGTGGATTTGTCGCTTAGACTCGAACACTCGAGCAGGGACTTCTCGAACAAAGAGACCCTGCTCCTCGCTATTGCAGGGCACTCACAGAGAACATGGAGGGCAGACTCATCCTCTTCTAGGCAAAGCCTACATGTAGGGTCCTCCGCCCTTCCTATCTTCCATAAGTGGTAATTTAGGGCACAGTGTCCGGTAATTAAGCCAACAAGTGTCCTAACGGGGACGGCACTGTTGGCCAGTCCAGGCGCGGACCTCCAGCGTTCAATATGTTTCATCAAAGTTCGATCAGCCAGGGCCCTTTGCAGCAAGCTGGACGAGGCAAGCCATGGAGAGGATGGAGAGTGATGGAGAGGCAAGCCATTCTTTGAATTTTGCTTAAAATGGTTATGGAACCCTTAAGCTTCGTTCTGTGCCACCAAACTAAAGCTCCATAAGTTGCCATGGGTCTTATGATGGTGGTGTATATCCAATACATGGTTTTCGGTTGCAAACCCCTGGTGGAACCACAAGCTCTGCGGCAAGCCCACAGGGATCTGCGCGTTCTACACATCAGAATGTCCATATGCTGTTTGCAGTTGAGCTTGGCATCTAGCGTCACTCCTAAATATTTGGCTTGTTGTGAAAAACCTATAGTTCTGCCCGCGAATGTAGGTTCCCAAATTCCCGGTAGTGATCGTAACCTGGTGAAAGGAACTAGAATCGTTTTGTCGGGATTTTTGACTTTTAGACCTACGCTCTCGCACCAGCTAGAGACCAGATCAAGTGCCTGCAGCAGGCGCCTTGACATGGCGCCTTCAGATTCACCTGTAATTACTATGACGACATCGTCAGCGTTACCTTGGGCGAAAATGTTTCGACCGTTGAGCAGCTCGAGGAGTTCATCTACAACAAGGCACCAGAGACGAATTCATATCTTGTTGAGTGCGTGAAAGGGGTAGTTGCAGGTGAAAGGAATGAGACGAGTGGGCTAATCTGGTGTTGCGGGTATAAGATTGCCGTGGAGGCAGGAGAGCGTTTAACTCGTATGAAACAAATATAATAGTAAGAAGAAGAAAAAATTGCACTGTGAAACCGAATTTGACTTAAGTTACACTTAAGGGAAATAATTTACTTACGTTTAAGAAAAACTTAAGTTCGCACTGTGAAACCGGCCTTAAGTAACAAATCAAAATATTTTGTATTTATTCCTCAAATTTTGTTTAAAATAATAATACACTATACTCTTGAAATCATATTTATTGACCACAAACGTCAGTCCCTAGCCATGTCCGTGCCCTGAAATTTTACGTTTGGGCATCCATATTTCGAAGAAAATTTAATTTTCTTTTCAATTTTTCAATATTAAAGTATTTACAACTAATTTCATCATTTTTTGAAATTTAAAAAAAAACAATAAATGTGTTTCCTAAGGTCGAAATTAGTGTCCTCAATTTTAATCGTCAGTCCCTAGCCATTAACGGATTTTAAAATTTCGCGGTATTATATGGGTGTAGAGGGAATCTAATTCAGTTGATTTTAAAGAAAGAGATGAAATTATCTACAGACTGCACTCCTTTTGCAGCGGCCATTTTGTAAATAAGTGTAGAGGCGAGATTTGCTGTGCCAAGTAGTGCTGATCCAGTCACTTCGTCAGTCCCTCGGTAAGTAATTTTATAGTTTAATAATAGGAAATTGACATTAATTACTTAATATTTACAAGTGGTTTATCGGCCTAGTTCGGTAGATAGTGTTTGATATCGTAGTATAGTGGTCGAGCAGTATTTTTTTTAAAGTTTTACTCAGAATCGTCAGTCCCTAGACCGCCAGGCCCTAGCTGTTAATGCTGCTAGGGACTGACGAGAGTGGTCAGGGGCTGACGTTCACTTATAATTATACAGGGTGTATCAGTGAAAATGCCAAAACGCCTGGCTGCGAATAGGTCTTGGATATACGAACAAAAAATCGTATAGGTGGGGGCGGGAGAATCATAACGGTTTAGCCGCTAGGGCCTTTGTGAAACTTTTTTGGTAGAAGTTTAAATTTTTTTTCCTGTGTGAGGTATTCGGTCCAAAGGTACTGCGGCCATTAAGTTGGCCTATTGTACTACAACCCCTACATCTCATATTTGTAGGCCAGACCGCCTGAACAAGTTCAGCAGTCTGCCTAGTGGTTTGTCGCTTAGACTCGAACACTCGAGCAGGGACTTCTCGAACAAAGAGACCCTGCTCCTCGCTATTGCAGGGCACTCACAGAGAACATGGAGGGCAGACTCATCCTCTTCTAGCCAAAGCCAACATGTAGGGTCCTCCGCCCTTCCTATCTTCCATAAGTGGTAATTTAGGGCACAGTGTCCGGTAATTAAGCCAACAAGTGTCTTAACGGGGATGGCACTGTTGGCCAGTCCAGGCGCGGACCTCCAGCGTTCAATATGTTTCATCAAAGTCCGATCGGCCAGGGCCCTTTGCAGCAAGCTGGACGAGGCAAGCCATGGAGAGGATGGAGAGTGATGGAGAGGCAAGCAATTCTTTGAATTTTGCTTAAAATGGTTATGGAACCCTTAAGCTTCTTTCTGTGCCACCAAACTAAAGCTCCATAAGTTGCCATGGGTCTTATGATGGTGGTGTATATCCAATACAGGGTTTTCGGTTGCAAACCCCAGGTGGAACCACAAGCTCTGCGGCAAGCCCACAGGGATCTGCGCGTTCTACACATCAGAATGTCCATATGCTGTTTCCAGTTGAGCTTGGCATCTAGCGTCACTCCTAAATATTTGGCTTGTTGTGAAAAGCCTATAGTTCTGCCCGCGAATGTAGGTTCCCAAATTCCCGGTAGTGATCGTAACCTGGTGAAAGGAACTAGAATCGTTTTGTCGGGATTTTTGACTTTTAGACCTACGCTCTCGCACCAGCTAGAGACCAGATCAAGTACCTGCTGCAGGCGCCTTGACATGGCGCCTTCAGATTCACCTGTAATTACTATGACGACATCGTCAGCGTTACCTTGGGCGAAAAAGTTTCGACCGTTGAGCAGCTCGAGGAGTTCATCTACAACAAGGCACCAGAGAAGTGGAGATAAAATTCCTCCCTGCGGGCAGCCTCTTGCTATAGTGCCCTCCAGAGACCCCTCAACATGAGAAACAATTAGTTTGCGAGTTCTCAGCATAGAGTCAATCCAGTTGCAGAAAGTGCTACTTAGACTGTGTCTACTTAGAGCTATGGTATCAAAGGATGTGTTGTCAAAGGCTCCCTCGATATCGAGGAAGGCCGTCAGCGCAACTCCTTTGTTTAGAGCTGCATGTTCAAGCCTGAGCACCAGATTGTGCAGTGCTGTCTCAGTAGACTTGCCCGCCTGGTACGCATGCTGATAGGAGCTTATGGTTGGCTTTGAAGATAAGTTTCCCTTATCGCCCGGTCGACAATTTTCTCCATTGTCTTTAAGACAAAAGACGAGAGACTTATCGGCCTGAAAGATTTAGTCCAGGTGTAATCCGAACGCCCTGGCTTAGGGATAAATGTTATGTTGACGTTCCTCCAGACGGATGGGATGTAGCCATGTGCGAAGGAAGCCCTAAATAATTTGCATAATATGGGAGTGACTAGGTCGCAGCCCTCCTGTAGCAGAATGGGATAGATTCCGTCTGCTCCAGGGGACTTGTATGGTTTGAACGATCTAATCGCCTCCCTAATAGTTTCATGGTTGAACAAGGTATTTGCTTCTGTCCAGGCGGCTTTGGACACTTAAGAAAGTTGGCCTGTTCGCTGCCCAGCAGAAGTTATGTTCTCTTTTGATTAAATGGTTGTGCCTGGGAAATATGCCTGGAGCAATATTATCAAGGTTTCTTCCCTAGACTGTGTGAAAGAGCCGTCGGTTCTCCTGATGGATCCAAGATCTACCGACAAGCCCTTTGATAAAGCTTTATAGATTTTTGCTGAGTCTCGAATGTCTTCGACACTCTTGCAGAAATTCCTCCAGCTATTTCTTTTTGCTCGTCTGATCGCCCTGTTATAGCTGGTTAGCGAACTTTTATTACTCTCCCAGTTGCCGCTATTCTTAGCTGCGTTGAACAGTTTCCTCGTAGCGGATCTTAACTTGGAGAGCTCGTTATTCCACCATGCAGTTTTCTTATTACGCGTCCTCATCAGAACAGGGCAGTTAATGTTGTAAGCAGCAGTAACCGCCTCCGTAAAGAAGTCCGCGGATAGTTCTACATCCATCGTAGATTTGATTGAGTGCATGGAACCCTTCAATATGCTACTGAGTTCGGCCCGAAAGTCTGTCTAGTTCGTATATCTAGGATTCCTGTATGTACTCAAATTTTCCAAAGACTCACCCACCATAAAGTAAATGTGTCTATGGTCTGAGCACGATGGCTCATCTGAGACCCGCCAGTCATTCACGTAAGTGGCAACTTGTTGAGTAGCTAGCGTGATGTCTATAACCTCATGTCTCCTACCGTTGTCGAAGGTAGGATCCATGCCGCGATTTAATATGTCCAGGTTAGTAGTTAAAAGGTAATCAAAAAGGTATTCACCCCTCTTTTGCACTCCACTGCTACCCCAGGCATCATGATGGAAGTTCGCATCACATTCTACGATGATCTGCAGACCGCTCCTGTTAGAGTGACCCACGATATCCTTCAGTTCTTTGGACGGTGGTGGGTCTCTGGAGTCATAGGGGAGGTATGCCGAACATAAGGTAATCATCCTCTTGCTGCCCCCTCTGTTAATCTGTATCATCACCACTGCCAGGTCTCTCGAAGATTTATCTGTGAGAGGAAAGCAGTTAGTGCTTTTACTGTAAACTACACAGGTCCGAGGGTCGCCGTCCACATCACTGCATGCAATGCTGTAGCCGGTTTCCCGCAAGCCCTGTGGCCAGCACCCCCTGCCGCCCTCGCACCCAAAAACTGAGGCGGACAATCGCCTTTACGACTTTTGTCTACCTCAGACAGGATGGCATCGCAGACGGAGGATGATTGCTCCTCTGTCAATTTGCCCTCGGGATAGTTGTCCAGGACCACTGCCATGGTGATCCAAGCTAACTTATCTCGGTATGAGGGTTCTTGCGACTCCCCCTTTTTTTCCTCTTCTGGGGTCCCTGCCCAGCCGGAGAATCCTCAGACCGCTGCCGTTTTGGCAGTGTGTCAGTTGGGTCCGGCATAGGACATAGCCCCCTAGAAGTTGTAGGAGTTGATACTACCAATTTCCCAGGTCCAGAAAGTTCTGGCAGTGCAGCGGTCGTCCAGGTCTGCTCCTTGGAGCCCCCCGTCCTGACCACTGTCCTGCCTTGGGTTTGTTGGGAAGGAAGTTCCGCATGTGGGACTGGGGTGTGCTCCGTGGAGCTCCCCAATTCCTCTGCAGCCTTCCTTGCCTTGGCCCTCTTCCTCTTGGCAGCACCGGATTTTTTCTTGCTAGGTTGCACGGTCATACCGACAACCTTGGCAGTTATTTCTTCAACAACATTGTCACCAGCTGCCTGGGCCAGTGTTGTTGATTGAGACGCCGAAGCTTCTGTGCTAGACGAGGTACCTCCAAGGAGTTCCCTCTCCAGCTCTGAGCTGATACTTATTGCATCAGACTCACAACCTCTTTCTTCGTCTGTTTATTTATTTTTTTTTTTTGAAATTTTTCGGTCCATAAGAGTCCCACGAGTATGGCAGGAAAGGGAAGGTCCATCCTAACAGAGCCTCCATATTAGGATAAGGCTATATACAACTGGGTGCGCCTGGTGCCCAGAGGAGACCGTTAGAGACAGTGCAGCACTACCCACTGCCACGCAGCCCTCGACACGATGTCATTTACATCTTGGCTTGGTAGGCTTTTAAGGGTCTGCTCCCTACTACCGTGGTTAGTTGGTTATCCAGAGGGCACCACGAGGAGTTGACGGTTCGGTTTTGCCCCCAGTTTTCATATTACTCTGTATTTTGGTAACCCTATTAGATATTTTCATGAATAAGGCAGCAATCTACGCAAAATACTCCCACTTATCTAAAACTGTTAAAGTTAAGGTTTCAACCCACCAACGTCCATTGTTAATCACAACAGTCAGTCCCTAGATGCCTAAATTCGCAAAACTCAAAATTTCTCATAAAATTCTACATACAGTGACTGGCCCCTTTAGGTATGACGAAACAAATTAATCACCTATTAGGAAATGCAATAGCATCTTAAATATTATGAAGACAAATTACTTTCAAAAGTCGCCCTAATTTTATGGAAACACCCATATAGTCTTTTTTGTACATAAATAAGTTATTTAATTATTTTGTTTAGATTTTTTGTCGGTAGTTTTGTACTCCAAACTTTAAACTTCACTCTAAATCTGTCTTCATTTTCGCTTGCTATGTATTCATTTTTATTTGCTTTTATGATTCTTAATGTTACTTCTGCTACTTTTTGTGTATAGCCTATATAGAAATAAAAATAAAATAAATATATCACTTTCTTTGCACTATGTGTAAGGCTGAAAAAAATACGTGTTTTTTTGGAGAAAAGGTGGTTGAAGTTGAAATTTTAGTAAAAAAAAAAACATAATTTTGACTTAGACGACCCATAATTCTGGACGCTGGTGGGTTGAAACCATAACTTTTACAGCTCAAGATAGGTGGGAGTATTCTGCGTAGAGATTGCTGCCTTGTTCATGAAAATATCTAATAGGGTTACAAAAATACAGGGTAATATGTTAACCTCTACAAAAAAAAAATTCAAATCGCCCTAGCGGCTAAACCGTTACGATTTGCCCTCCCTCACCCAACGATTTTTTGTTCGTCTATCCAAGACTTATCCAAAACCTAACTCGTCAAGTAACTGATACACCCTGTATACTAATACGTACACACATTTTTTGAAGGTACCTATAATTTTGCATAAGTGTTTTCTGTTAAAAAAATAGTTTCTGTTTTTCATTTATTTACAGTTTCTGAAGTAAGCAATTTGGTTATATATTTCTTAAATGTACCCATCAGTAATTATAAATTTAACAATAACTGTTCTGTGGTGATAAGGAAAATCGGCTTAAGTCGACTTAAGACAAAATTGAGTTAATTATGTCAATGAATTCTCCGTATAAGAATCCCCATCGACACAAAATTTGATTCTCTTTGGACCAATATTTAGAAAGTTATGATACATTGTTTTTTCGCTTTTCCATTACAGATTGAATAACTTTGATTCTTAAAATCGCTCTGGTGTAAAATCATGTTTTTTGACTTAAGGCCCTAATACACTCAGCGACGAAGTCCAACATGAAATTCAGTTCCAACAACAAAATATTAAGGGAAGCTTAAAAAAAAATACAGTCACAAAATTAAACTAACCCAATCTCAAAAACATCCTAACACAGTCAAAATTACCTGTTGTGCACTGCTTGCAGTGCACAACACGGCCGCCGGAGGGGAAATCTTTGCACAATAAAGGGGTTCGGCTGCATTCGTATGTCTTGTTGGGCTTTACTTTATGAGTGCGTGCCCGAGGTAAATTTTCTGGCGACTTTCAAGAAATCTCTTCTGCGGTGTCGCCGGCTAGAAATTGAAGCCAGTGTTAGATAATTATGAATGGAAATTGAATTAATGTCGCAGTAATGCACTCTACGAACTTGTTCCTGTCATGGGATATGAGAATAGATCTTTTTTGTTTGATATTTAAATTTTTCATTCATGTGAAATTTTGATATCGCTGCTTTTGCTGATTTGAAATTTAGCAAGTGCTAGATACTAGTTTTTTTTGTTTGGCTCCCACCCCCTTTACTAAAAAATCTGAAAAACACCCCCGACTTTCCGAATTTCCGGACCTCCTACCAAATTAACCCAGAGGTCCAGCAAAGCCCATATTTACATACAAAAATAATAAAAACCATAAAAAATGAATTTACGCAAAATTTATCTACACTCATGTTGTAAAATACCTGTGCAAGGGATACACCTTTTTTGCGAATCTAGTTCCGGGAAGTTGTTACGGCTAAAAAGACAATAACGAAAAACAAGGATGTCATAAAACTTAATTATTACATGAAGGTAGTATTTGCCATTAAAATATTTTCTTGGGTTTTTCATAAAGCCAAGATAATAAACACCGATTGATCACTACCTGACCACCGGGCAAGAATCCCTAAATTCTCAAATCAAGGAAATCACCATCAAGCAAGTCATTAAAATTCTTGCCAAACAAACCGATTTTTCCTCAGATTTTATTTTTTCCCGAAAATACGATCACCATCCATGCCTGCAACAAAAAAGGTTTGAAATTTCCCCTGCAAAAGCCGAAGCAGAAGCTCTCACTTATACAAACGCATCTCGTGTATGATTACGCAAATGCTTTATACAGAATACAACTAGCGCAGAGATTTGCTTGGAGCGGAAATTTGATGTATTAAAACTGAAGAATTTTAGGGAATTTTCGTTCTTAAATTTTGTGGACAATTTTTAAAACATAATTTACTCATGAAAGAAGGCTAAAATTCAAAAATTTTCCACCATGAATAGCTAGATAATCGATTTAAGTTTATCGTACATTAAAAAAAATTTAAAATTTTTCCACCTAAATAGGAGTATTTTCCGGGCGCAGGTACGGAACTTTGAACCATTATAACTAATATACTAATAAAAAATATTAAAATTTTCCACCATGAATAGCTAGATTTATGTTTTCTTAAAAATACCTAATTTAAATTATTTCATTTGGTTGGATAGTTTTCTTAATATTCGCGGGCGGGCGATACCCTATAATTGCTCGATTGAGTGTATTAGGCCCTTAAGCGGTTTTTCCTTATCACCACAGTTATATACTTTATATAAAACATAAGTTATACGAATTTTGCTGTATTCATTTCAGAGGTACCTATACTTTTGCGGCTCACTGTATATAATTAAATGCGTTTCCCTTCACTATAAGTTCATCACAAGAGCGGGGATGACGCCATAGCTCATAAAAATATATAAAATTTTTGGTAAAAAAATCGGTTGCGGTATTTTTCGCATTACCAATTCCCGTTTTCCGACCTATAGGACTATCTATTAATCAATATAAAAGAGCTCCGAGACTGCCTGGCAGACAACGCACTGACAAAACCACTGGACCGGGCTGAAATTTTGACCATACGTTCGTATAATGACTTGGAAGAATCTATTGAAATTCCATCCCTTACCCCCTTAGGGATGGACCCTTTCAAGATTATACGTTTGTGAGGAAAATTTTTTCTCCGCGACTATTCATGGCGTTTTTTGCGCAGATCTCCATGTGCAAGAGCGATGGCGTAAACTCAATGCAAGCGGTAGGGCAGTGCCAACAGGAACCGAGCCACCCGCAAGGATAAATGTGGAAAAATTAGGCAAAATGCCGTATAATTTGATGAACCACTTTTGGCGCTTATAGACCTTTGGAAACAATTCCAAAATGTCGTAAAAATGGCCAAAAATAGTTTTTCTCGTTTAAAAAAACTAGACTCTAAAAAAAAAACTTTTTAATATTAACAAAATGAGGTAAAGAAAGGTAAAAGTCACATTTTTTTAAATGCTCATATCTTTTACGAATAAACCGATTTGGTAATGAAACTCGCGGAAACTATAGTCGTTGGGGAGTGCAGTAAAAGCGTTTTTGAAAATTTGTGAAATAATAATTAGTTCGAAAAAGTCAAAAGCCACAAAATTCTTTAAATTAAAATTCTAATTGACATGCAAAGACGGTTTGTTAGATAATTAAAGATTGTTAGAAGGAATTCGATCATGACGTGTGATACAAGGGCAAACAACTATCGCACAGCAAATGGTTATTATAACGCAATAATGAAAATTTTAAAATTTGGAAGTCTTATGATTTAGAGGCTGCTGGGCAGCTTGTTTTCGAAGTCTATTGAAATGCTACGATTTATGTAAAAGCAAGGACTGCGAATCGACCTGTAAATCAACTAAGGTGAATTTACATATCCGACGCTTTTCTGTCGCGCCCCTCATTTGTAAGATACACCAATTAGAATTTTGGCGAATTATTAAATATGCTAAAATAATTGTGTGGGAAGAAATTGCAATTGCATAAAAGAGGAGTCGAGGATAGAAATAGGACTTTACAGGGCACCAAAAATCTGGTCAGTTGTTTGACAGTGATGTTGGCAGGAGATTTTCCAAAAATTTGCCTGTAGTACCAAAATGAGCCCGAGCTAATGAAATTAAAGCCTGTTGGAAAAGATTTGTTTTTGTGGCCCTCAATATAAATCCTCAAACTTACCAAAACTATTAGAGTTCATCTGAAAAGCGAATTTTCAAAGAACAATTTTCAGATATTTTTATAAAAATAGGAAACGGAGATAATCCATAACATTTTCCATCGATTTATCCGGCGGATAGATCAAATTTATCCAGCATTGCTTAAACACCAGTTTTGTGATTGGTCTTTTTGACTCCAAAAAACAATCAAGCTGCGTTCATTAATTACATTTTACTAAATCCGTCATCTACCACAAATTATGCGTTAAAACTAAACCAATTGTAGATGAGGGCGTATGCATCTAGAAACAAAAACTGGTGTAGAGGGTGGTTTGCGGAGTTGGAAATTGAAGAGTTTCGTGTATCCATCGAGAATATAAGAATTGATCGACGAATAAGAAATTAATGCATTTTCGACACTTTGAAGTATCTTTTGCCCATCCCTTACTGATTACTGACCCTTTAATGAAGCTAATTCACTTCCTGCTGAGCTACATTAAGCTGCTTTACTCGCTCGTTTGCAAAACTTACTTCTACTAAATTTTCAGTAAGCCTTCATAAACACTGAAAGCACACGGCATCTTCTATAATAGGCCTTACGTTTTAGATTAAACAATTTTTTTGTGCTGTGAAGGCTTAAAGTTTTTTCTTCTTCATTTAATATTTGCATATGAGCCTTTTGTATTTGCGTATGAACCTCACGCACAAGGCGTTTAAATGTAAGTTGAATGCTGAGTTTTACTGGCCGCATCCAAATTGGGCCCTCTGATATAAGTTAATTTTGTATTTGCTTGCACATTGATATCTTTGTTTTTAATATACCCAAGCCCTATTTTTTAGGCAACTGTTAATTAGTTTAAAATTAATTCTTTAAAATAATTTACATTTCTTCACTAATTTAGAATCAATTGTTCGATTTATACATAATTTAAGATACCAGAAATTGTAAACAGTAATTATGAAACTTACCATCGGTAAGTAAAAGGTACTTCAATATTGCCGCCGCGATATTAGAATTTCACATAATACAATCATAGGCTCGGTATTTTAAATTCAAGAATATCCATTTTGTACTATAGATTCAAGAATATCCAGATTTGTACTACATCTAGATCCCCCTCATCAAAAATTTCTAAGCACAATTATTTTATATTTTCGGATAAATTTTATCACGAGACTATTAAAACAATTGAGAAAAGAATTAATTTTTCATTTGTATGATTTAAGATTATTGTGAATATTCCTTTGACTGGTTGATGAGTAAATAGTCTTGGTGGCATATCAACTCATTTGTTGATTTAATTTCTGTTGTTTAAAAACAAGTGGCCCACTTTTTATATTGTACATACTTGAATAATTATTAACTTTATATGCTTTGAGTAAAATGAATTCGCGTGTGTATAACAGCTATTATTAAGAATTGTGTACCAACACTTTCTAGTATTTCTGTTCTTTTTTCTGTAATTCGTTTAATTAGTAATTTAAGAGATTGTTTCATTTTTCTTAGTTTTTTTTTGTGTTATCTTATATTACTAGTTTTTGTTTCTCTTAAAAAGACACAGATTAATCTTTTTGCTGAATTAAAACTAAGGTAGCTTTTTATGATATTGAATACTTTAAATAAACTTTTATTAAAAGAACTAAATAATTTTTAAAGAGCCTAATGTCAAAATCAGTCCGTACAAGAAATTGCTAATTGACTTAATTCACTAAAACATTCCCTAATCATTTGCGTTGTTGATTGCTTACCGATATCCATTAGTCAAAAATAATTTCGGAATATTTGTTTAGTAATTTTTTAAGGTATTCAAAAAAGTTATCCTTCAAATAGTATAATAAAGAATCTATTTAAGCATCAAATGTTTTCTTAAGAAAATAAAATCTGTTTTAAATAGAAAAAGTAGTTCCATATCAAATCCACAAGATTCAGAGCCAACTAAATAAACAAAACAAGTTGAGAATTTGAAATTTTTGTGAGGTATATTATAGTGGCCTTCACCTACCTATCACTAAAATAAACAATACTGATCTCCTCAAGTTGAACAACATGTTATTATAAAATTGGCACATTTTTAATAATTATAATATAATATCGAATTGTAAAGCAATATATTATTATTATTATTTATATTAAATTGCACTTTTCACAACACTAAAAAATTACTCCCACTATGCAAATAAAAATTTCAAACTTTCTCGTCTTAAGTAAAGATTTCGCCGGCAAACAAGATCACGATTGCAGGCCACACGCAACTTTATTATTTCCTTTTAATTCCAAATTTAAAGCACGATCGAAGTCTTTCAAAAAATTATGACTGAAAGCATGCCGGAGCTCGAGACTGTGTATTTATACCAGGGACGATGCCGTTTTTCTCTTATCTGCCAAGTGACAAAGGCAGATAGGTGAACACTACAAAGGTAGCTTCAGATAACATGAAGCTTTAGTGATTCCCATATAACTTGTTGTATACGTTGGGGCACCTAGCTAGATTGTATACATGGAGATAAGCATCTCAAATCCAACTACGTCTAATGGGTTTTCAACATGGCAACGATCAGGTGCAAAAATGTCCAAACTTTCAAATTTCAAATAATTCAGCTGGGCTTTGATTTACTCATATTTAATTGAAGATCACGACTACGTCACCGAATTAATGATAATTGGAAATGGGAATTTCGCTGACTCTTGGATTGTTTAGGATTTCATAAGTTCTGCAAATATTAGACCCAAAAAGGTTTTGGAAAGCTCAATCAGTTGCAATTCGTATTTGAAAATTTTCAAGTTTAAAGTGGGGTGTAGCAAACAAGACGATTTCAATTATTGTACTCACTATGGAAGGGGGTTCTTTGATTTTTAAGCTTATTTGATCTATACGGATTGGATTTTAAATACACCTTATTACCTACGGGGATTTTACCGTTTCATTTAATTGTCACTTTATGCAAAACAGGAGAATTCGATTTCAATTATATCACGATCAGCGATGTTGTTTGAACTTTCATATAATAATCAAACATTTTTTTGAGGAATCTTAATTTAGAGAACAGTTGTGAATCATTACACAGTAATGGAACCAATGCTAATGTTGCTTTTGCATCAAAGTCTTTAAATATTTATACAAATACACTAAAATATAAAAACCTCTTGTTGCAATTGAAAAAAAAAATTAGTACATGTTCTTAATAAATTAATTTTTGTTTGCGTTTAAAAGATTTTAATTTAAGCTTATTTACAAAGTTTTTAGCAAGTTGAAATAATCGTTTAACACATTTATCAGAGACTAAACATTCTACAAATTTTCGTAATCTGAAGGCATTAGTATTAAGGAAACTACCAATATTTAATGTTAGGCCCCGTATTCTTAGTCAGTTCTTATTCAAAGTTCATGCTTAAGCAATTGGTGTCATTTCGATTCACAGTCGCTACTTAAGCATTTCTTTAAGCAAATGCTCTAGCATGAACTTAATGAAGCAAATCTTATTCAAATAAGTATTCATAGTTGATGCTTAAACAAATGCTTAAGACGATCTTATTGCCCTTAATAATGAATTTAATTTTCAAGTCGTCGTCAAGGGTGCCTTAAGCAATTGCTTAAATTTGATTTTTCAATATAGTCCAGTGCAATTAGTAAAATGTAATTGAATTTTACGATGTACGATTTTTTTTTTAATTGTTCGGGTACATCTGACAATGAAAAAATCAAGTTTGTGGGGACGCAATGTGTTGCGAAAAGCCGCCATCTGAAGAAGAGGGAGAGGTAGTTTATAATAAATAACTCGTTTGCATGCAATGATAACTGAAAATGATCAATAGCAAGGTTTCGGAGAATAAAATTGAATGATGATTATCAGCTACTATTTATCATTATTATAATTTTCCAAAGTTGTTAAATAACTTAAAATATAGATAATTCCGAGCGTTATATAAAATTCTAATTCATCCGACACGGGTCACAAATAATTTCCCAAAAGTCCATAAAGCCAACTGACCGCTACTCGAGTTATGGAGGGCCAAAGTTCACGAAAATCATGACCATGATGACGCCAACCTCATTTCGTTATTTTTCTCTGGGATGACTGTTGTTGAAGATGACAGCATGAAAGAAGTGGAGATAGAAGAGATAGAGAAAATAAAAAAAAAATCCATACCTTATAACCTGCGGACTAGGGATACCATGTAAAAACGCTGCTTGCATTATACTTCGAAGGTGGTGCGAAAAATAATGCAGCGCCCGAGTTCTCCCAGCCCCTTATCTCAAAAACCATTGGTTTTGCGTAAATTCCATATAAGACTTTTTTTGCAGATTCATCTCACGAACAATCTTTACTTAGCCAAAAATTGCATAAAACCGATAGTTTACGAGATATTTGAGAAAAATTGATTTTCGTTACCTTTGACTCTCCATAAGTCGAGTAGCCGGTCAGCTGGCTTTATTGACTTTTGGGAAATTATTTGTGACCCCAAAATAAAAGAGAATCCCGCTGATAAATCTTCAGTTGCATTATTTCACAGGTTTGCTCTTTTTTTTGTATAAAGTGACTGGGCTAAATATATTTTTTCACACTTTAATTAAAAAATCAAATATAAGCAATTGCTTAAGTTATCTTGGAGACGACATTAATAGTGGAATTATTGGAAAATAACAAGGGAAATGCTTAAGCAATTGCTTAATAAAGTTCACCTTAAGAAATGACTGTGAATACATGATATCTTAAGAACGCCTTATTCAAATAAGGCGAACTTATTCAAGATATTCTTAAGTTCATGCTTAAGAATCGACTGTGAATACCGGCTTTAATTTACCCTTGACACATTTTTAACTTCTCAGTATAGGAAGTTATTGTAATCGATCCGAAAATCGAAATCGAAAATTTGAAGGTATTTTCATCTTTCAAGGTCCCAAGAGCATTTTAAGCAAAAAATTGGGAGGAAGTAGATATGTAGATAGTAGATAGCACGATATCGCGCGAATCAAAACTGATATCGACTTCGTTGAGGTGTCCTTCGAAGCGTATTAACCGAAATATGATCTGAAAAGATTTTCATGAAATTCGGTCCAGCCGTTTTTTTGTTTAAGCGACGTAAGTGATTTTTGTACCTGCACGATATCGCCCGAACCACGAAAGATATTGACTTACTTGAGGTGCCGTTCGAAGCGTATTAGCGACAATATAATCTGAAAAGATTTTTATAATATTCGGTCGAGCGGTTTTTTGGTTTAAATGACTTAAGTGATTTTTGTACCTGCACGATATCGCGCGAACTATAAAAGATATCGACTTAGTTGACGTGCCGTTCGAAGAGTATTAACCAAGATATGATCTGAAAAGATTTTCATAAAATTCGGTCGAGCCGTTTTTTTGTTTAAGCGGCGTAAGTGATTTTTGTACCTGCACGGTATCGCCCGAACCACGAAAGATATTGACTTACTTGAGGTGCCGTTCGAAGCGTACTAGCGGCAATATAATCTGAAAAGATTTTTATATTATTCGGTACCGCGCGAACTAAAAACTACATATATCGACTTCATTGAGGTGCCGAAAAACATTAATACATCAATTTTATATACATTTTCGTCATCCTAATATTGTAAGTACGCACATTTAGTTTGACATTTTAGCGAAAATATTGATAAACAATTGTGACAAATTCTCGGTATTACACATATATTCTATATTGCCTATTGTTCATTTAGTAATAAAATATCCAATCATATTATTCAGCATCCATCATACTGGGAAGTTGATCGTGTGGACTGAAAGGGTCGAACCCACATCCCAACTAGTTTTAATTTAATTTAACCGTATAATTAGAACAAATAACTATTGAGAAGTTTATTTATATACATTTATATATAGCAAAAACCCGCGTGCGCTGCAACTATTTACATATTATGTGTGCACTGACCGCGGTAAGTAGGGCCGGATTACCAGTCTGGGGGGCCTGTTGTGGACCAAATATTCGCTAAACTCTACCAAGAATTGGCCCCTTTGCCTTAATAATAAAATCACGTTGCTCAAACATTTTCAAGGTCCAACAAAAAGTCCAAGTTTAATAAATTAAACGTACAAAACTTAAATTAGATTCCAAAACTCATATTGCACCGGTTTATTACAAACATGCACATTTCCCTGCACGGGAACGACGAATCGGTGCCGGTAATATGAGTCCTTTTGTCTGATAAGATAATTTGCGCCCTCACTTCAGGTGTGAGAAAAGCTAAATAGACACTTAACGTGCGACCAAAAATTAAATAAATTGAAGGTCAAAGTTGCCCGTGAGAACTGCCAAATCCAAATTTTCTCTAGTAAATTTTATGTGGAGCGACATTTTTCCGAGAAATAAGGTTTTTTTAGTTTGAATCGCGAAACCGTCGCTGGGGAGAAGAACTTAAGTTAAAGGAATAATTTAAAGTACTGTGGAGAAGAAATAAAATTAAAGTATTGTGGAGAAGAATTAAAATTAAAGGAATAATTTAAAGTATTGTGAAGGAGAATTTAAGTTAAAGGAATAATTTAAAGTACTGTGGAGAAGAATTAAAATTAAAGAAATAAAATTGAAGTATTGTGGAGAAGAATTTAAGTTAAAGGAATAATTTGAAGTATTGTGGAGAACAATTTAAGTTAAAGGAATAATTTGAAGTATTGTTAAGAAGTAAAGTTAAAGAAATAAACTAATCATTGTGGTTAAGGATTGTGATTACGAATTATGGTTAAAGAAATAAAATAAAGCATAAAAAGGAAAGTGTTTTGATTAAATATTGTAGTTAAGGATTGAAGTATAGCAGTTGAGAACATGTAAATGACAGTTTAATAAGGATTGCCACAGAAAAAAGTGCACAACAGAAAAAATACAAAAGATCTAAAGCAAAAGTCAAGAATCATACATAATGCAGTGAAAAAAAAACGGTACAGGTACATATATATTATATATCTATATATATAAAAATGGAACGTGATTTGTGTTCGGATGCTTAAAATTTGAAAACGGATGGACCAAATTGTATACTTTCTTTGCAGGTTTTTTTCGTAATTGCTATGTGAAGGTTTAGGAAAAAAAACTGAAAAAATTCTCCACTGGTGGCGCTGTAGGCGCACATTTCGTTTTTCAGTTTAATTTGTAGCAACCAAAATTTAAAAAATAAATTGAAATATTGTGTCACTTGAAAATTGTAACTTAGCATTAGACACCTCTTTATAATGATTAGGAATGGTTTTATGACTTAGTGAGCCCTGGTTTTGCATTGGTTATTTTTAGATGTAATTAAAGTAGGATTTGCAAAAAGTGAAAGTGTGGTATTGAATTTCTACAGGAACGGTTGGAGATTTAAAACCGTGAAAAAGAACAGAAAAATAACAAATTTGGCGCAGCCGAGCGGTCCCTTTCACAATTTCAGTTAAGTTCAGCAAAGAAAATCAATACAATTCGAAACGAAAGTAGGAAAATCGATATAACCGTTGATGCATTGTGTGCCGAAAAGGATATGTCCAATATCAATATGGTCAGATTTGTTCATAACTTTTACTGGCAATCCATAATGGGAGGAGATTGAATCATGATGCATGTTTGAAATGTTCCAGGCGGTATCCAAGAGCATTGATTTCTGAAAATGTAATCGGGAACGATGGTTTTGTTACCCGTTGTATCATCGTCGACTAACTAAGGTCAATGGCAAAGAGATAACTCGGAAGGTTAATGGTTATGATTGTGAAGATGACAATCGTTGGGTTGTACTCTATTCGCCATTATTGTCCAAGACGTTCAATGCTCACATAAATGTTGAACTTTGCAATTCCGTCAAATAAATCAAATACATATTCAAATATATCACGAAGGGGGGCTCGGTAGCCTAGGGGGTAAGATGACTGGCTACTATCCGAGAGGTCCCGGGTTCGATTCCCGGCCAGCCCCACGGTCCTTCGCCTATTCCACTTTTCCACCTACATAACTTTCCTTCTTTCTTCTTCCCTCTTTTCATTCCTGATTCCTTCTGTCATAGCCTTCCTTAGCCCTTCCCCGCTCCACCAAAGCACATGTCATCGGTTGGTTGATGAGATTCAACTCGTTTCAGGAGGCATAACACTCCAGCGAGTTGTTTCTCGATGCCCAGATGTCAAAGTCGCAATAGTAATGGTTGGAAGTAGGTAGACTAAAAATATCGCGGGTAGGTTGTAGTGATGAGCAAACGCAAGAACAAGACAAGACTAATCTAGTCTTGTTCTTGTCTTGTTCTTGTTCAGTCTGTCTTGTTCTTGTTCTTGCAAGCATAGCTAAGTCTTGTTCTTGTTCTTGTTCTTGCAAACATACCTAAGTCTTGTTCTTGTTCTTGCAAATATACCTAAGGCTTGTTCTTGTTCTTACTAAATGTGCAAGACCAAGACAAGGCAAGACAAAACTGCAAGGCCAAGGTATTTTCTCGCATGTAGTAGGTATTGTAAGTTGATTTTATAAAATGGTTATTGAAAAAAACCTAGACTTTAATAAAAAAAATTATATCCAAACAACAAAATGCAAAAAATTGATTTTAAAACTATTATAATTTTAGCGTCAGTCACTCAGCGTCAAAAGTTTGTATACACCGAAAATTTACTACCTTTGAGATGAGAATTCCACATGGCTTTTTTTATTAAACAAATCAGTTTCACGACTGCTCTTGGTGACGTTATTATGTTTGCGCCCCTGAAAAATTACATAAAATTCATATGGGAACAAGTAGACATTTTTCTGTCAAGTGTGTAAGCAACAAATTACAACGGAAATATTTTGAAGCAAAAGTAAACCAGTATTATACACATTACTTATTATAAAAAAATAGGTTGTTCAAGTATGATTCATTAAAGAAGAAATGTCGTGTATGGGCACAAAAAATTATTAAATCCCTTTGCAGCAATACAAAAACTGGCCCACGCTCCTGTCGTTCTTACGATGCGATGTAACCAATGTGGAGGCCTTGAAAATATTACATACATTGAGAAAAGTCCGAGTTTCCTTGCCATCCAAAAAGCAAAAGAGGTAACTCAAAAAAGAATTTTTTTAGAGCATTTTTTCTTTTCTAATAAACTACTTGAACTACTAAATACTGACATCTAAGGTTTAATTTTGCTTCAAAATATTCGCGGTTTCTCAACTAGAAAATGAATTTAGGTGGAATTTTTGCGAGAATCTTGCAAGAAATCTTGCTCTGGGTCTTGTTCTTGCACAGTTAGTCTTGTTCTTGTTCTTGCAAGCATAACTAAGTCTTGTTCTTGTTCTTGCAAAATGTGCAAGAACAAGACAAGACTGCAAGAACAAGACCACTTTTGCTCATCACTAGTAGGTTGTGGCAGTTCCTTTCTTCCCCGACTAGAGCTGCTGTTCGACATTGCACTCTATACGAATAAAATAGATTGTCGACAGTATGAAGGGCCCTTCCTGTGACTCTAGTCTTTCACATAAAAAAAGGCGGGGGAGTGATATGGCTGTTTTCGGTGCTGGTAATGCAAATACCATCGACGAAATAGCACAATATTAAATGGGACGTTATGTTCGAAATAATGAAGCGGTATGGCGATTTTTCTCATTTGACGTTCATAAGAGATATCCAACTGTGGTTCATTTGGTAGGCCATCTCCAAATTGGCCAGCGTATATATTTTACAACGGATAATGCTGCGGGAAGAGGTGAAACAACCATCCACCACATTGATGGGTGCAGCGAGGCGCACCGGGATCCAGCTAGTATATATATATATATATATATATATATATATATATATATACAGGGTGAGAGAAAAGTCCGGCACCGGTTCGATATTTCCTAAACGGTAGGTTTTCGTGAAAAAAGTTTGAAGCAAAAGTTGCTCAGCTTGGAGGGTAGATTCGTTTGAACACAAAACTCACCCCCACCCACTCACCCCCTCGCAGGGGGTGGGGGTAACTCTAAATTTTTAAATAGCAACCCCCATTTTTTTTCACGGATTATGATTCTCCGAAGAAAAATATGAAACTTTCGCCTTAAAATTTTTTTTATCCGAAGCTTCCCTGCACCCCCAAAATGAATTTTTCGTGAAAAAAGTTTGTAGCAAAAGGTGCTCAGGTTGGAGGGTAGAATCGTTTGAACACAAAACTCACCCCCACATACTCACCCCCTCGCGGGGGGTGGGGGTAACTCTAAAATTTTAAATAGCCGTTATGAAAATTGAGACCTCCAGTATCCTGTTTTTCAAATCATGAATGTCAGCAGGCTTACTTTCGTAGAATGGATTTTTCAAGACAAGAACGATTTCTCAGAACAACAGGGTCTATCAGTGTAACTCCGCTTAATCAAAATTTCAATACTGTCTCTTTCTGAGAACATATCGTCTCGGTTAAGAATGTAACAAAAAAACAAGAACCTAACAAGAACGAATTCTCGTGGATACTTTTCAATAAACATTTGTAAAAGATCAGAAGGCAAGAGTGCAATTTCAGATCAATAGTTGATGCCTTTAAATTGGAAAAATCTTTTTCAAACTTTGAATACCGGCCTGAAATATCTGGTTTCATTTCCATTGGGATATCACACCTACGTTTTCTTCTAGAATTGTACTTGTAATCTAAGTTTATTTTATTATAACCATGCCTCTCACTGAACGAGAGAGGATTGAAATTTTGATTATGCGGGGCTACGGAGATCGAAAACGCTCTAATCAGGAGACTGCAAACCTATTTAATGAAACACATCCAGAACGTGCCATCCCGATAAACAAATCTACCGTCAAGCGAACAGTTGATCGGTTCGTAGAAACAGGTAAGTCCTTTAAATGGTTTTGCTGATTTGTTAGGTAAATGCTGCTTTTTTGCATTCAATAAACAGGTTTGTAACGGTCGGAATTATTAGTTATTTGGGTGGGGAAATTTAGTTGGGAAATCACCTTGTAGGCAATGGGAAATTTATTGTAAATCACTTTTGAGGAAAAGGAAAAATTTAAAAAGAGGTAGGCGAGAACAAAAAAATAATTGAGTTAGTCAGGAAAAAAAGAAAAATTTGAGAGTTCAGTTAGTGTGAGTCAGCTCGTAGAGTTTGTTTGGAATGATTGGCTAATATTTTTGCAATCAGTCAGGAGATTCAGTTTTTTTTTTCAATCGGTTTTTTTGCAATTGGCTTTTTTGCATGACGGAGTAAATAGTGGCGGCTACCGTGTTCGCTCCCAACCTGATGGTAATCAAGAAGCTACCAAGAAGTCTTCCAAAAAACCAACCAGAAGGGGTCAAGAAACCAGCGACAAGGAATCCTGCTTCTCATTTCCTGGCGATTTGCAGCGTGCAGACGAAAAAGGCTTTCATCGTATGTGTAGCAAGGCGGTCATTGCTCATCTAGCAGCAAATTTCGAAGGAGAATATTTGGGTGGTGCTATTCTGGTGTACCTTGGATTCTACGTCTGTTGGTCAACCTGAGATCATCGGCGTTTCTCAAGAGAGTACAAGAATTTCGTCACATTAACACGGAAGTGATTGGCTGCCGTGTTGATTCACATTTTTGGTCAATTGGCTTGGTGTAGGAAAAGAAGAAGAGGCACATGCATTGCGGCTTCATTTCACTAGTGGTCACCGAGGTGTTTTACGGCAGTGTACTATTAATGAATTGCCTGGTGGCAGATTTGGTCATGAAGCGTTGCGCCTGGTGAACACTTTTCAAGTACGGATATAGATGGTGAAGTCGGCCTAATTTGATTGGACTAAGGGCGATAAAGGTATCGTGCCAACTTAAGAAGGAACAAAGAAGTATTGATTTTTCGGTATGGCATTTACTTTGTATATTACTTTTGCAATATATTCGGAAAGTTGGTAGTAAATTTGGGTTTCAAAAGAAAAAAAAATATCTAAAATAGCTATACACACATATATAGATTTACACAATACAAATAAATAAAATAACACAAATTTTTACCTTCATTTATTAACTTTAACTTTATTACTCAAATAATAATTTTAACGGTATTAAGCAAATACTTTATAAATTGTTGTTCTTTCACTGTTCCCGTACAATTGTTATGTAATAATTTAAACGAAATTTCCTTTTTACTTGTTCTAATTCTATTATAAAATATTGGCTTAAATTTTTTTATTTGCAAAATAATTTTCTGGTTGTTTTCCAATAACTTATTCGTAATTATAATTGGACACGATATTTGTTGATACCACTTGTGAGTAAAACGAAGCGAAATTGGTACCAATACGAGACGTTTTGCAAATCAGTTAGCATACGGAAGTATCCCTACCGGGGAAATTGTGAATGTTTTTATGTTGAAACTGTAAATGTATTGAGCTATGATGACATTGTTCTAATCGTGTCCCATTGAATATTGATGTTACCTATTGGTGTTTCTAGTATTTTGTTAATGTGTCTGAAATAAAAGAAAACAATTTTTAAGTTATTAAGAATGAACTCAAGTTGTTAGATTTTTTCTTGGGAATGGTTGGGACGGATGACTTCCTTTTCAGGGTGTGACGCGTCGCAGACGATGATCGGAAAAGGATGATGGCGGAATTCAAGTTACATAGTCACAGGTGAGTGGTGAACCAGCCTCGGTAAGCCCCGGCCACACACCCCACGACCCCTCCGGCGAGCTAGACAACTCCGTGTGGCCGGCGTAGGAGTTCCGGATTTTCTTTTTATTTCTTATGTATGGTGTTGGCTCCTTGGCCATGCTCTTCCGGGCTTTTGGCTAAGGGGGTAACACCTCGCATGAGTGGCGCCCACTATTTAGATCGCGCCATTATGCTGTTACATAAATGGCGCCCAACGCAGCTTTTAAAGCCCGTTGACTGTCCTACACGGACCCTGAGATTAAATTTTTTTTTGGTTTAGTACCACTTGTGCCTTCACGGACAACGTTTGATTTTTTTGTTTATGGTTCACCACTTTTACCCAGCGCTCGCTGTGGGCTAAGGTAGTACCGCGAAGCCTTAGTCCTTGTCTGTCTTGTCGATTTTTTTTTTCAGCATCTGTGTCCAAATTCTAGGTGAATTTTTATTTGTCTTCGCTTTTAGGCCTACCCGTTCTATTCAGCGGTAACTTCTTCTTTTTGGAGTAGCTTCGAGCCATGCTGACCTGCACGGCTTGCTAACAAGCGGTGTTCGCTTGGCTATGCGTGCAGGTGTAGTAGGGGTTCATCCCTGTCCTGTTTCTAGGGTCGGCGACTCTGGTATCAGGCGTGATACCGCCTGCCACTGCGTCGGTCCTTGAACAGGATCATCTTTTAATTTTCCTGGTGGAAGTTGAAGTTGGGACAAGGGCTTAACCGTCTTTGGTAACAGGCGTGTTAACGCCTGCCACTGCGCCCCTTGTTCCTTCGGAAGGTCCATTCAGCTTTTTAAATTCTAATTTTTTGTTTACGTCCTGAGTTTTTTCCGTCTAGTTCATCCCAACTGATTGATTTTCCGAAAGGTAGCTCAGTTGTGATTGAACAGCGGATTCCCCAAATTTTTTTATTTCTGAAGAAGTTTCCCTTTCGTGACTATGCCCTTTGACTTTTTGTTTCCGTCCTTCGTTCGGGGCAGACCTGAAGCTGGGTCGGCGACCTGGATGACACCTGGTGATGACTATGCTTCATAGTTTTCACCAGCTGGCATCGAGGCCATCGACATGCGGGAGTCCTGAGGGGAATTGTTATCCGTCTCAACCATTCCTCGCTTATACTGAATTAAAGCACATAATCACCTCACCTACACTACCATATATAGGCACTAATACACTTTGGCTGTTTTATCGCTATTCACTAATCAGCGTTGGTTGTGTTTTTTTGAGGTATACTCACATAATTTCAATATTTATTTGATTTGTTATTAGGCATTTGTTGTTATACTAATTGCTGTTGATTTTATTGGCTGTTCTATTTTAATCTATTTTCACAAAAAAAATTTTTTTTCCTCTTCGATTCTTCGGGGCGTGGTGGAACCGGCGTTGTGCGTTACGGGAGCAAAATTATATGGGCTGCTGGATTCAATGAATCCCGAAAAGGGTAGTGCCTTTAGAAGTCTATTTAGATTACTGTTGGCCGAGCTGCAGAGGCTACTTAGGCAGGACGGACTGAATGGTCGTAGGTTACGAGGGGTCGAGTTGTTCTTGTCGGCCGTAAGTACCCATACCCTTCGACGATCAGTTAAGGCGCCCGGAAAAAAAGTCAACTAATGCATTTTTCATTATCGTTTTGTTGGCGCCATCATTTTTTAATACGTTAATTTAGAGAAAAATTAAATATAACAGATCTACACATATATGTGTTTTTAAGACGGTTATTTGGTAAAGTTTAATAAGGAAATATAATTTTACAAATTTAAATGCAACGAATTTGTAGTATTAACGATTTTATCATCAGGATTTTAGTGGTCTAAACATAACCAAGTTCTTTTACAATATTTATCAGTCAAAATCAGCTGTGCGGAACTCTGCTTAAATTGTCAGTGGTCGTCGAGAAAAGTTATTTTTAAAGCCGGAAAATTTATTTCCATCTCAACTCGGAACTTGCGAAGCAAAAATTGGACACAAATAAAGTGGACAATATCCAGATATGGATGACGTATTTAACACTAAGCCCACTAGAGTTTGCGCAGCAGCCGCCAACCTTTCTTCATCTTGATGTCAGTTTCCTCTGGATTCCTGATTGTCTCGTATTTCCCGCAATTTAAATATAATTAACGGATCCGTAATACGAAATTATTGAAAGTGTTTGCGTGACTGATATTCGGTAATGGGGCTCATACTGTTCTTGGTAGCTCTGGCTCATCTATTCTAGGCACCCTTCACGAATGTGGAGGAGAGCTTTAATATACAAGCAAAGCATGATATACTCTATCTACGGCACAATTTCACTCAGTATGATCATCATGAATTTCCTGGTGTAGTGCCACGAACTTTTATTGGGCCTTTTATTTGTATCAATATTATCGTCACTCGCTGTTATCTTCTTCCAGAATTTGGGAATTCAAAATTTTGGAGTCAATATGTAGTTAGACTAGTGCTAGCCGGAATTGTAGCCGCAGCATGGAAAATTTAAGAAAAGTAATAAAAATTCGGCCTTACTGTATCGATATGGTATGTTAGTAACGATATCACAATTCCACTTTATGTTCTACATGAGTCGTCCTTTATCAAATGTCATGGCGCTTCCAGTCGTACTTGATGCAGTTAGTTTTTGGCAACAAGAGAAGCATAATCTCTTTGTATTGTTTTCTGGAACTGCAATAATAATATTCAGATCGGAATTGGTGATTCTTCTAGGAATATTGTTACTTAACGATCTTTATATACAAGAAAAATCTCAGTGGATAAGCTATTAAAGGTAGGAGTACCAGCAGGTATCAACATTTTAACAACTACGGTAATTGAATGACAAGTTTTATGGTATAATAAGATTTTGAATAAGAACTCAAAATGGGGTGTTTCACCGTTACTATGGTATTTTTACTCCGCAATCCCACGAGCAATGGGGGCATCAAAATTTTTTTTATCCCTCTAGGTTTTGTTTTTTAACCGAGATGCTGACCAATTGGAGTAGCTGCAATCACTTCGTATTCCTATACTCATTTTACCGCATAAAGACATACGTCGTTGATTTCCTCAAGGTTCCATCTTCATTTTTTTATTTTCGGTCAGTCTGGAGAAGGTCTCTCGGCGAACTGGGTGTCTGTCGGTTCACCGGGATGATTCGAAGGCAATATGGCATTGCTGGAGGTTGTGCCGATGGATCGAAAGCACCCGGGGTTTGTGTGAGAATGTTTGGAGACGTATAGATGTCAGTAGGGGGACAATGTGGTATGGTCTTCCGCCTGATATTTGTACCTTCAGATATTCCTCCGGGAGATTTTTCAGACTGGCCATCGCAACTTACGGTTGCAAGCATGAACCTAAATTATAGTTAGCTTTTCACTCGGTTCGTATATTACCAACTAGTTCACGTATGCCCGGCTAGCTCACTAGAACATGAGACTCCTATTCTCAGGTCGTGAGTCGAGTCCCACATTGGCGCCAAAGATATTAGACCTACGGCGACCGTTTTTTTCGGCTCCTCACTGCCTCGCGAGTCGGCCTCGTGGACCCGAGGGTATGTAACGGTCGGAATTATTAGTTATTTGGGTGGGGAAATTTAGTTGGGAAATCACCTTGTAGGCAATGGGAAATTTATTGTAAATCACTTTTGAGGAAAAGGAAAAATTTAAAAAGAGGTAGGCGAGAACAAAAAAATAATTGAGTTAGGAAAAAAAGAAAAATTTGAGAGTTCAGTTAGTGTGAGTCAGCTCGTAGAGTTTGTTTGGAATGATTGGCTAATATTTTTGCAATCAGTCAGGAGATTCAGTTTTTTTTTTCAATCGGTTTTTTTGCAATTGGCTTTTTTGCATGACGGAGTAAATAGTGGCGGCTACCGTGTTCGCTCCCAACCTGATGGTAATCAAGAAGCTACCAAGAAGTCTTCCAAAAAACCAACCAGAAGGGGTCAAGAAACCAGCGACAAGGAATCCTGCTTCTCATTTCCTGGCGATTTGCAGCGTGCAGACGAAAAAGGCTTTCATCGTATGTGTAGCAAGGCGGTCATTGCTCATCTAGCAGCAAATTTCGAAGGAGAATATTTGGGTGGTGCTATTCTGGTGTACCTTGGATTCTACGTCTGTTGGTCAACCTGAGATCATCGGCGTTTCTCAAGAGAGTACAAGAATTTCGTCACATTAACACGGAAGTGATTGGCTGCCGTGTTGATTCACATTTTTGGTCAATTGGCTTGGTGTAGGAAAAGAAGAAGAGGCACATGCATTGCGGCTTCATTTCACTAGTGGTCACCGAGGTGTTTTACGGCAGTGTACTATTAATGAATTGCCTGGTGGCAGATTTGGTCATGAAGCGTTGCGCCTGGTGAACACTTTTCAAGTACGGATATAGATGGTGAAGTCGGCCTAATTTGATTGGACTAAGGGCGATAAAGGTATCGTGCCAACTTAAGAAGGAACAAAGAAGTATTGATTTTTCGGTATGGCATTTACTTTGTATATTACTTTTGCAATATATTCGGAAAGTTGGTAGTAAATTTGGGTTTCAAAAGAAAAAAAAATATCTAAAATAGCTATACACACATATATAGATTTACACAATACAAATAAATAAAATAACACAAATTTTTACCTTCATTTATTAACTTTAACTTTATTACTCAAATAATAATTTTAACGGTATTAAGCAAATACTTTATAAATTGTTGTTCTTTCACTGTTCCCGTACAATTGTTATGTAATAATTTAAACGAAATTTCCTTTTTACTTGTTCTAATTCTATTATAAAATATTGGCTTAAATTTTTTTATTTGCAAAATAATTTTCTGGTTGTTTTCCAATAACTTATTCGTAATTATAATTGGACACGATATTTGTTGATACCACTTGTGAGTAAAACGAAGCGAAATTGGTACCAATACGAGACGTTTTGCAAATCAGTTAGCATACGGAAGTATCCCTACCGGGGAAATTGTGAATGTTTTTATGTTGAAACTGTAAATGTATTGAGCTATGATGACATTGTTCTAATCGTGTCCCATTGAATATTGATGTTACCTATTGGTGTTTCTAGTATTTTGTTAATGTGTCTGAAATAAAAGAAAACAATTTTTAAGTTATTAAGAATGAACTCAAGTTGTTAGATTTTTTCTTGGGAATGGTTGGGACGGATGACTTCCTTTTCAGGGTGTGACGCGTCGCAGACGATGATCGGAAAAGGATGATGGCGGAATTCAAGTTACATAGTCACAGGTGAGTGGTGAACCAGCCTCGGTAAGCCCCGGCCACACACCCCACGACCCCTCCGGCGAGCTAGACAACTCCGTGTGGCCGGCGTAGGAGTTCCGGATTTTCTTTTTATTTCTTATGTATGGTGTTGGCTCCTTGGCCATGCTCTTCCGGGCTTTTGGCTAAGGGGGTAACACCTCGCATGAGTGGCGCCCACTATTTAGATCGCGCCATTATGCTGTTACATAAATGGCGCCCAACGCAGCTTTTAAAGCCCGTTGACTGTCCTACACGGACCCTGAGATTAAATTTTTTTTTGGTTTAGTACCACTTGTGCCTTCACGGACAACGTTTGATTTTTTTGTTTATGGTTCACCACTTTTACCCAGCGCTCGCTGTGGGCTAAGGTAGTACCGCGAAGCCTTAGTCCTTGTCTGTCTTGTCGATTTTTTTTTTCAGCATCTGTGTCCAAATTCTAGGTGAATTTTTATTTGTCTTCGCTTTTAGGCCTACCCGTTCTATTCAGCGGTAACTTCTTCTTTTTGGAGTAGCTTCGAGCCATGCTGACCTGCACGGCTTGCTAACAAGCGGTGTTCGCTTGGCTATGCGTGCAGGTGTAGTAGGGGTTCATCCCTGTCCTGTTTCTAGGGTCGGCGACTCTGGTATCAGGCGTGATACCGCCTGCCACTGCGTCGGTCCTTGAACAGGATCATCTTTTAATTTTCCTGGTGGAAGTTGAAGTTGGGACAAGGGCTTAACCGTCTTTGGTAACAGGCGTGTTAACGCCTGCCACTGCGCCCCTTGTTCCTTCGGAAGGTCCATTCAGCTTTTTAAATTCTAATTTTTTGTTTACGTCCTGAGTTTTTTCCGTCTAGTTCATCCCAACTGATTGATTTTCCGAAAGGTAGCTCAGTTGTGATTGAACAGCGGATTCCCCAAATTTTTTTATTTCTGAAGAAGTTTCCCTTTCGTGACTATGCCCTTTGACTTTTTGTTTCCGTCCTTCGTTCGGGGCAGACCTGAAGCTGGGTCGGCGACCTGGATGACACCTGGTGATGACTATGCTTCATAGTTTTCACCAGCTGGCATCGAGGCCATCGACATGCGGGAGTCCTGAGGGGAATTGTTATCCGTCTCAACCATTCCTCGCTTATACTGAATTAAAGCACATAATCACCTCACCTACACTACCATATATAGGCACTAATACACTTTGGCTGTTTTATCGCTATTCACTAATCAGCGTTGGTTGTGTTTTTTTGAGGTATACTCACATAATTTCAATATTTATTTGATTTGTTATTAGGCATTTGTTGTTATACTAATTGCTGTTGATTTTATTGGCTGTTCTATTTTAATCTATTTTCACAAAAAAAATTTTTTTTCCTCTTCGATTCTTCGGGGCGTGGTGGAACCGGCGTTGTGCGTTACGGGAGCAAAATTATATGGGCTGCTGGATTCAATGAATCCCGAAAAGGGTAGTGCCTTTAGAAGTCTATTTAGATTACTGTTGGCCGAGCTGCAGAGGCTACTTAGGCAGGACGGACTGAATGGTCGTAGGTTACGAGGGGTCGAGTTGTTCTTGTCGGCCGTAAGTACCCATACCCTTCGACGATCAGTTAAGGCGCCCGGAAAAAAAGTCAACTAATGCATTTTTCATTATCGTTTTGTTGGCGCCATCATTTTTTAATACGTTAATTTAGAGAAAAATTAAATATAACAGATCTACACATATATGTGTTTTTAAGACGGTTATTTGGTAAAGTTTAATAAGGAAATATAATTTTACAAATTTAAATGCAACGAATTTGTAGTATTAACGATTTTATCATCAGGATTTTAGTGGTCTAAACATAACCAAGTTCTTTTACAATATTTATCAGTCAAAATCAGCTGTGCGGAACTCTGCTTAAATTGTCAGTGGTCGTCGAGAAAAGTTATTTTTAAAGCCGGAAAATTTATTTCCATCTCAACTCGGAACTTGCGAAGCAAAAATTGGACACAAATAAAGTGGACAATATCCAGATATGGATGACGTATTTAACACTAAGCCCACTAGAGTTTGCGCAGCAGCCGCCAACCTTTCTTCATCTTGATGTCAGTTTCCTCTGGATTCCTGATTGTCTCGTATTTCCCGCAATTTAAATATAATTAACGGATCCGTAATACGAAATTATTGAAAGTGTTTGCGTGACTGATATTCGGTAATGGGGCTCATACTGTTCTTGGTAGCTCTGGCTCATCTATTCTAGGCACCCTTCACGAATGTGGAGGAGAGCTTTAATATACAAGCAAAGCATGATATACTCTATCTACGGCACAATTTCACTCAGTATGATCATCATGAATTTCCTGGTGTAGTGCCACGAACTTTTATTGGGCCTTTTATTTGTATCAATATTATCGTCACTCGCTGTTATCTTCTTCCAGAATTTGGGAATTCAAAATTTTGGAGTCAATATGTAGTTAGACTAGTGCTAGCCGGAATTGTAGCCGCAGCATGGAAAATTTAAGAAAAGTAATAAAAATTCGGCCTTACTGTATCGATATGGTATGTTAGTAACGATATCACAATTCCACTTTATGTTCTACATGAGTCGTCCTTTATCAAATGTCATGGCGCTTCCAGTCGTACTTGATGCAGTTAGTTTTTGGCAACAAGAGAAGCATAATCTCTTTGTATTGTTTTCTGGAACTGCAATAATAATATTCAGATCGGAATTGGTGATTCTTCTAGGAATATTGTTACTTAACGATCTTTATATACAAGAAAAATCTCAGTGGATAAGCTATTAAAGGTAGGAGTACCAGCAGGTATCAACATTTTAACAACTACGGTAATTGAATGACAAGTTTTATGGTATAATAAGATTTTGAATAAGAACTCAAAATGGGGTGTTTCACCGTTACTATGGTATTTTTACTCCGCAATCCCACGAGCAATGGGGGCATCAAAATTTTTTTTATCCCTCTAGTTTTGTTTTTTAACCGAGATGCTGACCAATTGGAGTAGCTGCAATCACTTCGTATTCCTATACTCATTTTACCGCATAAAGACATACGTCGTTGATTTCCTCAAGGTTCCATCTTCATTTTTTTATTTTCGGTCAGTCTGGAGAAGGTCTCTCGGCGAACTGGGTGTCTGTCGGTTCACCGGATGATTCGAAGGCAATATGGCATTGCTGGAGGTTGTGCCGATGGATCGAAAGCACCCGGGGTTTGTGTGAGAATGTTTGGAGACGTATAGATGTCAGTAGGGGGACAATGTGGTATGGTCTTCCGCCTGATATTTGTACCTTCAGATATTCCTCCGGGAGATTTTTCAGACTGGCCATCGCAACTTACGGTTGCAAGCATGAACCTAAATTATAGTTAGCTTTTCACTCGGTTCGTATATTACCAACTAGTTCACGTATGCCCGGCTAGCTCACTAGAACATGAGACTCCTATTCTCAGGTCGTGAGTCGAGTCCCACATTGGCGCCAAAGATATTAGACCTACGGCGACCGTTTTTTTCGGCTCCTCACTGCCTCGCGAGTCGGCCCGTGGACCCGAGGGTATGTAACGGTCGGAATTATTAGTTATTTGGGTGGGGAAATTTAGTTGGGAAATCACCTTGTAGGCAATGGGAAATTTATTGTAAATCACTTTTGAGGAAAAGGAAAAATTTAAAAAGAGGTAGGCGAGAACAAAAAAATAATTGAGTTAGGAAAAAAAGAAAATTTGAGAGTTCAGTTAGTGTGAGTCAGCTCGTAGAGTTTGTTTGGAATGATTGGCTAATATTTTTGCAATCAGTCAGGAGATTCAGTTTTTTTTTCAATCGGTTTTTTGCAATTGGCTTTTTTGCATGACGGAGTAAATAGTGGCGGCTACCGTGTTCGCTCCCAACCTGATGGTAATCAAGAAGCTACCAAGAAGTCTTCCAAAAAACCAACCAGAAGGGGTCAAGAAACCAGCGACAAGGAATCCTGCTTCTCATTTCCTGGCGATTTGCAGCGTGCAGACGAAAAAGGCTTTCATCGTATGTGTAGCAAGGCGGTCATTGCTCATCTAGCAGCAAATTTCGAAGGAGAATATTTGGGTGGTGCTATTCTGGTGTACCTTGGATTCTACGTCTGTTGGTCAACCTGAGATCATCGGCGTTTCTCAAGAGAGTACAAGAATTTCGTCACATTAACACGGAAGTGATTGGCTGCCGTGTTGATTCACATTTTTGGTCAATTGGCTTGGTGTAGGAAAAGAAGAAGAGGCACATGCATTGCGGCTTCATTTCACTAGTGGTCACCGAGGTGTTTTACGGCAGTGTACTATTAATGAATTGCCTGGTGGCAGATTTGGTCATGAAGCGTTGCGCCTGGTGAACACTTTTCAAGTACGGATATAGATGGTGAAGTCGGCCTAATTTGATTGGACTAAGGGCGATAAAGGTATCGTGCCAACTTAAGAAGGAACAAAGAAGTATTGATTTTTCGGTATGGCATTTACTTTGTATATTACTTTTGCAATATATTCGGAAAGTTGGTAGTAAATTTGGGTTTCAAAAGAAAAAAAATATCTAAAATAGCTATACACACATATATAGATTTACACAATACAAATAAATAAAATAACACAAATTTTTACCTTCATTTATTAACTTTAACTTTATTACTCAAATAATAATTTTAACGGTATTAAGCAAATACTTTATAAATTGTTGTTCTTTCACTGTTCCCGTACAATTGTTATGTAATAATTTAAACGAAATTTCCTTTTTACTTGTTCTAATTCTATTATAAAATATTGGCTTAAATTTTTTTATTTGCAAAATAATTTTCTGGTTGTTTTCCAATAACTTATTCGTAATTATAATTGGACACGATATTTGTTGATACCACTTGTGAGTAAAACGAAGCGAAATTGGTACCAATACGAGACGTTTTGCAAATCAGTTAGCATACGGAAGTATCCCTACCGGGGAAATTGTGAATGTTTTTATGTTGAAACTGTAAATGTATTGAGCTATGATGACATTGTTCTAATCGTGTCCCATTGAATATTGATGTTACCTATTGGTGTTTCTAGTATTTTGTTAATGTGTCTGAAATAAAAGAAAACAATTTTTAAGTTATTAAGAATGAACTCAAGTTGTTAGATTTTTTCTTGGGAATGGTTGGGACGGATGACTTCCTTTTCAGGGTGTGACGCGTCGCAGACGATGATCGGAAAAGGATGATGGCGGAATTCAAGTTACATAGTCACAGGTGAGTGGTGAACCAGCCTCGGTAAGCCCCGGCCACACACCCCACGACCCCTCCGGCGAGCTAGACAACTCCGTGTGGCCGGCGTAGGAGTTCCGGATTTTCTTTTTATTTCTTATGTATGGTGTTGGCTCCTTGGCCATGCTCTATCGGGCTTTTGGCTAAGGGGGTAACACCTCGCATGAGTGGCGCCCACTATTTAGATCGCGCCATTATGCTGTTACAGGTTCTGTCACAGACAGGCCGAGACTCGGACGTCCGAGAACAGCTACAAATCCTGAAATATCACTGAATGTTCTCCTCAACTTCACCGAAGATTGTCATAAGTCGACACGGAAAGTAGGTCAGGCAATGGGAATTAGCGATTGGTCCGTGCGAAAAATTTTAAAAACTAACAAGTATCATCCATACAAAATTTGCTTGGTACAAGAGTTGACGGACAACGATTTCGATCTGAGAGTCGAGTTTTGCGATGTCATGATGGATCGATATGATCAGAATCCAATGACATTTTTCTGGACCTGTTTTTCGGATGAGGCAAAATTTGAGCTAAATGGAAATATGAATCGACACAACAGCAGGTACTGGTCTAGTATAAATCCACACTGGATGAGAGATTCTCACACACAATACCAGCAAAAAGTTAACGTTTGGGCTGGTATTGTTGCAAATCAGATTGTGGGACCATTCTTCTTTGAAGAGAATCTCACAGCTACGCGATATATGAGAATGCTCCAAGAAGAAATTGTACCTGCAATCCGAAATATCGTTGGAGATCAATTTGAGCTAGTTCAGTTCCAACAAGACGGGGCACCAGGACATTTCGGACTGCAAGTACGTGCGTATCTGCATGAGACATTTCCCGGAAGATGGATTGGTCGGAGAGGAGCGATCGAATGGCCGCCACGATCGCCGGACCTGACACCCCTCGATTTCTTTTATTGGGGTTTCTTGAAAAATCGCGTCTACGAAAGTAAGCCTGCAGACATTCATGATTTGAAAAACAGGATTCTGGTGGTCTCAAATTCCATAACGGCGGAAATGCTAGCACACGTTACAAACAATTTCTACCAACGGCTGGCTCATTGCCAAGCAGTGGAAGGTCAACAGTTTGAGCACCTGCTTACATAAGTGAGAGTGCGTCGAAAGTTTGGAGTCATTAAATACTGAGGGAGCGACGAACCTCGGGGTCCTTCAACGCTTCCACTTTAATAAACGGCCCTTTTCAGGGCCAAAATGATGTGTGAAATCCGACCTGGAACCTCCACGTGGTACACATCGGATAACGCTAATCCAGGAGGTGATGTCTGATCGTCTACTTGTCAGTAACCACACGTCAATACGTCGACAGTATTCATTCGGGAATGCAGGGAAGCTTCGGATAAAAAAATTTTTAGACGAAAGTCTCATATTTTTTTTCGGAGAATCATAATCCGTGGAAAAAAATGGGGGTTGCTATTTAGAATTGTAGAGTTACCCCCACCCCCTGCGAGGGGGTGAGTGGGTGGGGGTGAGTTTTGTGTTCAAACAATTCTACCCTCCAAGGTGAGCAACCTTTGCTACAAACTTTTTTCACGAAAACCTACCGTTCAGAAAATATCGAAACGGTTCCGGACTATTCCCCATCCCCAAAAATTCATCTTGGGGGTGCAGGGAAGCTTCGGATAAAAAAAATGTTAAAGCGAAAGTTTCATATTTTTCTTCGGAGAATCATAATCCGTGAAAAAAAATGGGGGTTGCTATTTAAAAATTTAGAGTTACCACCACCCCTGCGAGGGGGTGAGTGGGTGGGGGTGAGTTTTGTGTTCAAACAATTCTACCCTCCAAGGTGAGCAACCTTTGCTACAAACTTTTTTCACGAAAACCTACCGTTCAGAAAATATCGAAACGGTGCCGGACTATTCCCCATCCCCAAAAATTCATTTTGGGGGTGCAGGGAAGCTTCGGATAAAAAAAATGTTAAAGCGAAAGTTTCATATTTTACTTCGGAGAATCATAATCCGTGAAAAAAAATGGGGGTTGCTATTTAAAAATTTAGAGTTACCCCCACCCCCTGCGAGGGGGTGAGTGGGTGGGGGTGAGTTTTGTGTTCAAACGAATCTACCCTCCAAGCTGAGCAACTTTTGCTACAAACTTTTTTCACGAAAACCTACCGTTTAGGAAATATCGAACCGGTGCCGGACTATTCCCCATCCCCAAAAATTCATTTTGGGGGTGCAGGGAAGCTTCGGATAAAAAAAATGTTAAAGCGAAAGTTTCATATTTTTCTTCGGAGAATCATAATCCGTGAAAAAAAAATGGGGGTTGCTATTTAAAAATTTGGAGTTACCCCCACCCCCTGCGAGGGGGTGAGTGGGTGGGGGTGAGTTTTGTGTTCAAACGAATCTACCCTCCAAGCTGAGCAACTTTTGCTTCAAACTTTTTTCACGAAAACCTACCGTTTAGGAAATATCGAACCGGTGCCGGACTTCTCTCTCACCCTGTATATATATATATATATATATATAGGTATATATATATATATATATATATATATATATATATATATATATATATATATATATATATATAGGGTGTCCCACATAAACTTACAAAGTGGCCGGCTGTGGATAGGTCTTGGATAGACGAACAAAAAATCGTATGGGTGGGGGGGGAATCGTAACGGATTAGCCGCTAGGGCGTTTTGAAGTTTTTTTGCTACAGTTTTACATATCACCCTGTATTTTTGTAACCGTATAACCTATTTTCATGGTTATGGTACCGGTGCACGCAGAATTCCCCCACCTATCTACAACGGTAAAAACAATGGTCCTATCTAACCAACTTTTGGAGTTATGAATCGCCAAAGTCAAAATTTTGTTATTTTTTCACTAAAATTTCACTACAAAAAATACGTGATAAACCAATATTTTTTTTAAAAAAATTGGAAAGCTTGGACAATTTCCTATGAATAATGTAATACAACTGATACGCTACGGCCTCCAGTTTTGAAGTTATAAGCATTTTTAATGTTGAAAACCAACTTTTGGAGTTATGAATCGCCAAAGTCAAAATTTTGTTATTTTTTCACTAAAATTTCAACTAAAACCACCTTTTTCTACAAAAAATACGTGATAAACCAATATTTTTTTTAAAAAAATTGGAAAGCTTGGACAATTTCCTATGAATAATGTAATACAACTTATACGCTACGGCCTCCAGTTTTGAAGTTATAAGCATTTTTAATGTTGAAATTGGCTGTATTTCGTCCTTCTTTAGTACTTTTCCATCTGAGCTTTATCGAATAGTACCAAATAAGCACCAAATTAGGCAAATTTTAACATTAAAATAGCTTACAACTTCAAAACTGGAGGCCGTAGCGTATAAGTTGTATTACATTATTCATAGGAAATTGTCCAAGCTTTCCGATTTTTTTAAAAAAAATATTGGTTTATCACGTATTTTTTTTGGAGAAAAAGGTGGTTTTAGTTGAAATTTTAGTGAAAAAATAACAAAATATATATATATATATATATATATATATATATATATATCTATAATATAAAAATGAATCGCTAAATGTGTTGGTAAGCGCAAAACTCGAGAACGGCTGGACCTATTGACTAATTTTTTTTTTTTGAATATTCGTTGAAGTACGAGGATGGTTCTTACGGAGAGAAAAATTTAAAAAATTGCCTGAAAAAACAAAAAAATGGTAATTTTAGGAATTTTCACTTCATTTTAGTTTCAATAGCTTCATGGCCTACCTATTGTTTGACAAATGTAAAATTGTCATTAAATTGAATCATTACATTTAATGAAAATTTCAAATTTACGCAGCTGTCAAACAATAGGTAGGCCATGACGCTATTGAAACTAAAATGATCCATGGCGGCCGTCTCAAGAGGGCGGTGTACCACTTTCTTCACAACCACCTCGACATGGGTATCAAATGAAAGGGTATGATAAGTAGAATACAATAAGCAATGTAGTATACAAAATATATCTTTAGATCCATGGCGGCCGTCTAAAGAGGCCGGATTACCACTTTCTTCACAACCCTATCAAAATGGGTATCAAATTAAAGGGTATGATAAGTAGAATACAATAAGCAATGTAGTAGACTCAATATACCGATTCATGGCGGCCGACGCAAGACCCATGTTCTTTGAGGCATTTCATCTGTGTAAAATTCATATCTGAAGGAAAGGTCTCGGGCTCCGTGAGGTTTATAGCAAAATTTCAATAGAAAAGCAGGCGTTTGGTCCATAGCAGCCATCTCAAGAGGGCGGATTACCATTTTCTTTACAACCCCTCGACATGGATATCAAATGAAAGGGTATGGTAAGTAGAACACCAAAGGCAATATAGTATACTCAATATATCGTTTGGTCCATGGCAGTCATCTCAAGAGAGCAGATGACCATTATCTTCACAACCCCTTCGAAATGGGTATCCAATGAAAGAGTATGATAAGTAGAACAATATAAGCAATATAGTATACTCAATATGTCGCTTGGTCCATAGCGGCCACCTCAAGAATGCGGATTACCATTTTCTTCACAACACCTTCGACATGGATATCAAATGAAAGAGTATGACAAGGAGAACACCGTAGGCAATATAGTATACTCAATATATCGGTTCGTCCATAGCGATCATATACTATATATACTAGCAAAAACCCGCGTGCGTTGCAACGCCTTTCAATGAAATAAGATTATGGGGACACAGTCTGCGATAGGAAAATGATATAGTGAAAAAAGAACAAATCTGGGAAAATTGATTTTGGGAGATGACCGCCATGGACCAAATGATATATTGAGTATACTATATTACCTATGGTGTTCTACTTATCATACTCTTTCATTTGATACCCATGTCGAAGGGGTTGTAAAGAAAATATTAATACGCCCTCTTGAGATGGCGCTATGGACCAAACGATATATTGAGTATACTATATTGCATATGGTGTTCTACTTATCATACTCTTTCATTTGATACCCATCTCGAAGGGGTTGTGAAGAAAATGGTAATCCGCCCTCTGGAGATGACCGCCATTTACCAAACGATATATTGAGTATACTATATTGCTTATATTGTTCTACTTATCATAGCCTTTCATTTGATACCCATGTCTCGGGTGTTGTGAAGAAAATGGTAAACCGCCCTTTTGAGATGGCCGCCATGGACCAAATTATAAATTGAGTATACTATATTGCTTATGGTGTTCTACTTTTCATAGCCTTTCATGTGATACCCATGTCTCGGGTGTTGTGAAGAAAATGGTAACCCGCCCTCTTGAGATGGCCGCCATGAATCTAAAGACACAGTCTATGGCAATGTTCTTATAATGCCCTTTCATTTGATACCAATGTCGAGGGGGTAGTGAAGAAAATGATCATCCGCCCTCTTCAGATGACCGCCATGGACCAAACGATATATTGAGTATACTATATTGCTTATGGTGTTCTACTTATCATACCCTTTCATTTGAAATCCATGTCGAGGGGTGTGAAGATAATGGTAATCCAACCTCTGGAGATGGCCGCTATGGGCCAAACGATATATTGAGTATACTATATTGCTTATGTGTTCTACTTATCATACTCTCTCATTTGATACCCATCTCGAAAGGGTTGTGAAGAAAACGGTAGTCCGCCCGCTTGAGATGATCGCCATGGACGAACCGATATATTGAGTATACTATATTGCGTATGGTGTTCTCCTTGTCATACTCTTTCATTTGATATCCATGTCGAAGGTGTTGTGAAGAAAATGGTAATCCGCATTCTTGAGGTGGCCGCTATGGACCAAGCGACATATTGAGTATACTATATTGCTTATATTGTTCTACTTATCATACTCTTTCATTGGATACCCATTTCGAAGGGGTTGTGAAGATAATGGTCATCTGCTCTCTTGAGATGACTGCCATGGACCAAACGATATATTGAGTATACTATATTGCCTTTGGTGTTCTACTTACCATACCCTTTCATTTGATATCCATGTCGAGGGGTTGTAAAGAAAATGGTAATCCGCCCTCTTGAGATGGCTGCTATGGACCAAACGCCTGCTTTTCTATTGAAATTTTGCTATAAACCTCACGGAGCCCGAGACCTTTCCTTCAGATATGAATTTTACACAGATGAAATGCCTCAAAGAACATGGGTCTTGCGTCGGCTGCCATGAATCGGTATATTGAGTCTACTACATTGCTTATTGTATTCTACTTATCATACCCTTTCATTTGATACCCATGTCGAGGTGGTTGTGAAGAAAGTGGTACACCGCCCTCTTGAGACGGCCGCCATGGATCATTTTAGTTTCAATAGCGTCATGGCCTACCTATTGTTTGACAGCTGCGTAAATTTGAAATTTTCATTAAATGTAATGATTCAATTTAATGACAATTTTACATTTGTCAAACAATAGGTAGGCCATGAAGCTATTGAAACTAAAATGAAGTGAAAATTCCTAAAATTACCATTTTTTTGTTTTTTCAGGCAATTTTTTAAATTTTTCTCTCCGTAAGAACCATCCTCGTACTTCAACGAATATTCAAAAAAAAAAATTAGTCCAATAGGTCCATCCGTTCTCGAGTTTTGCGCTTACCAACACATTTAGCGATTCATTTTTATATTATAGATATATATATATATATATATATATATATATACATATATATATATATATATATATATGTATATATATATATATATATATATATATATATATATATATATATATTAGGGCGGGTCAATTTGTATGGATGAAAAAAACCGACCTTTTACACCCCCTAGTGATATTCTATGTGTAATTTTGAGCAACTTTGCCCAGGAAACTATAGTTCGAAAATCGATTTTGAGCCTCCGGATTTTTAAAAATAGATATTTTTTGTCAATATTTGTGATGTAACTTATTTGAGAAGATAAAAATACAAGTTATTTCTCCAGGCACACGTATTTAGGAGTTTCTGTGGGCGAGGAATCTATTGCTAATGTTTACTTATATTTACTGGTTTACTTTTTTGGCAAAGTTCAATTTCTATTGTATTATTAGTTCATTTTTGACATATGATGGTCGAAAAATTGACGTTTATCAAAAACTGTGTATTTTTTCTAAAAAAATTGACGAAAAAATGCAAAAATTGTCAATTGTCGATTCGATTTTTTTCACTTTTCTTCAAGGTTAAATTTTTTTCTTTTTCACCATCAAAAATGCATAAAAGAAGCTACATTTAAAAAAAAAGTAAGAACCTCATACGAAGCGATGCACAAAACTGATAGGCCAATCAATTTTCAAATTTGAAGTCAATTTTTGAGCCTTGTATTTAGATATTTTGACTTGAAATTTTAACCAGTTATTGTTCACATCATAAAGTATAACTTTTGAAAATTTCATCAAATTTCACGAAAAATATCTGAAGTTATCACCAAAAAACCAAAATTCAGTAGTTTCTTCAGTTTTTGAATTTTTTTTGAGGTTATGTGTAGATATAAAAGTTTCATATTGTAACCGCTGGTAGCCAATATCATAACGAACAACCTCTATTTTTTTCGATTTTTTCGGACCTACACATGCCGAGATATACGCATCTATATTTAGAAAGAACGACCAAAATGGTGAATTTTTGACTAAGGGCCGATAACTTACGTAGCGGCGGTTGCTAGAGGTAGAAAATGTCCATTTCGTATAGTATTCGATGTAACTAACATGTTCCAAAAAAAAAATTTACTCTCGAGACAATTCCCTTTTCACTAAAATTTGATGCTCATCTGACTCCACTATTATAGTGGATGTCCACGCCATTATAGGGATGAAATTTATTTTATTAAATTAAAACACTTTAAGTTTTTTTATTAAAATAAAATTATAAACTTTATTAAAATGAATGAAGAGTGAAAATTATACGGTTTATTCCGCGGTCGAGTCAGAACTGATCTTAGTTGTAATTATTTTCTTATGCTACGAAAGATCAGCAGATTTCTATCTAATTTCCTAGAATTTAGTCTTGCAAGTGATTTAAGATCACATGGAGGAAAATGTGTGTGAAATGTTTAGTCAACAAATATTGTAGAGTAAGAAATTTGATTCTAAAGGAATTTATGTGGGAAAGGAAGTTAGTTATCCTATTTCGGTTAAAAGCGAATTATTTGGATATATAACTCCCCCTTCCTTAAGACTTTCGCTCTCCTGAGCGGAAGGTTTTACTATAATAACTTTTTTATTTTTCATTTTATAAAGCTTTAATATTATTAACGTTATCGAAATACTAGATAATTATGGTTAGTATGAAAGTTTATGGTATTCCATATGGGAATTCTCTATATACAAGTACTACGATATCTTGAGTCTAACAACCTCCTCTCTAAATACCAGTCTGGCTTCCGTAGATCCCATAGTTGTGAAACGGCAGTATTAAAGGTAACGACTGATTTGCGTTCTGCACTCGACATTGGTGACATTGCCATACTGGTCCTTTTAGATTTCTCTAAGGCATTTGATTCTGTGGTTCACCCCCTTCTGCTCTCCAAACTTAGCCGACTCTATCACTTTTCCTCTTCTGCCATTCGACTCTTCGCTTCTTTTCTACTTAATAGGCTTCAATGTGTTCGCCTTAACAATGCTATATCCTCATTCCTACCTGTGTCCCTTGGAGTTCCGCAAGGCTCTGTACTTGGTCCCCTTCTCTTTACGCTGTATGTTAATGATCTTCCTGCTGTTATCCATAATTGCTCCTTCCATCTTTATGCTGATGATCTCCAGCTGTATACTTCATGTAATCCTAACCAGATCGAACAATGTATTTCGGAATTCAATAGTACATTATCCCGAATTAATGAATGGTGCTCCTTAAATTTCCTTAAATTAAATCCTAATAAATCCCAAGTTCTGTTCCTTACTCGACGCTCTCTGTCCCTTGGAAACGTTGCATCTCTTCTACTCAATAATATTTCGCTTCCCGTTGTTGACTGTGTCAATAATCTTGGAATTGTTATCAACTCCAAACTTTCCTGTTGCAAACACGTTTCACTTATGGTCTCGAAGATATATGGAACATTACGCAAACTTTGGCTCTATTCCAGTCTTTTATCCTCATCTATCCGGTCCAAGCTTGTTAAGTCCCTCATCCTGCCATACTTTCTCTACGGGTCTCTCATATACATATCGTTCGACTCATCTTGTCGTCAGCGTCTCAAAGTTGCATTTAATGATTGCTTAAGGTTCATTTACAACCTAAGAAGATCTGATCATGTGTCTGGTTTCCAAAACTCCTTGTTGGGTTGTGGCATCTTTCGCTTTATTGATATCATGGCTTTGATCCTCCTGCATAAAGCTTTCTACGCCAAGAGCCCTCCCTACCTTTCTGACTTCCTCACGCCTCTCCAATCCCTGCGCTCAATTAAATTTCTCATTCCCGCACATCATTCCCTAATTGGTAGTCGTTCTTTCTTTGTGCACTCCCTCAGACTCTGGAATAATCTTCCGAACTCTATTCAAAGAATAGGCACAGCCAGAGCCTTCAGAAGACAAGCTTCTCTCTTTCTATCTTCTTCCTCTTCTTCTACCTAGTACTTCTTTTCTCTAACTTTCGCTCTCCTTTATTTCCACATTTACTTCCTTTACCTTTTGACCTTTCTTGTGTTCTGTAATATTAATTGAAGGTTGTTTTTCTTTTTCTTTTTTTTTCTCTTAATTTTGCTAATTAGATATAGAAACTAGATTATGTTAAGCTTAGAATTATAATTATAAATATGTACATATGTAGGTACGAAAAAAGATGTAAATCTTGTGTACAACAACTTAAATAAATTATTATTATTATTATTATTATTATTATTATTAATTCCTAAATCTCAATATGTACGTCTTCACGACTCAATAAATGAAATACGACTTCAAAACTATTTATATTTATTTACATAAAATTATACATTTAAGTCGCGCGCGAGTTACATGCCCTTAACCCCAAATGCCAAATGCAACACCCGTGTGACCTGATGATTCCAGTCATGAACTCTACACATGCCGCTAACCAATTTCCGTTCCCGATTCATACACCAGACGCCACCTAAGCATAAGTTAAGTAAATTAAGTAGAAGGTTCTCTTTAGAGTAATTTAATATCTAAGGTATTTCCACATTTCATTAAATTCTTTAAGGTAAATGATATTCAAGTAATAATTAGGCTGGACACTCTTGTGCTGGCTTTCGCTTCATCAAGTCGATATCTAAAATCCGATTTATATTATTGTTAAAGACTTTATTTTACTCTTGTTTGATTAATTAATTATTGTAGTAAAAAGTAGTTTTCATAAATTTGAATAAACAGATCTTTTATAGTGTAAAAATCAAATTCATTGTTTTTTTTTAATGTTTCCGCGGTTCTGAGATATAACTGGCGCAGTCGGTAGGATTGGCAAACGGTCAATCCCGGTCTAATCCGCGAATTTAGAGAAAATTTTTTTGACGGTTTATCAAGAAAACTCTAACGCCGACGGTTTATCGGTGCAAAAGTGTTTCAAAGTGCGTTTTAGTGCCTTCTGACGGTTTATCAGAACACCGGAGCTGACACCAAGAACACTTGCGGAAGGACCAAGGGATATCATCCTGCAACATCAAGTGAAACCGGCGGTTTACCGGAAACTCACCAAATATACAGGACAGACCAGTTGGGTTTTTACCCTTAATTGCCAATCCGAAGAGAACCATGAACCTTAGGAAGCAGTTTATAATAATATTAATGTAAGTTGTCAAGATTTTGATTTGAATTATTTTTCCTATATTTTTTTATTATATATATATTTATGCCCCGGCCAAATAAAAAAACTAACCACCCCGGTAATAGTCCTTATCCTTATCTAACAAGACTTAAAAGTAGAATCGGTTTAATTAGATCTTTAGAAAATTTAAATGAAATAAGTGAAATCGAAGAATCGAATCAAAATAGTGCAAGTGACGGTAATTTTTCAATCGAAAATTTGAGTGCAAATAGTGAAAGTAATATTCTTAACGAAAGTAATATTCTTAACGAAAGTAATATTCTTAACGAAAGTAATATCCTTAACGACAGTTTAAACAAAAATTTGAGTAACCTTTCTTTGAATAATAGTCCCGAACGTTATAATTCCTCTTGTGGTCCCTCCAATATTATTAATATAATCGAAATGACGTCCAACGAAGTGCCCAATATCCCTCATAATGCTACCAACACAGTGACAGTGACCTCTCTTGACATTTTTAATTCATTAAGAATCCCTGATGCCATCAAGGATTTGCCGCAATTTGACGGAAATCCGAGGCTCTTATTTGACTTTTTGGATAACGTGGACGAAATTTTAAATACCATATCCATTGTTAGTGAAACGGGTTACGGACAGGTCCTCCTTAGAGCCATCCGCAATAAGGTAGTTGGGCCTGCCAATGAAGTCCTGAATATGTATGGGACTCCATTGATTTGGAGTAAGATAAGAGAACATTTAATTTTACACTACGTCGACAAAAGAAACGAATCATCCCTTATCCGCGATCTACATAAGTTAAGGCAAGGAACTAATACCGTCGAAAAATTCTATAGCGAAGTAATAGAGCTGTTTGCTAGTTTAACCAACCACGTTAATATCCACGAAAATAATGCTAGTGTAGTAGAATCCAAAAAAGATTTGTACTCGGAAATGTGCTTAAATGCCTTCTTATCTGGTCTTCGAGAACCCTTGGGCTCAACAATTCGAGCCATGAAACCGATCACCTTAGCAGAAGCCTTCTCGTTCTGCATTAAAGAACAAAATATATCGTATTCAAAGGCAGAACAACCCCACAGATCAAACAATAATCTCTCTCCCACCATGAATAGGAATTTTAACCAACAATTTAGACCTAGAAGCCTCCCAAGACTTCAAAATTTCTCACATTTCCCACGTACCAACCAGTTTAATAACAATTCACAGCAGCCGAGATATATTCCTTACGCGAAGCCATATAGCGTTCCAAACTTCAACAATAACAATTATCAAACGCGGTTTCAGAACTTCCAAAGACCCTATCCTTCTCACCCCAAACCAGAACCCATGGACACTTCGCACGGTAAACACTCTCAAGCGCAGAACAGGCAACAACCAACAAACAGTTTCCAACGGCCATTTGGGAAGCAAAATTATACAAGTAAGGAGCTATTCCACATAGCAGAGACCCAAGCAGCGCAACCGGGAAATATCAATAACTCAAGATACGCTCGTGAACCTAATTCGTACCAACAAAGTCTAGACCATTATTACAATTACAGCGATGATACTCCCACCTATGAAATAGACGAAAATTTTACCTCCAGTGCCTCGCAGAACCCATCGGTTACTTAGACGTCAACAAACATGGAACAGTACTCCCTTACATCCACATTTCTTCTCCCTTCGGTCGACCCCTCAAATTTCTCATAGACACAGGTTCCTCATCATCATTTATAAACCCAGAACTCATACACCCTAACGAATTAAGACGCATAAAACCTATAGCAATCACAACAATATTAAATATCCATGAAATTGATAAAGAAGTCATAATCCCAACGTTCCTCGAATTCAATCAACCCGGTCTGACACGGTTTTTAGCTTTTCGATTCCACGGATATTTTGACGGATTGTTTGGCCTAGACACTCTAAGATCTCTTGGAGCAAATATCCATCTCGTTAGTCAAAGCCTGATCACAACTTATAGCAGAATTCCACTCCTCTTTAAACCAAACTTCATGTCAGCAAGGTATAAGATTCCTCCTAATTCCAAAATTATTGCTAAATTACCAGTCGATATTGAGCATGGCGATGTTTATTTAAAAAATATGCAAGTGAAACCCAAACTATACATTCCCGAAGGTCTCTATTCTGCCGAGAACTGGTACAGCTGTGTAGAAGTAATTAATCAAAGTAATTACGAGCAGGAACTTTTCTTTGAACAACCATTAAAGGCAGAAGCTTTCACTATCGATAGCTACACAGAGTGTAATAACTTTAACGTAAATTATGACGACGAACCTAAGAATACAAACCCAGCCATAAAAGATCTCCTCAGAACAAACCACCTTAACACAGAAGAAACCAGGGCCTTGCTAGAAGTCTGCAAAGAATTTGAAGACATTTTTTATAAAGAAGGGCAGGATCTTAGCTTCACAAACGAAGTGAAACACCGAATCAGAACCATAGACGACACCCCAATATATACCAAGTCATACCGATATCCCTATATTCATAGAGAAGAAGTGAAAAGACAGATCGATGAGATGCTCGAACAAGGCATAATCCGACCCAGCTATTCGCCGTGGAGCTCACCCGTCTGGATAGTCCCCAAAAAGGCCGATGCCAGCGGGAAGAAAAATGGCGTCTAGTGATAGACTATCGGAGATTAAATGAGCAAACGATCAGTGACAAGTACCCCTTACCCAATATCACCGAAATCTTAGATAAACTGGGAAAGTGTATGTACTTTTCTACCCTTGACTTAAAGAGCGGCTTTCATCAAATCGAAATGGACCCTTCCGACGTCCAAAAGACAGCTTTCACAGTTGAAGGCGGTCATTATGAGTACGTCCGTATGCCGTTCGGACTAAAAAATGCTCCAGCAACATTCCAGAGAGTTATGGACAATGTGCTGAAAGAGTTACAAGGTTCAGCGTGTCTGGTGTACTTAGACGATATTATCGTTTACTCCACGTCACTGCAAGAACACATTAATAATCTGACGAAAGTATTCCAGAAACTTAGAGAAGCTTACTTGAAAATTCAACTGGATAAATCCGAATTTTTATACAAAGAAGTAGCTTTTCTCGGTCATGTAGTAACAACAAATGGAGTGAAGCCTAACCCGGACAAAACCAAAGCTATTAAGGAATTTCCAATCCCGAAAACCAAAAAGGAGATCAAATCTTTTCTGGGTCTCCTGGGATATTACAGGAAATTCATTAAAGACTTTGCCAGACTGACGAAACCCCTCACGCAGAGCCTCAAGAAAGGTAAAGAAATCACTTTAACTGAGAATTACGTTAGAACTTTTGAAATTTGCAAAGACATACTATCAAATGATCCAATACTCCAATACCCCGACTTTACTAAACCATTCGTCTTGACAACAGACGCTAGTAATTACGCTATCGGTGCGGTATTGTCCCAGGGACCAATCGGAAGTGACAAGCCTATTTGCTATGCAAGCAGGACCTTGACAGATTCCGAGATCAATTATTCTACCATTGAGAAGGAACTATTGGCGATTGTTTGGGCGACCAAATATTTCAGGCCGTACCTCTTTGGTAGAAGATTTAAAATCGTGACCGACCACAAACCTTTAGCCTGGATCATGAGTCTCAAAGATCCTAATTCACGTCTCGTCCGCTGGAGACTAAAATTAGAGGAGTATGATTATGAGATAGTCTACAAAAAGGGCTCTCAGAACTCCAACGCTGACGCCTTGAGTAGAATAAGGCCAGAAGCTAATAACCCTGTAGTCGAAGTAAACATAAATGAAAACGCCGAGCCATCTACCAGCGGATCAGCCACCCAACTTGATACTGAGCAAATAGACGACACCATCATTACTACCGATAGACCCATAAACGAATTCGCTCTGCAACTAGTCTTAGAAGAATCTAACATGAAGCCTGAAGTATCCCTTATAATGCCATTCAAAAACAAGCAACGGAGAGTAGTTAGGACCACGACAAACACAGAAGAAGCAATAACCGGGATACTTAAAAGATTTTTAGCACCAGGTCGTTTGAACGCAATTTATACCACGAACGACGACCTCTTCAAGATGATTCAAACCGTTTTCTCCAAATTCTTTTCACGGTCAAAGGTTTTCAAAGTCATTAGATGTCATAAAATATTAACCGACGTCACGGAAGGCGACGAACAAGATAAAATCATCCAAGACTATCATGTTCAGAGTAATCATAGAGGTATCAATGAAAGCCTAAATCATTTAAAACGAAAATATTTCTTTCCATTGATGAAGAACAAAATATCCCAAATCATAAATACCTGTAGCGTATGCCAGACTATGAAGTATGATCGGTCCCCTCCAAAGGTTAAGCACATGGTCCCTGAAACCCCTTTAAAACCTCTCGATATAATCCATGTGGATATATATACCATTAACAATCAGCAAATCCTCACCGTCATTGACAAATTTTCTAAATTTGCTTCAGCACATACTCTGATAGCGAGAAACAGCTTAACGATAATCAAAGCTCTAAAACAGTTTATAAGTACCCATGGCGTACCGAAGAAACTAGTTTCCGATTCTGGAGCAGAATTCACTTCTCTCATTTTCCAAGATTTCTGTAAACAATTCCAAATCCACCACCACGTCACTTCATATCAGCAAAGTAGTAGCAATTCGCCTGTTGAACGCTTACATTCAACACTAACTGAAATTTATAGGATCATCCACAATTTACATAAAACTAGAGATCACGACGATATTTTAAGCGAAACAATTATAACATATAATAATGCTATACATTCAGCCACCCAATTTACTCCTTTTGAGATTTTCTACGGTCGAACCTATGAGTTCAATAACGATTTACAACACCAGAACGTTCATGAATATCTAGAAAAATTAAAAGAATTCCAAACCCAGATATACCCAACGATAAAAGAAAAATTAGAAACTAATGTTAAAAATAATATAGAAAAACTTAATACAAATAGAGAAGAACCGGAACCATACGATGAAGGTATGAGAATTTATAGGAAAGAGTGTAGGCGGAATAAATTAACCCCTCGATTTAGCAAACATAAAGTAAGACAAGATAAAGAAGTTACTCTTATTACAAATAAAAATAAAAAATTAGGTACATAAATCAAAAATTAAGAAGAAACGTAAATTTCAGGGCAATAGGGCAGATATTAGCAGAGAAAGTAGAAATTCACGACTTGACGAACAACAAGGGCATTCTACCACTCAAATTGGGAATAGCTAGAACTATACGAGGACATGACAATTTATTACATATAGTAAAACTTAGACAGTACGAAGAAAATATAAACAAGATAGACAACTCCTTAAAGACATTGGACAGTATATACGAAAGTAGGAAAGGCGTCGGTTTAGCGTGGGAAAATTTTCAGGACCGTGGGAACTAGGTCACGTCAAGGTCATTGACCTTGCCCATGGGAAGTAGGTCGGTGTGATCAATCAATCACGCTGGAATGTAGGTCAAGGTGATTGGCCTTGGCCGTGGACGAGTCTGGGAACTGGGTCGGGTCGGTCGGTGGCTTGGCTCAGCGGGAGGGTCGGGCTCGGCGGGGGCTGCGGCGGGGTCCACGGCTGGGGCCTCAGCGAAGTCACTTTGATTGACAGGCGGCCTCTAGTTTGGTTCGCGTGGATGGCCTTGTTTATGTCACTTTGATTGATTGGGTCGGAAAGCGAAAGTGATGGAGTGTGTGTGTGTGGAGTTGGTGATGGTGGTGGTGGTGTGGCAGGGCTTGTGGTTTTGGTGGGGTGCTCGGTGCGGCGGTCTGGCTTGAGACTCGGTGGTGGCTTGGGGTCTCGCGAGGCTCGGCTGGAGACTCGGCGGGGTCCTCGGCGGCGGACTGGGCATGACTATTGTGACGTCTCATATCGTGCACTTACAGCGGGGACTTGTTTACGCTTGGAAGAAAAATGGAAAGTAGTGGAGCGGTACGAAAAAGCGAAAGTGGAAAAGTGTATCAGAACTATAGTTTGGTGAGCAGGTGTTCACTCGCGGGTGGCTTTGATTGACAGGTGGCCTCTAGTTTGGTTTGCAGGTGTGGCGGGGTCTTGGCTTGGCTTGGCAGGGGGACTCAACAGGTGTGGAGCGGAAGAAAAAGCGAGAGTGGAAAGTGTGCATGACTGCAGAGCTGACGCGTGGTCATTTACCTCCGCGCGCTGTTGTGGTGGAACTTGCACAAAGTGGCTTTGGGCTTGGCAGGGGATTCGACAGGTAGGGCTGCTGCGGTAGCTTTTGCCCGGTCTGCGACGGAAGGTAGGTATTTGCTCAGCGGGGGACCCGGCAGGGCTCGACGACTCAGTGAGGGAAGTGGTTTGGGACTTGGCCTTGATGGGCGAATGTGGTTGTTGTTATTAGCTGAAATTATGAAACCGAGTGAATGATTTGAGCGGCAAAATCTACCGACATAAAAGGAAAAAGAAAACAGCGTTTGTGATGCAGTGCAGCTATTGCATGGTGGTTGTTGTCGAAAAAAAACAAGACAATAAAGAGCTTAATCCGGCAATTGCCTCTGATTATAAAGTACGGCTAAAAAGCCTCTTACTTTTGCTCTGTAGAGTTTGAAATTTTCTGATTGCAGATATTGAGAGCCCCACGACAACAGATGCCATATCCCCACTCAACTGCTTCCATATGCTACTTTTCATACATTTAAAATTTTCACAGAACAAATATTGATATTTTACTGTATCTGAAATAAAAATCTGAAAAGAGGTAAAATGGCGTGGGAAAACATCAGAATAATACACATTTTTATATTTTAAATAATTTGCAATTTTATTATTATTATTATAATTTTTAATACTTAATACTTTATTATTAATTAATCGTATTAATATTTTTTATTTCTTTATTATCAAAATTAATTTTCCTGGTATTTTTTGAAAATAAGGTCAAAGGTGTTACCTTTTTCCCCCAAATTCACAACACTATATCTACCTTTTTTTAACAAATTAATTCCCCTATCGGAGAGATTAGTGTACCTTACTGGAAGGTATATGTTGCCATCCTCCAGTTCAACGACTACCTTTCTCCCGAATTGAGTATCTACCCTCCGAACGTCAAGTATACGATATACTTGGTCAATAATCATGTCTTTTAAAGACATGCTCTTCTTATATCTGAAGCTGTTGATTTCCTCCAGAATTTCTTCTTCATTTAAACTCTGGAACTCACTGGTGTCATCGGCCACTTGAAAAGGTAGTATGCTGCTGCTGCTTGTCCTTTTGCTACTGCTACAATGGTTTATGAAGTCTTCGTCGAAAAGACGCCTCTTCATCCCTTTATTTGTTGATTTCCTCTTCAAATCGAATTCATCAATCTCCAATTTGTTCATCTATGAAAAGAAAGAAAAAATGATATGAAAAAAACAATTTTACAAATAACTTTAAAAACATTCTTACCTCTGCAACCTTTTTAATTAACTAATTAATTAACTGCTGCTGTTCTCTCCGTTACTGCTACTGCTGCTGCTGCAAGCAAACAAACAAACAAACAAAGCAGGTGATCTCGATAAGGAACTTAATCCGGCAAATGCCTCTGATTTTAAGTACGGCTAATGCCTCTTACTTCAGTTCTTAACAAGAGCTCGAGTTTGTTTGATTTCCAATTTCGAGAACATGAGTTTATATACAGAAATCCCCTCCATTTCTACTAAAAAGTTCACCAGTTGGCATACATAGAATATACCTGCATTTGATTTTTCTAATGCAATTTAGCAGGAAATAACTGCACTCGATTTGAATTTTTACTAAAGGTACGGTCTTGAATAATAATGATGAACATAAATAATACAACTTTCTTAAAAGATCACCTGCACACCTACTTTATTGCATTTGATTAATACAATTTTACTAGGAAATAACTGCACTCGCTTGAATTATTATTAAATGTACAGGTTTGAATGATAGTGACCATAAATTATAATAATGCAATTTCTTAAAAGATCACTTGCACACAGAGTACGTGAAAAGCAAGCAAAAAAAGCATTTGTTGTAAATCTACAGATTACTGTTACCTAAGAGATGCCTGAACATGTTACGTGAGGTACCCAACCAGGCACCGTGGATGTAGATAAAGTGTACCTCTAAAAAAAAAAAGGAAACACAAGCGCGTATGCTCTTGCCCATAGTCAGATGAAAGTAAAAGTGGGTCTTGGATAGTAAACACAGAGCAAGGCAAGGCAAGAGCGATGATTTATGATGGCCACGATTTTACAAACAAACAATATTATGCAAGTACTAAGACTTGCTGTTGAGGGGACGGTTCTGATCTGATGGAGGAGCAGAATCTCTGCAAAAAAAAACTCAAGCGGAACAGTTGAAGCGCAGAATGTATGCTATGGTGAGGATGCTGATGATCGTTATCGCGATCTTGTTATGGCTGCGAGGAGTGAATTTCACCAGGAAATAACTGCGCTTGCTTAGACTTGAAAAATGATGATGACCATAAATAATAATAATGCATTGCAATTTTCTTAACTGAACGTTTGCGCACAGAGTGCATGCCTGCCTGCCTACATTTGATTTTCTAATGCAATTTTATCAGGAAATAACTGCACTCGCTTGAATTATTATTACCGGCACGGGTTTGAATGATAACCATAAATAATGCAATTTTGTTAAAGATTGCTTGTGCACAGAGTATGCTATTTCTAATGTAATGTAATGTTAGACCTGGAACCAAAAAAAAAAGACGCCGGAGCGCGCAGTCTACCAGGAAAATAGCAAGCAAAGGAAAAAGTATTTGCAAGTAGAGTTATTGTACGTGTTAGAAATGGGGGGAATTTGTGTATATAAGCTGATGCTCTTGAGATTGGGAATCAGAAAATTCTACAGTTCTACAGAGCAAAAGTAAGAGGCTTTTTTAGCCGTACTTTAAAATCAGAGGCAATTGCCGGATTATGTTCTGGAGTGACTGACTATTTTTTTTTTTAGTGTTTCCCTCAAGAAAGGACAACAACAACAAACAAATTGAATACAGCAGACCCTGCCAGCAGCAACAGCAGCAGCCGTGGTATAGCACAGAGGAGAGTAGAAGAAGGAGACATCGGGTGCAACAACAACAACCATACTCGGTCTCTCATCCTAAAAAAATAAAAGTTTCGGTAGAGGAATACCTGCGACGACAGCAGCAACAGAAACCAATACAAGGTCCAGCTCCTCTGCTCATAGCAGATTTAAAAAAGCAGAACCGGCAACAACATCCAGAACAATTAGACGGGGGAGTAAAACGTGGAGGAGTGAAAGTACACCTCAGGCATGAGATATCAGAGTTAAAGCGAATTGAAAAGATAGCTTTAACTTTAGAAGAAAAAACATTCTTCAGAAAAGAAATTAAAAAGAAAAATAAAGAATTGAAAAAATTAACAAAAATAATAAAAAAATAAAATTTTACCTTACCTTAGAATTGTTTTTTAAATTTAAATTGAAAATGAGTAAATTCACCATTACTAGCGATATGACAACGCACGTCAGGCGCTTCAACCTGAGTGGACGCAAAATAAATTTTAAAATTAACAGCCCACCTACGAATGTGGAGCCCACAGATTGGTTAAAAGGTGCAGTTGATGATATTGTTGAACATGCACTGCTAGAAATTCAACCAGACGATTTCATTGGTATTACCTTTTGTGGAGCCACCTTCATGGAAAGAGGTCCAGGGTGGTTAAGCTACAGATTGGCCTCTACACTGAAATCAAGCGATGTTTGGGATATGATAGGAAAAATTTTCCAAAGCAATTCCTGTGGATTAAGTACAGACACGTTTTGCTTGAATGTTACATCAGTTAGACTGCCACAAGGGAGAGGGAGTGATAGGGCAAGGAAATATAATACATTTGATGAGGAATGTGCAAAAAGAAAAGGTGTTGTAGTTATAAAAAATAAGGATAACTTGTGCTTACCACGTGCTCTGGTTGTTGCCATGTCTAAAGTAAATAAATAGATAGAGTATGCTAGAGTAAGACAGGATTATGGAAAATTACAAACTCAACGAGCTGTACAGTTGATGAAAGATTGTCAAATAGATATTCCGAATGGAGGTGCAGGAATTCCCGAGTTACAAAAATTTCAGGAGCATCTGCAAGACTACTACAAGATTATAGTGTATAGATATGGCACCAAAGGAAAAGATGTAATTTTTGAAGGACAGAGTGCAGGAAAACATCTAAATTTACTGTACCACAACAATCATTATAACGTCATAGTGTCACTAACTGCCACATTTTGTTGTGTTTATTATTGCGAGGAATGCCATACAGCGTACGATCACAAAAACAAACACAGATGCGGTGGAACATGTCCATGTTGTCAACAAGCTCCTGCATGTAAAAAAGACTTAGCTGAGAAATTATGTAAAGATTGTAATCGGTATTTTAGAGGAGAATGTTGCTTCAACAATCATAAAGCTTCAGGGTCTCTAAATAAGAGAAGCGTCTGTGAAGAATTAAAAAAATGCAGGGATTGTTTAAAGACTTATAAGGTTGACAAAAGCAAAACCCATATATGCGGTGAATATTTTTGTAAGATCTGCTACAAACACGTGGAACAAGGGCACTTCTGCTTTATTCAAACAGATGTTAGAACACCACCAACAAAAGATACTCTATTCGTCTTTTATGACTTAGAAACAAGACAGGAGAAAGTTGTAGGAGAAAAATATATAGAAGGAGATTCAGTTGGAGAGATAAAGTTGCACGAACCCAATTTATGTGTCGTTGCGAAACGTTGCGATCTTTGTATTGAAACAGAAAAGTTGTGTTTTTGCCAAAAATGTGGATTTAGGTTGCAGATTTATGAAACCAGCGTGATATGCAAATTTTTGAAAGATTTGTTGGAGTTGCGAAAGAAATTTAAAAAGGTAGTAGTCATAGCTCATAATGGTCAGGCGTTTGACCATCAATTCTTATTGAATTACATTCTGAAAAAGACAGACCTGAAACCCGAATTAATAATGCGAGGAACGAAAATTATAATGATGCAGCTGGACAACATAAAATTTATCGACTCGCTAAATTACTTTCCAATGAGCTTATCGCAACTACCAAAGGCCTTTGATCTACCAGCCGTATTCAAGAAAGGGTATTTCCCTCATATGTTTAATACAATCGAAAATAGAAAATATATTGGATTACTACCACCTGTTGAATATTACAGCCCTGACTCTATGAAAACCGAAGATCGTGATAGCTTCCTCAAATGGTACGAACAACATAAAAATGATGAATTTAATATGCAGCGTGACATTGTCGACTATTGCATTAGCGATGTGCACATTTTGACCGAGGCATGTTTAAAATTCAGAAAATTGATGTTAACCGAATGCAAGGTTGATCCGTTTGTTGAGGCGACAACTATTGCCTCCGCATGCAATCTAGTTTTTCGGCGCAATTTTCTTAGGCCGAATACAATTGGTATTATCCCAAGAAAGGGATATCGAAATGCCGATAATCAGTCAGCAATAGCAATTCAATGGCTAATATCGGAAGAAAAGAGCAGAGGAATTAATATTACACATGCTGCGAAACAAAGAGAAGTTGTATTGAGCGGAGTAAAAGTAGATGGCTATTGTGCAGAGAGCAATCAAATTTTTGAATTCCATGGCTGCTATTACCATGGACATCCAACATGTTTGAAACATAATCGTGATCAGCCTCTTCACGATGACCAAAGCGATACTCTAAATCACCGATACGAAGTAACAATCGCAAAGACCGAACGATTACGTTCTTATGGATACGAGGTCATTGAGATGTGGGAGTGTGATTTTCGTAAACTGATGAATACGAACAAAGACATTCAAGTTTTAAGAGACCATCCTTTACTGGTACATTCGCCTTTAAACCCTAGAGATGCTTTTTATGGAGGTCGAACAGGAAATGCTTATACACATTACCAATGCAAGCCAGGTGAAAAAATAAAATACATAGATGTATGTTCATTGTATCCGTGGGTTTGCAAGTATGGAAAATTCCCAACTGGTCACCCTGAATTATATGTCGGAATAGATGCATGCTCTAAAGTTGATTTAAATAAAATGGAGGGACTGATTAAATGTAAGATTTTACCACCTGAAGGATTGTATCATCCTGTTTTACCAATTAAACAGAATAATAAATTAATGTTCCCATTGTGCTCTAGATGTAGTGAAGAGAAAAACCAGCACCCAGAATGCGCACATACAGATGAGGAAAGAGCTCTCATGGGAACCTGGGTAATTGACGAGGTAAAAATGGCTCTAAGTAGAGGATACAAAATGCTGGATATATACGAAATATGGAGCTATAAAACTGAGGCATACGACAAATCAACCCTCTCAGGTGGCCTATTCACTTCCATGATGAACAAGTTTATTAAAATGAAACAGCAAGCATCAGGATGGCCCAACAAATGCAGTTCAAATGAAGAAGAAAAGAGGAAATACTTGGAGGAATTTCTGCAAAATGAAGGTGTACAACTAGAGTATTCAGAAGTTGATAAGAACCCTGGACTAAGATCGCTAGCTAAACTAATTTTGAACTCCTTTTGGGGAAAGTTTGGACAGCGAGAAAACCAACCGAAGACCAGTATAATTAACAGTTCAGGAGAGTTGTATCAGTTGCTAATCAATCCAACAGTAGAGGTACAACATCTTCTACCAATCAATGAAGAAACGCTTATTGTGAACTGGAGTTACAGAGAAGAAGCCGCAGAATCTCTAGGGACCGTTAACGTATCTATAGCATCTTATACCACTACCCAGGCACGACTTAAGCTGTTTACCTATTTGGAGCAACTTGGAGAAAGAGTTTTATATTATGACACTGATTCTGTCATATATATTAGCAGAGAGGGAGAATACGATCCGCCAACAGGAGAATTCGTTGGAGATATGACCGATGAATTAGAAAGCTACGGACCTGGTAGTTATATCACGATTTTTGCAAGCGGAGGCCCTAAAAATTATGCATACGCTGTTTATAGCACAAGAGATGGATCCATCAAACTGCAGAGTAAAGTAAAGGGAATCTGTCTGAATTACGAAGCTTCGCAACATGTAAATTTAGATTCAATTAAAAATATGGTGTTAAATAACAGCAGGGAAGACCATATCCCTATTCTATCAAAAAATATTCGCCGCACAAAAGATCACGAAGTAGTAACAGTTCCAGAAATAAAAAAATATAAAGTGACTTCAAATAAACGAAGATTTCTGGAAGATCACAGCTCACTACCATATGGGTTTAAAAGGCAGAAAAGATAAGAAAATGTGTTTGTGAGGCAATAGCAACAACAGAGAGAGAGATATATGAATAAGTTTCGTGGACTAGGCCTATGGGGGATACCACATTAAAAAAAAACGCACCAAAAACTCTACCTCATGGGTGGTGCGGAAACGAGTTCCATATTTGTTAAATACCAAGGAATCATATATAAGAGCTCAAAATAAGTATTTAACAATCATTCCGAGTTTTCTTTTGAATACTAAAAGTCATGAATTCGAAAGCAGTTATTATAGATGCTCAGTTTGTCAGTGGAAATAATTATCAGTTGTTTGCTAAGGAGTTAGTAGTTTTACGTCATGGATCGCTTGTACCAAAGTTGTACTTTTTTAAGTCCCCATATCCGTACAATGAATTATCACCAAGAGCTCGTTGGCAAGATGATTTCAACTTTAACAAAATAAATGGATTAAGATGGAATGGCGGAAATATTGATTACAACGAATTGCCCAACATACTGGCAAATTATTCAAATTTAACTATTTATGTGAAAGGACCTGAAAAGAGGAAATTTATCCAAAAATACCTTCCAGAATCTAAAGTAATTCTACTTGAAATTCCAAAGCTACGCAACTTGGAAACTTTTGAGACGTTCTGCATGATTCACGGAAAATTACCTACTTTGCGCTGTGCTGCACAAAACTGTGTTAATATATATTTGTATATGTTAGTGAATAAAAGGTTTTAAAATAAAAAATAATTTTAAGTTTTATTTATTTATTAGAAATTTATCGTATCAAAAACAAGATTTACAGTACAATACCAAGGTATCTCATAAAACAACCGTGAATAATTCAAATGAATGTAAGAGGTACGAGATGGAATAAAAAAATATTCACATGGTAATGTTAATATATTTTTTTCCTTACATTTTTCAACATACTTCTTATAAAACTCCTTCACGCTATCTGAAGCATTGTTGTTGTGGTACATAACAATGTTTAAAAATTTTAGCATTTCAAATAATTTACAAAGTTCCGTTTGCCTTAGAGTGATGCTGCCACTGCCAATGGGGATTTTGTGTTCCTGCTTTAACGCCTCCTGGTTTGGTGGTAGTAGTTCGATTTGACCTTGCAAGTTACACAGATAAGAAAAAACGGTTGTCCATCCAGGGTATGTTGTTGAAACAGGAAAACGGCCATGTTGATGAAACACTATTTTGGCCTCGAATGATGATGTATCAAACCCCAGTATAACTCTTCTGTTATGGCAATCGTCTAGATGGTATGTGTAATTTAACAAAAGATTTTCGCCGGGTACTTCTGCTACACATCTGGACAACTTCTTTTTCTTGTTGTTAGATGGCGTTGTTGCTGCTGCTCCTGGAACGGATTCACATTTAGGCAGCTTATTCTTTCCTGTCCTTTGTCTCTTCCGTGATGGCTCCATGTTACTCCAACTAAACTAAACTTGCACACTGAATATTCAAACTTTGTGTGTTCAGCTTTTTATAGTACTGATCTCAGCTTTGCATGATTGGTTACAAAAATCCCCACCACTTTGTGTAAAATTCTTCATGTATAAATTAATTACTTTATTATCATTCAAATTGAAATCTCTCGAGGAGAATTGTTTTAAAAAAGTCTTCAAGCTCTTTCCTCTGCATCGAGAATATAAAAACACGCAGCAATAATGTCCACAGGTTGATGAAAATTGTCCTTGCAATCGTTTTTTATTATTTAAAAAAATCTTTGAATTATTTAAAAGAAAACTTTGAAAGTATTTATTGGATGGATACCTTCCAAAGGAGTCAAAGTACTCTGCCGGGCCTTGTTTAGGGAAATAAAATGCCACCCAATGAGTTCCACCTCTGTGTGCTGGATCTGTATTAGCTATAACGCATGCTGGCTTTTTTATTTTTTGAGGTAAATGGTTACATGGGAAGACTCCTCTAAAAATTTTGTTTGTTACACGATTACTTGTCAATGCAGTTGCAAGCTCGATCGTGTTCATTCTTGTTCACAGGTAAATGCTGCTTCTAAGTCAATGACCTTGGTGAGAGATGTAACGTAGTTATTTATAAACTCCTTAGTTGATGTGCCACGAACAAAGATTGTCTTAAATTTCGCTAGAGTTTTTATGAGGTCTTCATCCATGCGTTTTAGTTCAAGATTACCAAATTTACTTGATTGTTGCTCACTGCATTCCATACTAGATGTTGGATATTTAAAAATTATTTCCTTTGTAAACGTTTTATTTTGTACAGTGAATCCAGCTAAAGAGACTTTTTTAAAGAAGGTAAATTCACCTCCACAAAAGTATTCCGCATTAATTAAACAGCTCATTGTTACTATAGTAAAGCAATTTGTCAACTAACAGTTTGTTGCAAGTAGCTGCCTTATATAGATTTAAAAGTTGGTGTAAACATTTCGATCCTTGTCAATTTCAATGCTTCCATCGTACTCAGCATATACAATGCACGTCACACTATTTTTTAACGCATCTCTAAACTTTCCTTCAACTCGTACTGTCCCTTGATTTAGTAAATTGCCGCAAGTCGCGTTATATGAATTGTCTGTTGTTAAGTCGAAAGCGAGAAGAAAACATCCCTTGTCAAATAATGCCTTAGATATTTGATGACCTTTATCGAAATAATGAATACCTGTTCCTCTGAATAACGTATTGTATCCGCGTGTACTAATCGGATTATCTTTTGAGTAGTCAAATTCGAGAGGCTGATTTGGTATCTGCACGCCATTCACTGATAAATTGAATCTGGTAATGTTGTTATGTTTAAAGTTGAAGGGGTTCTTTGTTCTTCTGCCAGTGTAAGCATCATTGTCCACCATTCCAAAAATTATTAAGTTCGGTAACTGTCCAATGACGATATTATCCAGTGAAAGTGTGAATGTGTTTGCGGGAATAGTGTAGCTTTTAACTTCAACTCGCTTGTATGGGTATATGGCATTTGATCGCTGTAAAACTGTCTCATGTGCTAACAAAATATTCGGATTAACTGTTACGTGATTCATGTACATGGTTGCATCTAAGATTTTTAATTGTGGTGAGTCGGTCCCATCCTTGGATAAAATATAAAATTCTGGTTTTTCAAGCGATAAAACTACACGTAAATCAACACCGTTTAATAGCAATTTATCCTGATTAAGCAAATCAGTATGGATTTTCCCCATCAATTCTACTACATTACTTTTATTGAAAAGCTTCTGTCGATCTAAATAGCCTTGATGTAATTCAGCGACGGGTTTATCGATATCTGCAATTTCCGCGTCATCTTTGTCAAGATACCAACCTACCGACTCCAAATGGGTGGATGCAGCATCTTTACCATAATTCAATAAATTTTCAATATAAGCGCGATAATTGTAATTGTGGTCGGTTTGAGCAATTGGTTTTCCATTCAAATATACAGTGCACTGGCGAAATATGGAGTGTAAAATGTTGTTTATTAAACCTGGAGCATCACCATCATCTGGATAAAGTTCATCTTTTCCATCTTTTATTTTAATTAATTGCAATTTTAAACGAAGATAAATGCTAGATAAATCACGGTATGTATCTCCATGACCCAAAGTTACAAACTCGAGAACGGAGGAGTTGTCGAGTGAGGCTATTGGCTTATATGCTACTTCCTCTGTTTTCAAAATATTGCTCTGAACTGGTGGTGTTGAAAAGAGATCCAATTCTGATTTCATGCATTCTTTGTACGACATTATTTATCAAATATATCCAGTATACGTTTACGTATCTTTCGTTTTGTTTTCAAAACTCTTGCTTTTATTCCTTTTCTTTGATTTTTAGTTTTACAATTTCTCGACCGTTTAGGTGTTTTTCCACGTCTCTTGCGTTTAACAGCTGGTTTTAAATGTAGAGTTGTAAACGGATTGGGTCTTTTTATACCTGCACCGCTCATACCGTCAAACAGTTTATTTATACCTTTCTGTGCTAAATCTTGAACAGCAACTCGACCTTGTTCTTTTAAAATGTCTTTAACTGATTTGTTGTTGATGTTTTTATCTTGTATTATAGCTTGTCCTGTTTTTACAGCCTGTTGTGCCAATGATTTTAATCCAAATGTAGCAAGAGGTTTTAAGTGTCGAAATAATGCACTAAAAAAGCTACCGATACCTCTTCCACGTTGATAAATAAGTGGACCACGATATAATTCTCCAATATCTGACAGACCGCCGCCGCTTTGTATTAAATAATAACGTGTATAATAGGAATCCATTTCGTAATTCTATTTATACTATTCAAGAACAGCCTGTTGTGCAAATATTTATAGTTTTTATTGTCTCTTAAAATGTAGCATTACATATGTAGGAATATAACTTGTTTTAAAGCCTACTAACTCACCTTGATGATCAGTTATTTTTATAGAAATACTTTCAATAAAAGTTTTTTCAATAGGACAGTATTCTACATGTTCAAATCTTAATATAGTACCACACTCTTGAATCGGTATTATTCGTAGATATCTTACTAGTTTATCGCCTATAGCTCTAGGTTGAATAATATCAGAGTATATATGTATTATATTTTTCTCAGAGCAATCTTTTATAGTTTCTTGCGTACTTCTTGTTAATCGCAACATCAATTCTTGAATTGTTGTATCGAGAGAATTAATTTTTTCCATTATTGACATGTGCTCTTGGCGTAAGCTCGCAGTGTCAAATGACTCTTTTATTTCTGTCAACAATGCATCAGGATTACGTTTGTTTTCAGGTGTTTGGAGAAACACATCTGTGATGAAGTTTGACAGATTATCTATGTTTGTATTAATTGGTACTGGTGTAGATAAATATTCGCCCGAGCTTTGTTTTTCATATGGGACCTGCAAAATTTCACTGTTTTTAGTTATTTTCCGTTGCTCGGGTGCCTTTGCCTTGAGTGAATCTTTCTTCAGTCTATTCAATATTTCAAAAATTGTATTTTTAATTTCAATAATTCGTTTATGTTTTTCTTCTTCGCTAAGTTGTTTATCGTCAAAGTGTAAATTGGCTAAAAGCAGTGTCATGAGATCTTTAACATTCAAGTGTGAAGGTAGTGGTTTTTTTATTTTTATCGTAACACCCAATTCCTCTAAACGGAGTTCGAATACATCATTCTTCTTTTCACTACCTTTTTTCTCTTTATTTTCAGCTGTCTTTATGCTAGCCGTTGGATGTGTATAATTGTCTATTGTATTCTTAAAAACAGGATGTTTTCTATTCTTCCTAGGAACTTGACCAAATACATCATCAACAAAATCTTCAATTGATTCATAGTTCTTATATTTCAACACAACGTTTTCTGAAGTCTTTTTTCCTTGATATATGTGCAATATGTATTCGCCTGGCTCTGGCTTATAGTTTATTTCAGGGATAACTTCATTAAAGTGGTCATCTTCTAAGCGCTTCCACATTTTCGATTTAACATCATTCAAGTACATGGTATACCATGAAGGTGTAACTGCATTATAAAATGTTAATAAAAATGCCGAAAGGTTTATTTGTCCAGGTCTGTAACTAACTTGTTCAAGATTTTCCGGTGTCCATTCAAGTTTTACATTTTCATTTATTTTGATGCTAAGTATTTTAAAATCCTTTTGATGTTGCTTTCTAGATTCCTTTAACTGGTCATATTCACGCCTCACTCGTTTACGCACATTTCCCCCGTTGTTGGAGATTGCACGTTTTGTTACTTCAAAATTTGGTAATGCAATTTCAGTTATTCCAACACGCCAGTTTCCATGAAACTGGCATGGTTTCGCAAGCGCATTTGTAAAAGCCGATAGCGTATTTTCTGGGTAAAATTGCATAGAGTTATTACTCAAAAGGCATACATAAAAATCATTTTCTTTTATTTCCACCGGCATTGTTTACAGTCTTTCCCAAGGAATGTCAGAAGTACTTGCAGGTCTATCCTTTTTAGTTTTCAAACGCTCACTCTGTCTAGTACCGAGCTTGCGTAAAGGAAATGAAAGCATATATTGACCAGATTCTAGCTGAGAGGGTATTAATATAGACTGTTTCTGGGCTGCTTTTTGTTTTTCACTTTGTTCTAATTCGTCTATATGTTCGCTAGCTTCATCGGGACTCATAGCCGCAGGTACAGTATACTGAGTTACACCATCCTCAGCTGTGATTATTTTATAATCCTTTTCACGTGCATTAGGTGGAGCTGTTGTTCTTAGTAATTTTGGTGGTGGTCTTAGAGTTTTTGCTATTCCGCTAGCTGATAATCGTCTTTTAGCGGCTGGTGATAAAGATCTTCTTGGTGGGGTTATGTTATGTGCTTCTTCAAAGACTTCTTCTTCTTCAGCTAGGAAATCCTTTGCTGGTGGTGGTGAAGTCTGTGTTAACACATCATCTTTAAAAATAATTTTCGTTTGTGTGGTACTATCTCTTAAACTTTTTTGTTTGACATTATGTTCACGTGGCAAGTATAAATTTGTTTCTTTATTAAGCGTTCGTTTGGATTTCCTATTGTGATTTAAAAAGGAAATTAGTTGATTTCGATAGCTATACCATTTTTCTGAATCATTCATGTCTTTATTCTGCAGTATTTTATTCATTGCTCTATCAAAAATGGACTGATTTGCGGTCATTTCAATTTCACTTTTAAGCCTGTTGTAAACCTCTGGCGACAGAAGTAGCATCTTGTTAAGTCTATTATTTCTATGCATATTTTTCAATTAATGAGCCGATAACTCCTGATAGTACACTTCCTAATAAAACTGGTAAAAAACCTCCTCGTTGCACTAGTATTTTACGCTGTTTAGCAACAGATCTCTTTGCGCAAATCAATTTACGCATGTCCTTTTTATACCTACACAGTGAGTTGTAGATATTTCCATGCGGCATGTGGTTACCTTTTAAAGTGTTGAGTGTAATTTCACAAAGAGTTTTTATAACCTCAGGGTCAGCATTTTGTATGATGGACTTTCTCAGATTTGGTTTAGCCTTTTTAAGCACATATAGCATATGCTTGTTGTCCCTTAATCGTTTCATTCGTGACACCATTCTTACCATTTAAAGAGTTTTGCGGACAAAAACAGGTTACAAAGTGTTTATTAAATATATCAGTACGAAATCTTAAGACGTCGTTAATATCCTGAGTTAAATCAATTAGCAAATACCCGTAAGGCATTTGAGTTATCTCTTTATATATTCTCACAAGTTCTAAACTATTTTCAGGAAAAATTTGTCGGGCCAGATGTGTAAATTGACTTTTATCCCGAGGGTTTTTAAATACAGCAAGATATTTACAATTGAGCGATATATCACGACTGAATTTTCCTTGATGAAACACGTTTTGTGTCACAAGAATTACTGAGAAATTACGATGATGAGACCCCTTAGTAAAGAGTTCACAAACTTGTTTACTAAATCCGTTTAACATCATGTCATCTATAACAATCAATGTTGGCTCGTTTTCATGATTTACAAACTCCTCTGGTATAGCATTTAAATATTCGATGTTTTGCAGTTTGATATCCGTAGGTAGTGCACCGTGCTCTGCATTACACCATATAATTTTTCTAATTTGCGGTTCTATAAATACCTGATTAGTATTAAGAAGATTTTTTATAAATGTTGTTTTGCCGCATCCCGAAGGCCCCGCAACCATCATTGTAAATGGGTGATTAAACTTGATCATTTTTGCTTTGTATATAAACTGGTCATTCAACTGCAGGTATTTATACATTCCGTACAATGAGCAGAAGGCAGATAATCAACGAACTGCATAAACCAGTGCGAAAAAATTTTAAACGTCGACATGTCACTACCAAAGGTATAGATGATTTGTGGCAGGCAGACTTGGTCGAAATGGGTTCTTACTCATCAGAAAATCAGGGGTTTCGTTTTCTTCTCACTGTAATTGATACCTTTTCAAAGTATGCATGGACACGGCCTTTAAAATCTAAAAAGGCATCAGAAGTTGTAAAAGCATTGCAGTCAATTTTTAATACAGGACGCATTCCAAGAAACTTACAAACCGATGATGGCAAAGAGTTTTTTAATAAACCGTTTCGTCAACTAATGAAAGATTACGAAATAAACCATTATTCCAGCTACAGTACTCTGAAAGCCTCGATTGTAGAAAGATTTAACAGAACGTTGAAAAATATGATGTGGAAAGAATTCAGCATGAATGGCAATTATCACTGGATTAGCATGTTGACCAAGTTGACAGACGACTACAATACAACAAAACATCGTACGATTAAGATGAGACCTGTAGATGTTGGGGTGCATAACGAAAAACGTTTATTATCTGTGTATAATTACCCCAAAATAAAATCAAAGTCTAAATACAAAGCAGGTGATTTTGTTCGTATAAGTAGACATAAACATGTATTCGAAAAAGGTTATACACCTAATTGGTCCACAGAGATATTTAAAATAAAAGAAGTTAAACCTGTTTACCCGACAACATATATTCTCGAAGATTACCAAGGAAATATAATTCACGGTAGATTTTATGAACCAGAAATAGCTCCTGTGAACAGCCCTGATGTTTATTTAGTAGAAAAGGTTATAAAAAGGCGCGGTAATCAGGTTCTAGTGAAGTGGCTTGGTTTTCCATCAAAACACAATACTTGGATTAATATAAAAGACGTGATATAAAACCTGTTACACTCATTCAAAATGTTAAACTTGAAACAAGAATACGATCGTTTGAAAACATTCGATAATCTAGCCATAGACTTAGATACAGCAGACCAGTTAGCGAAAAGTGGATTTTTTTACACAAACATCAAAGACCGTGTTCAATGTTACTTTTGTTCTCTGCAGATAAATGCTATGAGTTGCGCATCGGATGTAGATTTCGATCATAGACATCGTTCACCACACTGTATCTATGCTAATAGGATAGACGAATGCGGAAGATTCAAAGATCAGCTAACACCACTTACAGAACAACTTAAATCAAAAACCATACTTTGTACATTCAACATTTTGAAATTTTTAGCTGGTATTTTATTCGTTCTAGCAATTCATTATTATTTCCACGAGCAGATATGAGGAAGAAAATAAGTTTCAATGAAGACCCACAAGTTAAATATATGGTAGTATGGAGTTTCGCATACAGACAAAGTAGGAAAGGACCATGGGAGCAGTATGCAGTGGATACATTTAGGTTTAAAAACAGAATTTCACAACTGAGTGTAATAATAAATCCGGTTTTAGAAAGTAAAATAAAAATGTTCAGCAAGTAACATATTGTTTTTATTTATTATAACCACACATACTTTTCAGGTTTCCTTTTGGACTCCTATAGAAGCTAAACTACTTCTCACTTTCACTTTTCGGTTCAGCAAGTAAGATATTGTTTTTATTATAAGTTGTTTTTCAGGTTTCGTTTTGAGCTCCTATAGGAACCAATGCTTGTATGCTTGCAAAGTGTAAGTTCCACCACAACAGCGCGCGGAGGTAAATGACCACGCGTCAGCTCTGCAGTCATGCACACTTTCCACTCTCGCTTTTTCTTCCGCTCCACACCTGTTGAGTCCCCCTGCCAAGCCAAGCCAAGACCCCGCCACACCTGCAAACCAAACTAGAGGCCACCTGTCAATCAAAGCCACCCGCGAGTGAACACCTGCTCACCAAACTATAGTTCTGATACACTTTTCCACTTTCGCTTTTTCGTACCGCTCCACTACTTTCCATTTTTCTTCCAAGCGTAAACAAGTCCCCGCTGTAAGTGCACGATATGAGACGTCACAATAGTCATGCCCAGTCCGCCGCCGAGGACCCCGCCGAGTCTCCAGCCGAGCCTCGCGAGACCCCAAGCCACCACCGAGTCTCAAGCCAGACCGCCGCACCGAGCACCCCACCAAAACCACAAGCCCTGCCACACCACCACCACCATCACCAACTCCACACACACACACTCCATCACTTTCGCTTTCCGACCCAATCAATCAAAGTGACATAAACAAGGCCATCCACGCGAACCAAACTAGAGGCCGCCTGTCAATCAAAGTGACTTCGCTGAGGCCCCAGCCGTGGACCCCGCCGCAGCCCCCGCCGAGCCCGACCCTCCCGCTGAGCCAAGCCACCGACCGACCCGACCCAGTTCCCAGACTCGTCCACGGCCAAGGCCCATCACCTTGACCTACATTCCAGCGTGATTGATTGATCACACCGACCTACTTCCCATGGGCAAGGTCAATGACCTTGACGTGACCTAGTTCCCACGGTCCTGAAAATTTTCCCACGCTAAACCGACGCCTTTCCTACTTACGAACTAAATAACTCATTGGACACTACAAAAACTAAATTAGGCGAACTTAGAAACAAACTACAGACTTTAATGCCATCATTTAGAACTAGGACTAAGAGAGGACTTATAAACGGACTAGGGACACTTATTAAAGGAATCACGGGAAATATGGGCGCTAATGACGCTTTAAAACTTAATACAGAAATTGACACTCTCATGAAAAATGACCAAATGGTAAAAACCGAACTTAACAAACAAACATTAATTAATAAGAAAATGATAGAACGTTTTGATAATATCACTAAGCATATTAATAACCAACAAGAAATAATAACTAATTATTTTAAATTTACGCAAGATAAAATCCAAAACAAAATTAAATCCGAAAATGCACTATTCCAATACTTACAATTTCTAAATCAAATCAATTATAACATAGACTTACTCCACGCACATCTAGCTAACATTGGAGAAGCTATCGTTTTTGCCAAATTGAACATAATCCCAAAACAGATATTAAGCATTACAGAACTATTAGAAATTCATACTATAATTGAAAAACAAAACATAACTATAAAATCAAATGAACATTTATACGAGCTACTTGGCCTTCAAGCCTATTATAATGATACTAATATAATATTCAACATTCAAATACCGAATTTTTCTGAAGAAATTTATTCTATATTTCATATTATCCCACTTCCTATTAACAAAACTAACACCCTTAAACCCAAGCCGTATATTTTGCTAAATTCAAATCACATTCAAAATCTTGACAACATTTGCAATAGAATAGAAGGTACATATTATTGTAGAGAAACTAATGATAGAGAACCAGTAAGTAGTTCATGTATAGGGAATTTAATTAATAACAAGCCAGCCAAATGCGAACTGCACAAGAGGAAAACTAACGCCGAAAGGGTCTCGCCGGGTTTCCATATGAAATCTGCACTGGCGTCTTTTTTGACATTGGTGCCTTTAATATATTGCTAGTTGTTGAAAATAATTTTTGGCCAATTATTAAACCCCTAACCTCATTCGTTTTGGGAAAATGGGGGTTGCAACCCCTAACTTAAAAATTATTTTTCTCCGAAACTATGATAGATATTGGAATGAAACCAACGCGACATGAAAGCTCGTAATTAGTTTTACATTACAGATTTTTTTTATAATTTTGCAAATAAGTATAAGGCTGCAAAAAAAATATTGAAAAAAAAAAATTTGTTGTCTGTAAAGAGGGTTTACGGACGATAGTTTAACGTGACAACGTCATGAGAAAACATTGATGAAATGATTGCATACTTTTATGAATAAAATTGAATCATTTATATTAAACTAGCAAAAACCCGCGTGCGTTGCAACGCCTTTCAATAAAATAAGATTATGAGGACACAGTCTGCGATAGGAAAAAGCTATAGTGAAAAGAGAACAAATCTGGGAAAATTGATTTCGGGAGATGACCGCCATGGACCAAACGATATATTGAGTATACTATATTGCATATGGTGTTCTACTTATCATACTCTCTCATTTGATACCCATCTCGAAGGGGTTGTGAAGAAAATGGTAATCCGCCCTCTTGAGATGGCCGCTATGGACCAAACGATATATTGAGTATACTATATTGCTTATATTGTTCTACTTATCATACTCTTTCATTTGATACCCATCTAGAAGGAGTTGTGAAGAAAATGGTAAACCGCCCTTTTGAGATGGCCGCCATGGACCAAATTATAAATTGAGTATACTATATTGCTTATGGTGTTCTACTTTTCATAGCCTTTCATTTGATACCCATGTCTCGGGTGTTGTGAAGAAAATGGCAATCCGGCCGCCATGAATCTAAAGACATAGTCTATGGCATTCTTCTTATAATGCCCTTTCATTTGATACCAATGTCGAGTGAAGAAAATGATCATCCTCCCTCTTGAGATGACCGCCATGGACCAAACGATATATTGAGTATACTATATTGCTTATGGTGTTCTACTTATCAATCCCCTTTCATTTGAAATCCATATCGAGCGGTGTGAAGATAATGGTAATCCAACCTCTGGAGATGGCCGCTATGGACCAAACGATATATATTGAGTATACTATATTGCTTATGTGTTCTACTTATCATACTCTCTCATTTGATACCCATCTCGAAGGGGTTGTGAAGAAAATGGTAATCCGCCCGCTTGAGATGATCGCCATGGACCAAACGATATATTGAGTATACTATATTGCTTATGTGTTCTACTTATCATACTCTTTCATTCGATATCCATGTCGAAGGTGTTGTGAAGAAAATGGTAATCCGCATTCTTGAGGTGGCCGCTATGGACCAAGCGACATATTGAGTATACTATATTGCTTATATTGTTCTACTTATCATACTCTTTCATTGGATACCCATTTCGAATGGGTTGTGAAGAAAATGGTCATCTGCTCTCTTGTGATGACTGCCATGGACCAAACGATATATTGAGTATACTATATTGCTTTTGGTGTTCTACTTACCATAACCTTTCATTTGATATCCATGTCGAGGGGTTGTAAAGGAAATGGTAATCCGCCCTCTTGAGATGGCTGCTATGGACCAAACGCCTGCTTTTCTGTTGAAATTTTTTTGCTATAAACCTCACGGAGCCCGAGACCTTTCCAACGAATGCAAAACCGTGGAAATCGGATCGTGCGTTCTCTAATTATAGCGTCTGGAAGGAAACCCCGACTTATTTTTATATTATAGATAATAACAGTAAACGTCCCACCTTGCGACTTGTGAATGGTAATAGGAATAGCACAAGCAGAAACGAACGCAAGGAAACTGTTTTCGTTTGCATTTCACAGTTTTCGTCAGTGTAATGTTCACTATTTTCTTATTCACCGGCACCCAGTTAGGAGACAGAGTGTTTGGCTTGCTTTGCTTATTGTTGATAATTTGACAAATTTAATCTAATTAATATTGACAATTTTAATCAAATTTTTAAGATTACTACGATCAAATTTTTAAAATTACTTCGGGAGATAACGGGACATAACGGGACATAACGGGACATAACGGGACAATGAGTCATCATTTTTCGTGCATGCAGCCGGCGTTCATCGTTTTAATAGACGTTGTCACGTCAAAAAATAGGGGTGGTTTTTAGTGGCTATTTCTTGAGGTACACCGACCAAAAAAAACACGTATAATTAGCACGTATCCAACTATATTATGGAACAATTGCATAGATGTGCGATGGGTGGAACATATTTAAAAAAAATAAAAATTCTATGTAAGCAGGCACATATTGAATTCTAGCTAATCCAATAAAAGTCACTTAAATTAAAATAAAAAAAGCATTTTTCATAAAATATTTTTTCTATAGTTGCAGTAATATTTGATATTTGACGGTACGTATGTTAGACATGAAAAAAGTAACAATAATGCTTATCAAAGAAAATCATTTTCTGGACAAAATAAAGTTCCGTTATGCAAACCTTTTACCATATGTACCACAAATGGCTACATTATTGATATAGCAGGTCCGTGTAATGCTAATGTGAACTATGCCGCAATAATGAAAATATTACTTGAAGATTCGAATGGATTAATATCGATTATGAAACAAGCTGACTTGTGCTTTGTCGATTGGAGCTTTCGGGATGTCGTAGAAAATATTGAAAACCTGGGATATAATGTTTTAATGCCAGCAGGGAGATCGCAAACAGCTGACTACCAAAGAAGCAAATCATTCAAGGCGCGTCACAAAAATTCGATGGGTTGTTGAGGCGGTACACGGAGATATCGGTCAGAAATATCATTTGCTGCATCACAAATTGATAAACAAGTTATTGCCTGTAGTTAGGTCGTTGTATCGTATTGCTGGATTTTTACACAATATGTTTGGGAAAAGGTTGAACTCGGATTTGGAACTTGGTGACACGATAGTTGATTATATGAAAGAACGTGAAACACAACAAAATACATTACAAGACCTAATTGAAGCAAAAAAATTGAATCATAGCAAGAAACCTTTTACAACACTGTCTTCTACTTGCCTCATAGATTTTCCAGAATTAACTGAAAAAGACCTTAAAATACTCTTTACAGGAACATATCAAATGTTACCAGCGGTATGTTACCTCGCAGAGCTACTGGAAGGTGACAACAACAATATTAATATTGAATACTTAAAAGAAAATGCTAATATAATAAGGATGAAAGTTCGTTCTCGACATATCAATAGCAAGACATATCAATGTTTTATTGAATACGAACCAAATATGAACAACTATAAGGGCATAAAGAGGAAATATGGAAATAGTGCTAATGGAATAGTTGCTCACATGTAACATCAATAATTTATAATTTGTCACATGACCGGTACAAATCGAAAATCATTAAGCCCGCTGAAATATTAACACATATATTTGATGTTACAAATATTACTGACACTATAGAAGAAAATATTGTCGAAGATTAAATTATTTCGATGTTTTTATATGGAAAATAAAAGATATTAATATTTTATGAAAAATGCTGTTTTTATTTTAATTTAAGTGACTTTTATTGGATTAGCTAGAATTCAATATGTGCCTGCTTACATAGAATTTTTATTTTTTTTAAATATGTTCCACCCATCGCACATCTATGCAATTGTTCCATAATATAGTTGGATACGTGCTAATTATACGTGTTTTTTTTGGTCGGTGTACCTCAAGAAATAGCCACTAAAAACCACCCCTATTTTTTTCAATATTTTTTTTGCAGCCTTATACTTATTTGCAAAATTATAAAAAAAATATGTAATGTAAAGCTAATTACGAGCTTTCATGTCGCGTTGGTTTCATTCCAATATCTATCATAGTTTCGGAGAAAAATAATTTTTAAGTTAGGGGTTGCAACCCCCATTTTCCCAAAACGAATGAGGTTAGGGGTTTAATAATTGGCCAAAAATTATTTTCAACAACTAGCAATATATTAAAGGCACCAATGTCAAAAAAGACGCCAGTGCAGATTTCATATGGAAACCCGGCGAGACCCTTTTTCAACCGGAGCCAAATTACATAATCTTAATCGAGGCTCCAGCGACCATCATCTCCACCACCTGCGGCCTAGACGAAAGGAAAATCCAAGGATCAGCGCTCATCCACTTTGAAAATTGCCAAGTGAAAATCAACGATGTCACCTACAGCACTCTAGAGAGCAGATATTGGGACGAGATAACCATCCATCCTACCATCTTCAATGAATCAAACACCACCTTCTTCAATAGCCCTATAAAACTGGAAAAACTGCAAAACTACCAATTCGCCGAAAGGAACATCTACGAGATGCTGGAACCTTACGTCCGCTTAGATGACTTCGTCCCTTCATACATAATACTAGTTGTTGTGATACTTACCATCATCCTAATCACCTACGCAGGACTATATAGAAGTTTTCAGAAGAGAACATCCCTGGAACTACAAAGTGCTTCACCTACCATATCCGCATTCGCGACGCCCAGCGAACCTTCAAGGATTCAGTTCATCTGGCCGTCGCTCAACACTAAGGGGGGAGGAGTTACATGCCCTTAACCCCAAATGCCAAATGCAACACCCGTTTGACCTGATGATTCCAGTCATGAACTCTACACATGCCGCTAACCAATTTCCGTTCCCGATTCATACACCAGACGCCACCTAAGCATAAGTTAAGTAAATTAAGTAGAAGGTTCTCTTTAGAGTAATTTAATATCTAAGGTATTTCCACATTTCATTAAATTCTTTAAGGTAAATGATATTCAAGTAATAATTAGGCTGGACACTCTTGTGCTGGCTTTCGCTTCATCAAGTCGATATCTAAAATCCGATTTATATTATTGTTAAAGACTTTATTTTACTCTTGTTTGATTAATTAATTATTGTAGTAAAAAGTAGTTTTCATAAATTTGAATAAACAGATCTTTTATAGTGTAAAAATCAAATTCATTGTTTTTTTTAATGTTTCCGCGGTTCTGAGATATAACTCGCGTCGTCTTAAGACCACAAGTACAAGTGAAGTCAAACTCTCTCGGAAAAAGGGATAGAGCTTTTTTCTTGATTTACGCCATCGAATTTTGTGAGGAGCGTGCATCTGTGTTTACGCGAAATTTGCTGAGCCGCTACAGTACCCCCCTTCCAGTGAGGTCTTGGTCTCTGAACCGAACTGGTGGTTTAACGACTCGGGTTCTTGTTGTTTTGTGTTGCGGCACTTCTTCTTCATTCAGTAGATATGCAGGTTTTAAGCGGTCTATTGACACTACAATTTCCTTTCCTTTATAGTTGATCTTAAAGGTCTTACTTCCTCGTTGAGTTACTGGGAACGGTCCTTGGTAAGGTGGAGTGAGTGGAGTCTTGACCCTATCGTCTCTTAAGAATACGTGTGAAGCTGTCTGCAGATCTTTTGGGATAAACACCGGCTTATTACCATGATTTGTTGTTTCTGCAGGTTTTAGGGAGTCGAGATGTGTTTTAAGTTGAATGATGAACTCGTTGTCGCTCAAGTCCTGTTTCGAAAATTGTGTAAAAAACTCGCCTGGAAGTCGTAAGGTTTGACCGTATAACATTTCTGCCATTGATGCTTTCAAGTCTTCTTTAAAAGATGCTCGCAGTCCTAACAGTATTGTTGGTAGCCTCGTTGTCCAGTCTGTCTCCTTTAAACCTTTTAGCGTTGATTTTAGTGTTCTGTGAAATCGTTCCACCATACCGTTGGCCTGGGGTTGGTACGATGTCGTGTGTAGATGTTTAACACCTAACAAATTTACCAGCTGTTTGAATAATTGGCTCTCGAACTGTCGTCCTTGATCTGATGTTATTCTTAAAGGCACTCCAAAACGGCTAATCCATCCAGAATAAAAAGTATATGCCACTGTGTTTGCTGTTATATCTGATATTGGAAATGCTTCAACCCACCTGGAGAAACGGTCTATAGCTGTTAAGCAGTAAGTCTGTCCACGAGATGGTGGTAAGGGTCCAACGATATCAGTAGGTACTAGGACCCTTGTGCGTGGGAACCAAAACCGGTTTTGGGATTTAGGTCAAGGTGATTAATCACGTGTAATTATGTCAATTGGTTGACAGGTCATTAACCTGTAATTATGGTAAGTGGGTGACCTTGGAATGTGTGCCAGACGTATTAATTGTTTGAGTAGATCAAGGTCATCGTTGTTATTGTTGTGTGTGTGAGGCACGCCCACTTGTGCGCCGCGAAGGTGAAAGTTTGAGTGCGGAGATGTGGAGGGGAGTGCAGCGGAAGTATTAGCGATGGCGATGGCGACGACGGGGTCTTTGGCGGGGCGGGGGCGGCGGCGGGGGCTGGGGGCGAATGTTGAGAACTCGATGGCTCGACGGGTACATGGGAGGTGAAGGTTTTTAAACTCTGTGGGTAGCATTGAAAGTAGAACTGGAAACCTGAAAATGATTACAATTTGATACATTAAAAAAACAAGAGCTAAATCACGTGGGAAGGAATGCAGGTCAATGCCATCAGTTGCCTGTAATGTTGGAATCCAAGTCAAGGTCATCAATCAATCACCTGTCAAGGCCATCAATCAATCAATCACCTGTTGGTAGGCCCTGGAATCTAGGTCGCGGTCGTTGACCTTGAGACTGGTTTGCTGGTGTTCGGGAACTGGTTCGGGGTCGTTGGCTTGGGCGGGGTCTTTGGCGGGAGCGGGGTCCTCAGCTGAGGACTGGTCTTGACTCTCGAACTGGTTTGGGGTCGGTGAGTTGGGGGTAGTCCATGTACCAAGTGGAAGATATGCTATGCCGGTTCTAACGCAATTTAACATGAGGTTTTACATATAACCTCTGAATTCACCTTTTCCGCCATCTTGGATTTTCTTCGCTGTGCCAATTGGTTTGTGACGTCACATGGTCATGTACGAGAGAAAGAAAGGGCAAGTGAATATGTGTGCATGCGTGTGTTCGTGTGATGCTCATATTACATCATGTTGTGAAATTATGTGGTTTTTATTTTTTGGGGATTATCATTATACGAAGTGAGGGTATTAATTATTAACATCCGATAATAATATATAATTTCTAATAACAAAATATTACCTGAGAACAATCAAAGTATTTATTTTAATGCAAATTATTTGCATTATTATAGCTGTAGGTATCACGCTAAGTAACAGGAACACAGACTTGAAGGAAAGCCAGAAGCACGATTGTTGATGTTGATCGCAGCTGCAAAAGCCCGCGAAATCTGGTAAAAGAAAAACAAATATAAAATACTCTCGGTAGAATCAGCCAAGCAAATTGATATCTTCTTTCACACGCAACAAAATCTGCTAGAGTGTATAACTTTTCAAAAAGCTTTTCCTTCATGTCAGTAGACAGCTTGCTGCTTTTGTATAGGAAGCTCCTGCTTGGTTACAAGACGCCAATTGGATTTATAATTTATGTGTTTTTACATACATATACTCGAGAAGGGCGTTCGAAGTATATTAAAATCTTGTGCACATGCGTATCTGTTAGCTAGAAAAATTTACATATTTTAAATTATATATTTTTTCACCAGCCATCTTATATTTTTTATTATTAAGAGCAATTGATAATATTATTTTTAGTAAAAAAATTTATGCGTGAACAAACAAAATCATCAAAAGCAAAATAATTACGGGATGTACCAGTGAATCTAAAGGCAAAGTAACAGGAACACAGTTAAAGAGAAGTCAGAAACACTCCGCGCAGTTGCGCATGATGTGATCACAAACGCAAAGAGCCCGCGAAATCAAGTATAAGAAAAACAAAATCGGAAACTAAGTAAATTGTAGAGGCAGCAGGTTGTTTTACTTGCAGCAAAGTCCGCTAAGTGCATAACATTTTAACATATACTCGAAGGGTACCCCATATATACATATTAACATTGCTACAAACACTAAAGCTTTAGTGTTCAGTAGAATAAAGTGTGTTTTGCTGGAGGAAAATGGGTTTTGCTGTATGCTTTATGAATACCTGGTATCAGCCCTTTAAAACGAACCTACGAAAATTATACTGATCTTATTATGAAGACTTGCTCGCCAGAAGCAGTTGTCTTACTTAAGGCACTATCAATATCACTATCCAGTGAAACGGCTAAAATTTGATCTATCTAGCTACTATCAAATGAAAAACAAAATCATAATCGTTTGTCAGAAAAATATGATTTTTAACAACATTTTATTACATAACAATTGAAAAATAGAGCAACTTCAACGGATAATTAGTACGTGAATTTTTATCCGATTTCAATTTTGTTGGTGTCAAAATGTTCGGTAATTAATGATAAGCAAATGTACCAGACAGAATTTCGATATCATCTTTTGTTTATTAACAATCCACGAATATGTTCGGATGAGTCAAAAACAGGCCTAAAATAATGTTTTTTTTCGAGCTTTTTTTTTACATTTTTGTTTATAATTTAATGAATTTATTATAAATCAAAAATCTAGCTGTTACATTTGGTCTATATTGAATGACGAACATTTTCCACTTTGTATAATTAAAATCGGTCGAAAACTCACGTTATAATTACGATTAAAAGTTGAAAAAAGGTAAAAAAAAAGTTATCGAGATATTCATCTTTGAAGTTACGCGTTCGGTTTCTGTTGCCGAGAACACAGTTAAAGAGAAGTCAGAAACACACCGCACAGTTGCGTATGATGTGATGACACACGCAAAGAGCCCGCGAAATCAAGTATAAGAAAAAACAAAATCGGAAACTAAGTAAATTGTTGAGGCAGCAGGTTGTTTTACTTGCAGCAAAGTCCGCTAAGTGCATAACATTTTAACATATACTCGAAGGGTACCCCATATATACATATTAACATTGCTACAAACACTAAAGCTTTAGTGTTCAGTAGAATAAAGTGTGTTTTGCTGGAGGAAAATGGGTTTTGCTGTATGCTTTATGAATACCTGGTATCAGCCCTTTGAAACGAACCTACGAAAATTATACTGATCTTATTATGAAGGCTTGCTCGCCAGAATCAGTTGTCTTACTTAAGGGGACTGACTATCCAGTGAAATGGCTAATATTTGATATATTGTACCGATTTTGATCAAATTTTGTGAGAATATAGCTACTATCAAATGAAAAGCAATATCATAATCGTTTGTCAGAAAAATATGATTTTTAACAACATTTTATTACATAACAATTGAAAAATATGCCAACTTCAACGGATAATTAGTACGTGAATTTTTATCCGATAATTAATGATAAACAAATGTACCAGACAGAACTTTGATATCATCTTTTGTTTATTAACAATCCACGAATATGTGCGGATGAGTCAAAAACAGGCCTAAGAAGAGGGTTTCTCAAGTTTTTTTTTACATTTTTGTTTATAATTTAGTGAATTTTTTATAAATCAAAAATCTGTCTGTTATATTTGGTCTATATTGAATGACGAAGATTTTCCACTTTGTATAATTAAAATTGGTTCAAAACTCACGTTGTAATTACGATTAAAAGTTGAGAAAAAAAGGTAAAAAAGTTATCGAGATATTCATCTTTGAAGTTACACGTTCGGTTTTTGTTGCCGAGTTACGAGCGCCATGTGACGCCGTGCACGCTCTTGAAAAAACATGAAAAAAGCATGTTGTACGTTGTTTTTTTTAAATCTGAAAACGCAGGACGATAGAGGACATTTCAGTCTTTCAGAATATGCAATAAAAAAATTCGTAAAAAACTTGATTTTAGACCAAAAATCACTGGATAGTCCCCTTAACCCTTAGCTGGACCTGGGGGTGCAGGGACACCCCAGATCTAAAAAAACGCTTTTCATGATATAAATCTTGAAAATAATATATGCGGGACCACAGAAGTACACTATCTTGAAGGTTGTGTGTTAGATGGAGCTATTTACATTGCTTTTGCGCGGGTGCGGGAGTCCACACAATCAAAAAATATAGGCGTTTTGATGTTTTGAAGCAAAATGTCGTGTTATCATGTTTTTTTCGCACCTTTAATTTTTTTCTGTCGTAGTAATGAAAAAAAATTCTCAACTATTAGTACATAAAAAAGGGTTGTCAAAGACCCCACCTTGATTTTTTTAACGATCAATATTGCATATATTCCATGGAAATGATTTTTTCGCGTGGGGTGCATGGACACCCCATAGGCCAGTTATGTTACAAAATCGAGGTGGGCCAGCTAAGGGTTAAACAGTTTGCGTTGTAAAAATTCGTTTTGCGCTTGCAGGTAAAACAGGTAAACAAACAGCTGATGAGCAGGGCTCCTAGTTGTAAAGAGAAAAAGTGAAAAAAAAAATGCTCGTGACGTCAGTGTTATTTCATATTCTGCATAAACTGCCAAAAAAATCGACTTATACATGGTGGTGGAGGCGGCAGGGTCAGGACCACGGCGGTTCTTCAGGAACAAAGCTCTCAGCTTTTTTTTCACCTTTTCTCTTTACAACTCGGAGCCCAGCTCATCAGCTGTTTGTTTACCTGTTTTACCTGCAAGCGCAAAATGAATTTTTACAACGAAAACTGCTTAAGTAAGGCCGCTGATTCTGGCGAGCAGGTTTTATGCGCGATAAAGTCGACTTAGTTGGTGAGGTCTGATAATAATCGTGCTGTGTCTTTCTTTAATTCTGTGATTCTGTTACTTTCGCTGCTTTTACAGGAACTTTGTTTCACTCTAACTTCGTTTTTAAATGTTTTTGATGATTGTTTTTGCTACGTAACATTATATATATTGTAAAAATTGCTTCTCTTTTTTAACATTTATCTGATATTAAAAATTTAAACATTTTCCAAATTATTTCATTATTTGTGGAAATTTTTACTTGCTTGTTACCAAAATTGCGATAATTTTTAATTATTTCAAAAAGTTTGAACCTTAAATTCATTTTTATGAAATTTTTGAAAGCGTGACTTATTACGTAATGTTAATTTTTCCCCAAAATATAATAATTCTTTAATTTTCATAAGTTTTTTATCATTGTTGTAAGGTTGCAATATTGAAAACTCAAATGGAGTTTCTAAAATGATAAACACTTTTTTAATTTAAAAATAATTTTATTAATATAGATTTTTTTAAAAAAGCATACATTAAATACATTTTGGATAATGTAAGAACAAATATATTTGCAAAAATTAATTATTACTTAGTCGAAATCCATAATGCTGAAATTTCCCCAAGGTGACGTTTCTGCTGAGTTAAGCTTCACAATACCCTTGTTGTTAAAGGGGCTCGAAGTGTTATTTTCTTTGAGCAGTGCTAAAGATCTACCTAAATGAAGTTACACATTCGGGTGTCCAAACCTTACAACTCCGAATGGAAATTGTAGTCTTTGCCAAATCGAGAATGCACATGCCCACATAAATTGATTTATTGAAATAAATCTCAGTCTTATTAAGGGCAGGTTCTCCTACTTTGCGAGCAAAAAATCGATTTTTTTTTACCTTTTTCAAATTTATAACATGTCTAAATTATGTTGCCGAAAGGATTTTTTGGTTACTTAATTTTTTTTTGGAGATACAGCGTTTTGAAGAGAAGTGTGCATACGAGGGATATCGCCCACACAAATGATCGACAACGCGCGCATCGAGCAGGGAGAATCATGTTTGAAAGAGGTGGTAAAGGAGCAAAGAATGGAAAAACGACGACTACTCATTCAACAAAATGCACTTTTTGAAGCAGAGGATGGAATTTTGTACGGGCCTGGCATAGATGATTAAGGGTAGAGTGAAAATGTGAACCGAAACTTCAAACGCGATTTCCCACGATTGTCGGATTTTAGTGCGCGATACACTCTAGCTCAACATACACTTATCCGATTCACTTGAAATAAAGTGGCAAATTTAGAGAATTCTATTGCCGAGGCCCTGAATGTTTTTTTTTTAATTTTTATAAATAAACAATTGTTTGAGCTGATTTTTATGAGGAAAAACTTACGAAAAAATTGCACTTTTTTTTCAAAGTGGTGTAGTTTCTTCAAAAAACGTTTAATTTGTTTAAAAATACATTCAGGGCCTCGGTACAATGTTTAAGTAACTTAATTTTTTTTACATTTCATGTTTCAGATGATTACTCCACCCTTGGAATGTATCGCGCAAGTGGGTGCACGTCGCGTACTGTCAGGAAAACCTTTGGCTGGAACCGCCATTTTTGATTTTTTTTTGAAATTTTTTTTTTTCTGTTCTACTTGTACTAATAAATAACCACAAAAAAAAAAACGCTAGTTGTTAATTTAGTTCTAAGTTACCAAAAAAAAATCATGAAAAAGTCCATTTTTCGCTCAAAGTAGGAGAACCTCCCCTTAAGTTCGATGGCTACTAGGTTTTCATTGAAAATTGTCGATGTCTTGAATTCGGGTTTGAATATAAGAGCTTCGGCACCGTACACAGAGAAAAATAGACCACATAAAATAGAAGAAAAGTAATGAGATATCTCTATGGTTTTCATCCAAGAAGAAGTTCTTATCAAATCCATAGAGAAAATCTTATTTAAATTTTGACAATCATTTCATAAAGTAGTCACATAATTTTAAGAAGAATTCGTATTGTCTTTCAATGTGATTTCTTCTTGAAGCAATCTGAAAATCTTTTTGAACCAATATGGAAATCTTCTTTAAAAAATGCGGGGATCTTATTGAACATATGTAAAACTCTTTTTAATTTAATGAGAGATACTATTCAAAATCCATAAGACCGTCTTTTTGAAAATAAAAGAATCTTATTAAATTTAGAAGGATACTATATAAATAAAAGAATAAAATTTTTTAAATCTTTTTTTATTAAAATTATGAATATTAAATAAAATATACTTTTCAATATATGTATAACAAATAAACATAAATATGTATCTTCATAACACAAAAATAACAAATTTAATTCCAATATTTTTTTCTGCGAATAACCTTAAGCCCATTATTCAACATATAAAAATGAATAGGTGGCCCTTCTAAAGATAAAAAATCAATAATAGTAGGTATAAGTTCGATTTTCATTTCCTATCAAAAAAGACTGAAAATGTTCGGAATAGGTTAAACATTCCCACTGCTTTACAACAACTTTAACATCTCCATCTATAATGAGAAAATCTTTAATTTCATAAACTAAACATACATTATTTTTGGTTATTGTAACCACATGTCCTTTTTTGAAATTAATTCCTCTGAATATTACATATTCCGCTCTTTTAAATGCATGTACATTTTTAGTTTCTATATTTAATAAAGAAAAATATAATTCATTTTCAAAATTAACCACTTCTAGTGCATTATAAATAAATTCAGGTTGAAAAAAATTATTTACTAAGAAACAATATGAAAATCTTAATGATGCCTTAATAGACAGTGTTAAAGGAATGTTAACTCTAGACGTGATGCTTTGCGCATACTGCTTATGCAAATGATGCTCAGATTCATACCTAAAACACCATAAATATTTTATAGGGCCCAGTTGTTTAATAACACTAGGATAATGAACAAGGTTGTGAAATTTAGGTTTTAAGGTATCTTTGAACAATTTTTGATATAATTCATTATGCTTTTTTATAATTAATTCAAGATCAATAAGGAGTTTTTCATTAAAATTAGGTAATAGTAGTAAATCCACCAGTTTAATAAAAAGAATCAAAAATTGGTAGACCTTATCATTTGTATGAACTAAATCCCCTATCATAAGAGGTACAAGATGAATAAAAGTTTTCATTTGTTTGGCACTCATTTTGAATGAACCGTTTTGTATGTGACACTTTTCAATAGGAGGGCTAATATTTCCTATTTCAGTATCACCATATTGAAACATTTGCTTTCTGTAATTAAGAGTTTCTAACGAAAATAACTCTTTCTCATAGATAAAATAATATAATATTTTTGACAAATTGTATTTACATACTCCATGGAATAAGTCATGCATTATATCGCATGCTAAATTATTAGTAACGTGAAAGTATGGTAATGTATTAAATATAGACACTTGCCTAATGCCAGTGCTATGAACATCATTAAGTATTATATCCTTCTCATAATTCCGTTTATTTCTCCTAGAACTAGGGATTTCTACACAATCAACCTTCGTTTGATGTCTATTGCGTTTACATATTCTGCAAAAAGAATTTGCAGAAAATGATTTTGTATAACCTAGTACGCTATTCAGCCCCAAATTACTACTATCATAATGACTGTTCCTCCGAGTTAAACGCTCTCCTGCCTCCACGGCAATCTTATAACCGCAACACCAGATTAGCCCACTCGTCTCATTCCCTTCACCTGCAACTCCCCCTTTCACGCACTCAACAAGATATGAATTCGTTTGTTAATAGAACAACTCGACTGTGGAATAGTCTCTCGCAGTCAGTATTTCCGAGCTCCTACAACATCCAAGAGTTCAAACGCAGGGTTCATCGCCACCTTCTTCAATACCCCCCCGTTCCTTTTAACCCTTAACCTATACCCCCCTCCCCTCCCCGTACTAAGCTTACTGCTAGACATTGCACCATGACGTGACAAATGACATGACGGACTGGTAGTACAAAGGGTGACTCCTGAGCTTAGCACTGTCACATAAAAAAAAAAAAAAAAAAAAAAAAAAAATTGTCTCCTAAAATTTGAGCTAATATAATATATAAACAGAATATACCATCTTTAGTTTTTACTTCTAGACCATTGTGATGTAGGTTTTTAAAAATTTCAACTAGAGGTGCCAGTGAAATATTAATATCACATTCAGTAAGATCTCGAGATTTAATAAATCCGGCGACAAAAATGTTTGCAAGTTTTCCTTGTTGAAAATTTGGTATAACAGGAAAACTGTAATATATCGCACAAACTTTTTGTTCATCTAGGTATAAAAAAACCGGTAGTGTAATTTTATCAATATTAAGATTTCTCCAAAACTCTCCATTGAGGAAATTTTGATAAGTTTGCAAATTGGAAAGTGCAGTTATGTTACTTAAAGTTGCTTGCAAGACTCCTTCACTCTCAAAATATTTTGTTATCTGAAAAGGAATATCGAGCAGACAAATTTCGACGTTTGTGGATGCTACTGTAGGATTACTGTTAATGATCACTTCTGAAAGATCATTTTTTAATATATAATTTTGAGGATGCTTGAAAAGTTTTGCCGTTTTTAATTCTCTAAAAAAGGTGTGTTCAGTATTAACTTTAGAAAATGGTTTAGAAATTGTTTGCAAAACTTCCTCTACTAATGATTTTTTTTCATCCATTAAAAGTAGTCGTCCAAAAATTTTTGAAATGGGATCTGTAATTGATTGTGTAACAAGCTGTTGTATTTCTAAAATATCTTTTCTGGAGAATGTGGTATTGGAGTGTAAATTAAGAACGAATGATAGTATCGATTTCTGGAATTCTGCGTGAAGTTTTTCTAAAGTCTGGTCGCTTTTATAACTGGCAGATTTATCTACTCTATGGCAAGTGCTGTATTCATCATTGCTATTGCTATTTTGATCTATATTAAGATTTTTACTTTCGTGTTTTGTCATATGTATCTTAAATGCGTGTATATTGTGAAATTTTTGTTTGCAACGATATTGATTGCATTTAAAATTATAAATTTGTGGCACACCATGTTGTATTTTTAAGTGTTCTATTAGTTTTTTAGATGTTGGGAAGTTATTTTCACACAAGAAGCAAGATAGTGAGGACATTTTGAAAATATAATTATTTTGAATTTAATTTGCCTAATAGATTTGACACAGAAGAATATATTTCGGATTCTATTTCAAAAAAATATTGTTCTAAAAATATCCAAACTAATTTGCTTCTTTGAGAGTATTGAATTTTATAAACATAACTTAATTTTATAATAACATCTAAGCATTTTAAAAAACTGCAACATTTATATTTAATGCCATCGCAAAACACGTAGAATTCATTAATACTGAATAATTGCGGTCCTACAGCAAAAATTCTTGGTTGCAGGCTCTCTTTTCTTCCGGCGAATTCTGCCTTAATTTTTTCAATTTTAGGTACAAGATCATTTATTGTTTTGATGTGTACCACAAAATCAGATTGTGCATCTGCTATAGTTGGCTTGTACCCTTTGTTGCAGCGAACTGGTTGCAATATTGAGTGTAATAATAAAGCCGCAATGCAGTCCGTCGAGTCTAAAAATATTAACGTATTAGCTTAAAAAATGTTTTTAATTATTATATTATAGAATTACCTTTAGAAATTTCGTCTTTATATAAAAGCTTTAACATTTCTCTTGAAGATTTATCTTTAACCTCTTCTTCAAAAATTAATATAATTTTTGAAAGGAAATCTTTATATTTCATAAAAAGAAAATTTCCTCTCTCGGGATAAAGAGTTTCAAAATCAATTTCAATCTAGAAAATATATGTGTAAATATATTTAAAATTAATTATTTTCATTCAATGTGACTTACTAATTCATAGCCTTTAGCATCGTTGAAACGCGGCCACTGATTCAAAAGATCAGTTAATGTCCCTTCTTTTTCAGACTGGAATTCTAATGTCCTTAATTTGCTGGTTGCTTTCCAGTAAGTTATAACAGTCTCCCACGGGGAGCAATTGTTTTGCAGCCAACACTTTTTCTCACAGAACTCCTCTGAAAATTGCAATATTATTTAATCAAGTACATTTAATTCGATTTAAATATTTACCATACGATATTTGTGATTGCTCGCCTTCAATTGATTGCATTTTGTTGGCTTTTGTGGGAGAATCTACGATGTGTTTTATATTACACCAGCGAGAAAATAGTTTTCCCGTAGGATTCTTTTTTCCCGTCTTTCTTGACAAAAAATAAGTTTCCTTAAAAAAATTCTTCAAGTTAATTTCGATCTAGTTTAAAGCTGTATTACTTACAGGCTTTTCTGTAGGGAAAATTTCTGAGATTGCTTGAGCCCAATTTTGCATGTCCATGTAGGACATCTTGATTTTTCTTCCAATAAAGCTCTCTATAATACAATGCGTTAAGTCCTTTTGTCTTTTGTTATCTAAATTTCCATGCTTTTCATAATGGGTCAATATTAATTGCCCCTTTATAGAAGATTTAAGGATATTTTGAACATCCCTGCTGTGTGGAATAAATGAAAGTTTTGTAGGCTCTCCTGCATGTGAAAGTGTTGAAACTCTTGAAGAATTACTGTTATTCAAATCATTGGAAATTCTCTCCAACCATTCTAACACCTTTCTAGTTGATGGTGGAGACATTGTGTCTTGGTCACACAACAATGATTTATCCTTTACAAAGTTTGAAAATTCCTTTATGTAGTATGCCACAGCAATAATTAAATAACTTACTCTGTCTTTTCTCCATTTCCTCAATCCTGCTTTAAATTTAACGTGATCGCCAAAATAACCCGAGCTATCAATACCATCAAACAACCTGTTCACATCTTGTATTTCCATTTTTTCTAGCACTTCAATTGAATTTACACCATAAATTTTTAACAATGCGCAAATCGACTCACTCAAACCCCAGGATCGAAAAATTTCCTGAGTTTCTTCAATTTCATGTTCATTCCAGTCCAAAGGAGGCACAGTTATTACAACATTATTTAAATTTGCATTATTTTCCATTTTCCACTAAAACTAAAAAAAAAAACTTGAAACTCAATCTAAACTTCAACTCACTGCACTGACGAATTCCATCAAGTTCATTTGCGTTGTGAAATACTTTTTGTAACTCCCACTTCACGATTATAATTCAGTGTTAAGACGCCTCGATTTTCTCTTTGGAAAACGATTTTTATAAGAAAACCTAATGATTTCAAAGAGAAATCTTATTCCACTTTCTCATCAATTTTAGCTGGTCACTCTTATGAGCTGTAAGAAATAAAAAAATATCAAGCCCTGCTGCTCAAAACAGGAGAGTAATAAGATTATCCCTTAGTTTTCATTATTTAATATGGCATTACATATAGGAACAATAAGAAAGTCTCTTCGCATTTTTAAAAAGATTTTCTTTGTAATTTCATAGAGATTTCTCTATGGAAAAATCATATTATTTCCTGGTTTTAATCATGCATGATCCATATTAAAACAGCTCAATAAGGCAATCTTGCGGATTTTAGGTGGTCTATTTTTCTCTGTGTATCGCCCCATCTCACCGAAGCGGAAGTGGGTGCCAATTTTAAAACAAGAGCACCTCACACATTTAATTCACCACTTCTTTTTGGTATTCTAAGCACCCAAACCACTGACATACGGTTTTAACAGCTTCGGTTTTATCAATTGAAGCGTGCAAAACGTATTTTATATTGGAGACAATTACAAATTAGACGTAAGAAAGATGTATTGTTCATTTCTTCTTTCATTTTTTTTTCATTTTTGTTTACATCGTTTGACATTTTAAGAAAGTCTCAAGTGTTTATACCGTAACTTCCCGGCAAAAAGAACACTTTTAATATTAGCCCAGTCACTTTATACAAAAAAAAGGCAAAACCTCTGAAAAAATGCAACTGGAGATTTATCAGCGGGATTCTCTTTATTTTGGGGTCACAAATAATTTCCCAAAAGTCCATAAAGCCAACTGACCGGCTACTCGAGTTACAGGGGGTCAAAAGTCCCTAAAATCTCTTTTTCTCCAATATCTCGTAAATTATCGGTTTTACGCAATTTTTGGCTAAGTAAAGATTGTTCGTAAGATGAATCTGCATAAAAAAGTCCTGTACAAAATTTACGTAGAACCAATAGTTTTTGAGATATGGGGCTGAGAAAACTCGGCCATCGCGCTGCATTCGTTTCCGCACCACCTTTGAACTATAATGCAAGCAGCGTTTTTATATAGTATCCGCAGTAGGCCTAGTCCATAGGTTACAAGGTATGAAATAATAATTTTGTTGGTTATCTCTCTATCTCTTCTATCTCCATTTCTTTCATGTGGTCATGTTCATCAACACTCATCTCAGAGGAAAATAACGAAATGTGGTCGGCGCTACCATCGTTCAACTCAGGGGCAATGGTTGAATCCCCGGACATCGAATTGAGACACGACGGGCCCCGATAAGAGCCATAAGCTACAGAAAATTGCAACCCTACTTTTCAGCATTCTGCATTTTATACATACATAAACCTTTGGAAAAAAATGCAATTTTTGGCTAAGTAAAGATTGCTCGTGAGATAAATCTGCATAAAAATGTCCTACACGAAATTTACGTAGAACCAATGGTTTTTGAGATATGGGTTTCGGGCATCGGGCATCAATTTTTTAGAAATACTCGTACATTAGTTTTGCAAAATGCACTAAAATTGATTTTCGTGACCTTTGACCCTCCATAACTCGAGTAGCCGGCCAGTTAGCTTTATGGACTTTTGGGAAATTATTTGTGACACCAAAATAAAGGGAATTCCGCTGGAAAATCTCCAGTTGCATTTTTTTAGAGGTTTGTGTACATACGTATAAATTGCAGAATGCAGAATAGTAGCATTACAATTTTCCGTTGCGTATGGTTATTGTCGGGCCCGCCCGATGTCAACTCGATGTCTGAGGATACAACCATTGAACTTGAGGTGGACGATGATGACGCCAACCCCATTTCGTTATTTTAATCTGGGATAGGTGTTGATGAAGATGACAGCATGAAAGAAGTGAAGGTAGAAGAGATAGAGAGATAATCAACAAAATTTTTTTATGCTTGGTAACCTTTGGACTAGGTCTACTGGGGATACCATGTAAAAACGCTGCTTGCAAAGGTGGTGTGGAAAAGAATGCAGTGCGATGCCCGAGTTTTCCCAAACCCATATCTCAAAAACCATTGGTTCTACGTAAATTTCGTATAGGACATTTTTATGCAGATTCATCTCACGAACAATTTTTACTTAGCCAAAAATTGTGTAAAACCGATAATTTACGAGATATTGGAGAAAAGGAGATTTCAGGGACCTTTGACCCCCCATAACTCGAGTAGCCGGTCAGTTGGCTTTATGGACTTTTGGGAAATTATTTGTGACCCCAAAATAAAGAGAATCCCGCTGATAAATTTCCAGTTGCATTTTTTCAGAGGTTCATGTATAAAGTGACTGGGCTATATTACTTTCTAGGGTGATTTATGAAATATTTATAAATTTGTCATAATTTTTAATGAAATTTTTGCAATTATTTTGAATTGATAGAAGTGTTTCTAAAGGTTTGTCATAATGCTATTACATTTAATAAAAACTGTTCTTTTGTTGTAACAGCTTTTCGATAAAAAAAGATCTGAAATTGTTCTTTATACTTCGTTAAAGGTTTCCAAATACATTATTTGTAAATAAAACTTTTTAAAAAAAAATATGTATTTAATGCAAAATTGCTATTATTTTTTTAATATTTATCTGATATTAAAAATTTTAACATTTTCCAAATTATTTCATTAATTTTTGGAGATTTTTACTGGCTTGTTACCAAAATTTATTATGCGCGACGGCCCCGATAGATATAGATTTTAATGTAAGAACAAATATATTCGCGCGCGTTGTGTTATTTTCTTTGAGGTCATTAAAAATTATGACAAATTTATAAATATTTCATAAATCACCCTAGAAAGTAATATTAAAATTGTTCTTTTTGCCGGGAAGTTACGGTATAAACACTTGAGACTTTCTTAAAATGTCAAACGATGTAAACAAAAATGAAAAAAAATGAAAGAAGAAATGAACAATACATCTTTCTTACGTCTAATTTGTAATTGTCTCCAATATAAAATACTTTTTGCACGCTTCAATTGATAAAACCGAAGCTGTTAAAACCGTATGTCAGTGGTTTGGGTGCTTAGAATACCAAAAAGAAGTGGTGAATTAAATGTGTGAGGTGCTCTTGTTTTAAAATTGGCACCCACTTCCGCTTCGGTGAGATGGGGCGATACGGTGCCGAAGCTCTTATATTCAAACCCGAATTCAAGACATCGACAATTTTCAATGAAAACCTAGTAGCCATCGAACTTAAGGGGAGGTTCTCCTACTTTGAGCGAAAAATGGACTTTTTCATGATTTTTTTTGGTAACTTAGAACTAAATTAACAACAAGCGTTTTTTTTTGTGGTTATTTATTAGTACAAGTAGAACAGAAAAAAAAATTTCAAAAAAAAAAATCAAAAACGGCGGTTCCAGCCAAAGGTTTTCCTGACAGTACGCGACGTGCACCCACTTGCGCGATACATTCCCAAGGGTGGAGTAATCATCTGAAACATGAAATGTAAAAAAAATTAAGTTACTTAAACATTGTACCGAAGCCCTGAATGTATTTTTAAACAAATTAAACGTTTTTTGAAGAAACTACACCACTTTGAAAAAAAAAGTGCAATTTTTTCGTAAGTTTTTCCTCATAAAAATCAGCTCAAACAATTGTTTATTTATAAAAATTAAAAAAAAACATTCAGGGCCTCGGCAATAGAATTCTCTAAATTTGCCACTTTATTTCAAGTGAATCGGATAAGTGTATGTTGAGCTAGAGTGTATCGCGCACTAAAATCCGACAATCGTGGGAAATCGCGTTTGAAGTTTCGGTTCACATTTTCACTCTACCCTTAATCATCTATGCCAGGCCCGTACAAAATTCCTTCCTCTGCTTCAAAAAGTGCATTTTGTTGAATGAGTAGTCGTCGTTTTTCCATTCTTTGCTCCTTTACCACCTCTTTCAAACTTGATTCTCCCTACTCGATGCGCGCATTGTCGATCATTTGTGTGTGCGATATCCCTCGTATGCACACTTCTCTTCAAAACGCTGTATCTCCAAAAAAAAAATTAAGTAACCAAAAAATCCTTTCGGCAACATAATTTAGACATGTTATAAATTTGAAAAAGGTAAAAAAAAATCGATTTTTTGCTCGCAAAGTAGGAGAACCTGCCCTTAATAAGACTGAGATTTATTTCAATAAATCAATTTATGTGGGCATGTGCATTCTCGATTTGGCAAAGACTACAATTTCCATTCGGAGTTGTAAGGTTTGGACACCCGAATGTGTAACTTCATTTAGGTAGATCTTTAGCACTGCTCAAAGAAAATAACACTTCGAGCCCCTTTAACAACAAGGGTATTGTGAAGCTTAACTCAGCAGAAACGTCACCTTGGGGAAATTTCAGCATTATGGATTTCGACTAAGTAATAATTAATTTTTGCAAATATATTTGTTCTTACATTATCCAAAATGTATTTAATGTATGCTTTTTTAAAAAAATCTATATTAATAAAATTATTTTTAAATTAAAAAAGTGTTTATCATTTTAGAAACTCCATTTGAGTTTTCAATATTGCAACCTTACAACAATGATAAAAAACTTATGAAAATTAAAGAATTATTATATTTTGGGGAAAAATTAACATTACGTAATAAGTCACGCTTTCAAAAATTTCATAAAAATGAATTTAAGGTTCAAACTTTTTGAAATAATTAAAAATTATCGCAATTTTGGTAACAAGCAAGTAAAAATTTCCACAAATAATGAAATAATTTGGAAAATGTTTAAATTTTTAATATCAGATAAATGTTAAAAAAGAGAAGCAATTTTTACAATATATATAATGTTACGTAGCAAAAACAATCATCAAAAACATTTAAAAACGAAGTTAGAGTGAAACAAAGTTCCTGTAAAAGCAGCGAAAGTAACAGAATCACAGAATTAAAGAAAGACACAGCACGATTATTATCAGACCTCACCAACTAAGTCGACTTTATCGCGCATAAAACCTGCTCGCCAGAATCAGCGGCCTTACTTAAGGCCCCCATACACGGTCAAATTGGCTGTACAACCAGATTTTCATCAAACCTATAAGCGCAATGTATTTTGATCGGCCGACCGGCCCACAATCGATAGTTTTGGTTGTACAACCGCACTTCGCTGTACAACCAATTGGACCGTGTATGGGGGCCTTTAAGCAGTTTTCGTTGTAAAAATTCATTTTGCGCTTGCAGGTAAAACAGGTAAAGAAACAGCTGATGAGCTGGGCTCCGAGTTGTAAAGAGAAAAGGTGAAAAAAAAGCTGAGAGCTTTGTTCCTGAAGAACCGCCGTGGTCCTGACCCTGCCGCCTCCACCACCATGTATAAGTCGATTTTTTTGGCAGTTTATGCAGAATATGAAATAACACTGACGTCACGAGCATTTTTTTTTCACTTTTTCTCTTTACAACTAGGAGCCCTGCTCATCAGCTGTTTGTTTACCTGTTTTACCTGCAAGGGCAAAACGAATTTTTACAACGCAAACTGTTTAACCCTTAGCTGGCCCACCTCGAGTTTGTAACATAACTGGCCTATGGGGTGTCCATGCACCCCACGCGAAAAAATCATTTCTATGGATATGCAATATTGATCGTTAAAAAAATCAAGGTGGGGTCTTTGACAACCCTTTTTTATGTACTAATAGTTGAGAATTTTTTTTCATTACTACGACAGAAAAAAATTAAAGGTGCGAAAAAAACATGATAACACGACATTTTGTTTCAAAACATCAAAACGCCTATATTTTTTGATTGTGTGGACTCCCGCACCCGCGCAAAAGCAATGTAAATAGCTCCATCTAACACACAACCTTCAAGATAGTGTACTTCTGTGGTCCCGCATATATTATTTTCAAGATTTATATCATGAAAAGCGTTTTTTTAGATCTGGGGTGTCCCTGCACCCCCAGGTCCAGCTAAGGGTTAAGGGGACTATCCAGTGATTTTTGGTCTAAAATCAAGTTTTTTACGAATTTTTTTATTGCATATTCTGAAAGACTGAAATGTCCTCTATCGTCCTGCGTTTCAGATTTAAAAAAAACAACGTACAACATGCTTTTTTCATGTTTTTTCAAGAGCGTGCACGGCGTCACATGGCGCTCGTAACTCGGCAACAAAAACCGAACGTGTAACTTCAAAGATGAATATCTCGATAACTTTTTTACCTTTTTTTCTCAACTTTTAATCGTAATTACAACGTGAGTTTTGAACCAATTTTAATTATACAAAGTGGAAAATCTTCGTCATTCAATATAGACCAAATATAACAGACAGATTTTTGATTTATAAAAAATTCACTAAATTATAAACAAAAATGTAAAAAAAAACTTGAGAAACCTTAGGCCTGTTTTTGACTCATCCGCACATATTCGTGGATTGTTAATAAACAAAAGATGATATCAAAGTTCTGTCTGGTACATTTGTTTATCATTAATTATCGGATAAAAATTCACGTACTAATTATCCGTTGAAGTTGGCATATTTTTCAATTGTTATGTAATAAAATGTTGTTAAAAATCATATTTTTCTGACAAACGATTATGATATTGCTTTTCATTTGATAGTAGCTATATTCTCACAAAATTTGATCAAAATCGGTACAATATATCAAATATTAGCCATTTCACTGGATAGTCAGTCCCCTTAAGTAAGACAACTGATTCTGGCGAGCAAGCCTTCATAATAAGATCAGTATAATTTTCGTCGGTTCGTTTTAAAGGGCTGATACCAGGTAAATTCATAAAGCATACAGCAAAACCCATTTTCCTCCAGCAAAACACACTTTATTCTACTGAACACTAAAGCTTTAGTGTTTGTAGCAATGTTAATATGTATATATGGGGTACCCTTCGAGTATATGTTAAAATGTTATGCACTTAGCGGACTTTGCTGCAAGTAAAACAACCTGCTGCCTCAACAATTTACTTAGTTTCCGATTTTGTTTTTTCTTATACTTGATTTCGCGGGCTCTTTGCGTGTGTCATCACATCATACGCAACTGTGCGGTGTGTTTCTGACTTCTCTTTAACTGTGTTCTCGGCAACAGAAACCGAACGCGTAACTTCAAAGATGAATATCTCGATAACTTTTTTTTTACCTTTTTTCAACTTTTAATCGTAATTATAACGTGAGTTTTCGACCGATTTTAATTATACAAAGTGGAAAATGTTCGTCATTCAATATAGACCAAATGTAACAGCTAGATTTTTGATTTATAATAAATTCATTAAATTATAAACAAAAATGTAAAAAAAAAGCTCGAAAAAAAACATTATTTTAGGCCTGTTTTTGACTCATCCGAACATATTCGTGGATTGTTAATAAACAAAAGATGATATCGAAATTCTGTCTGGTACATTTGCTTATCATTAATTACCGAACATTTTGACACCAACAAAATTGAAATCGGATAAAAATTCACGTACTAATTATCCGTTGAAGTTGCTCTATTTTTCAATTGTTATGTAATAAAATGTTGTTAAAAATCATATTTTTCTGACAAACGATTATGATTTTGTTTTTCATTTGATAGTAGCTAGATAGATCAAATTTTAGCCGTTTCACTGGATAGTGATATTGATAGTGCCTTAAGTAAGACAACTGCTTCTGGCGAGCAAGTCTTCATAATAAGATCAGTATAATTTTCGTAGGTTCGTTTTAAAGGGCTGATACCAGGTATTCATAAAGCATACAGCAAAACCCATTTTCCTCCAGCAAAACACACTTTATTCTACTGAACACTAAAGCTTTAGTGTTTGTAGCAATGTTAATATGTATATATGGGGTACCCTTCGAGTATATGTTAAAATGTTATGCACTTAGCGGACTTTGCTGCAAGTAAAACAACCTGCTGCCTCTACAATTTACTTAGTTTCCGATTTTGTTTTTCTTATACTTGATTTCGCGGGCTCTTTGCGTTTGTGATCACATCATGCGCAACTGCGCGGAGTGTTTCTGACTTCTCTTTAACTGTGTTCCTGTTACTTTGCCTTTAGATTCACTGGTACATCCCGTAATTATTTTGCTTTTGATGATTTTGTTTGTTCACGCATAAATTTTTTTACTAAAAATAATATTATCAATTGCTCTTAATAATAAAAAATATAAGATGGCTGGTGAAAAAATATATAATTTAAAATATGTAAATTTTTCTAGCTAACAGATACGCATGTGCACAAGATTTTAATATACTTCGAACGCCCTTCTCGAGTATATGTATGTAAAAACACATAAATTATAAATCCAATTGGCGTCTTGTAACCAAGCAGGAGCTTCCTATACAAAAGCAGCAAGCTGTCTACTGACATGAAGGAAAAGCTTTTTGAAAAGTTATACACTCTAGCAGATTTTGTTGCGTGTGAAAGAAGATATCAATTTGCTTGGCTGATTCTACCGAGAGTATTTTATATTTGTTTTTCTTTTACCAGATTTCGCGGGCTTTTGCAGCTGCGATCAACATCAACAATCGTGCTTCTGGCTTTCCTTCAAGTCTGTGTTCCTGTTACTTAGCGTGATACCTACAGCTATAATAATGCAAATAATTTGCATTAAAATAAATACTTTGATTGTTCTCAGGTAATATTTTGTTATTAGAAATTATATATTATTATCGGATGTTAATAATTAATACCCTCACTTCGTATAATGATAATCCCCAAAAAATAAAAACCACATAATTTCACAACATGATGTAATATGAGCATCACACGAACACACGCATGCACACATATTCACTTGCCCTTTCTTTCTCTCGTACATGACCATGTGACGTCACAAACCAATTGGCACAGCGAAGAAAATCCAAGATGGCGGAAAAGGTGAATTCAGAGGTTATATGTAAAACCTCATGTTAAATTGCGTTAGAACCGGCATAGCATATCTTCCACTTGGTACATGGACTACCCCCAACTCACCGACCCCAAACCAGTTCGAGAGTCAAGACCAGTCCTCAGCTGAGGACCCCGCTCCCGCCAAAGACCCCGCCCAAGCCAACGACCCCGAACCAGTTCCCGAACACCAGCAAACCAGTCTCAAGGTCAACGACCGCGACCTAGATTCCAGGGCCTACCAACAGGTGATTGATTGATTGATGGCCTTGACAGGTGATTGATTGATGACCTTGACTTGGATTCCAACATTACAGGCAACTGATGGCATTGACCTGCATTCCTTCCCACGTGATTTAGCTCTTGTTTTTTTAATGTATCAAATTGTAATCATTTTCAGGTTTCCAGTTCTACTTTCAATGCTACCCACAGAGTTTAAAAACCTTCACCTCCCATAGACATGATGTACCCGTCGAGCCATCGAGTTCTCAACATTCGCCCCCAGCCCCCGCCGCCGCCCCCGCCGCCGCCCCCGCCCCGCCAAAGACCCCGTCGTCGCCATCGCCATCGCTAATACTTCCGCTGCACTCCCCTCCACATCTCCGCACTCAAACTTTCACCTTCGCGGCGCACAAGTGGGCGTGCCTCACACACACAACAATAACAACGATGACCTTGATCTACTCAAACAATTAATACGTCTGGCACACATTCCAAGGTCACCCACTTACCATAATTACAGGTTAATGACCTGTCAACCAATTGACATAATTACACGTGATTAATCACCTTGACCTAAATCCCAAAACCGGTTTTGGTTCCCTCGCACAAGGGTCCTAGTACCTACTGATATCTATATGTACGTGATCGAAACGGCTATTTGGAGCATGAAATGTTTTAATTTGACTTTTGGTGTGTTTGTGTATTTTCCCTCGTTGACAAACTAAACAGGTTCTTACGAATTTTTTGATGTCTGTATACATACCGGGCCAAACATAGCGTTTCGTAATAAGTTTCCGCGTTGCTCGCACTCCGGGATGTGCTAATCCATGTAGACTGTTAAAAATAATTCTCCTGAAGTTAATAGGAACGTATGGGCGAATTGAATTTTCATTGACGTCACAGATGAGTTTTCTTCCGCAGCCAGGCATGTCGTATGACTTCAAGTTAAGCGCAGTATTGTCTTGGAGTAGTAATTTTAACTCTTCATCTGCTTCCTGCTCGTTCGCCATTTCGTTAAAGTCGACGACTGAAGGTGTATTAATTTCATTAATGCGCGATAAACAATCTGCTACCAAGTTGTCTTTTCCACTTATGTGTATGATGTCGGTTGAAAACTGGCTAATGAAGTCCAATTGTCTGGTTTGCCTTGGTGAAAGCTTTTCCTATTTTTTCTGAAAAGCGAAGACTAAAGGTTTATGATCAGTTAGTATAACGAATTCGTTGCCTTCCACGAAATATCGAAAGTATTTAATTCCAGCGTAAATGGCCAACAATTCCCTATTGTATGCACTGTATTTTCTTTCTGCGTCGGAAAGCTTCCGGGAGAAAAACCTTAATGGTTGCCAGTTTCCATCAATTTTCTGTTGTAATGAAGCTCCAATTGCATTATCCGAGGCATCTGTCATTAGTGCTATTTTCGCCCCTTCTTGCGGCATGGCTAACAATGTTGCCTCTGACAAATCTTTTTTCATTTTGTAGAAAGCCTCCTTGGCTTCTTCATCCCATATGATTTTGGTTTTATCGTTACGTTTACTTGCTCCAAGAAATTTAAGTAGTGGTAATTGATTTTCTGCTGCTTTTTTTATAAACCGTCGGTAAAAGTTACACATTCCCAAGAATGCGCGTAGCTCTCGCACTTCCTTTGGAACAGGAAAATTTTCTATTGCAGAGACCTTGTCTGGTAATGGCTGAATTCCAGCTGCGCTCACAAGATGTCCTAAAAACCTAATTTTTTCATATCCGAATTTGCACTTCTCTGTATTTATTTTCAGACCATACTCCCGAAAACGTTGAAATATTGCCTCTATATGTTGAATATGCTGTTCTACTGACTCGGATGCTACTAAGACATCGTCGAGATATGCGTAGCAAAACGGTAGATCTCGGAGTATTTGATCTATTACCCTTTGAAAAGTCTGTGCAGCATTTTTTAATCCAAACGTCATATGGGTATATTCGTATAACCCTATAGGTGTTATTACTGCGGTCTTTTGCACATCTTCTTTTCTTACAGGAAATCGCTTCTTAGTGGATGTATAGCTCCAACGGTTTGGATAAACCCCATTTCACCCCCTTAGGGGATGAATTTCGAAAAATTGCTTTATAGTGGATGTCCACGCCATTATAGGGATGCACTGTCAAAATTTCAGCCCTATAGCTCCAACGGTTTGGATAAACCCCATTTCACCCCCTTAGGGGATGAATTTCGAAAAATCGCTTTTTAGTGGATGTAAACGTCATTATACGGATGCACTGTCAAAATTTCAGCCCTATAGCTCCAGGGGTTTGGGTAAACCCCATTTCACCCCCTTAGGGGATGAATTTCGAAAAATCGCTTCTTAGTGGATGTCCACGCCATTATAGGGGGATGCACTGTCCAAATTTCAGCCCTATAGCTCCAGCGGTTTTGATAAACCCCATTTCACCCCCTTAGGGGATGAATTTCGAAAAATCGCTTTATAGTGGATGTCCACGCCATTATAGGGATGCACAGTCAAAATTTCAGCCCTTTAGCTCTAGCGGTTTAGGTTGTGCGTTGTCTGTCAGTCAGTTACTTTTTATACAATAGAAAAAAATCCCCTTACAACTTATTGAACCCCATTTCACCCCCTTCAACCCTTTTGTTCTCCATAAAAAGTAGCCTATGTCCGTCTCCAAGGTCTAAACTATGTCTGTTGAAAATTTCATCAAAATCGGTTTAGTGGCTTAGGCGTGAAAGCGTAACAGACAGACAGACAGAGTTACTTTCGCATTTATAATATGGGTTAGTAAGGATAATTAGATACAAAGTGCATACCTAGTTCTTCGATTTCCATGTCACAAAAACACAACACAAACACCTGTATTCCGAGAATTGTTCTCGGCAAATACCAAAAAAAGTGAGTCACTGAAAACAATGCGTTAGAGCAATGCAGATGCGTTCACTTCAGAGCTCGAGAAATAAATGATAATAAACTAATAGGCCTGAAATATTTATACCTTAGAGTAGGTTATCCATCGGACTATTGATATGTACCAACTTGTTTGATTTTTTCGGGTACACATTTTTCGGAATTATGACCTATGGGCTGAACCACTGTGCACTGGTGCGAACGGAGGTCCCACCAGAGCAGAAAAATTGCAGTGAATTATTCTTTAAATCCCTCCAACAAAACTTATTCTAAAATACTACTAAATTCTAAAACTTTACCAAAATCTAAAACATTCCAAAATTCTACTACGAAAGTCTTAAAAAACATCTCGTCAATAAATAAACAAAAAACTGTTATAAAACAACACTTGAAGATATGAGCCTTCTTTATAACCCTGAATTATTCCTAAATTCTTAAACTAAATCGTGTTCAAGCCATATCCCTTGTGTTAAATATACTGACAAATCCGACGAGTTCTATTCCAATTCTAATACTAATACTAATCTTCAACATTTTAAAATAAAGGAAGTTTATAATATTGTCTTAAAAAATTCTAAAAAGTATGATTCTATTTGTTTAACCACTAATTCTGCCTTGGAGAACGAAGTTAAATTACTTGTAGATAGTGGCAGTGAAGTTTGCATATTGAAACTAAATAAGTTGATTCCTAGCCAAATTGTATATACAAATTTTAAAGTGAAATTAAGAGGTATAGGTGACGATCTTAAAGAGACAATTGGTTTAAGCTATATTAAATTTAAATTTGATCATCAAACCATTTCTTATCCATTTCATATCGTGACTAACGATTTTCCAATTCCAAATGACGGAATAATTGGCAATGATTTTCTCGACAAATTTGAAGTAAAGCTCGATTATGGTCCGAAGCAACTTTCTTTATTTCTTAACAATACATTACACATTTTAAATCTCGAACCATCTGTTTCCAAAATAATTATACCTCCTAGATCCGAATATATAGCGAGAGTGAAAACCGATAATAAATACGATTGTCTATGTATGGCTAAACAGCTAGAAAGCGGTTTACTTTTTCCCAATAGTATCTCAACGCCAATAAATAATACTTGTGCTATTTCTGTCATCCTAACGAACATGAGGTTGAGCTTGATACCAATGATGTTGAACTCTTAAACTTGTCTGAATATCAAATTTGTAGCATCCTTTCTGAAAATATTGACCATATTCTAGATTATGATCGTATTAAACGAGTTCAAAATGAGATTAGAACGTCTCATATGAATACTGAACAGCGTGAACAAATCCTAAGCCTTTGCACTAGTTATAATGACTTATTCTATCTGACTGAAGTTAACGATCAAGTAAAGCAGATGCAAAACAAAATTATACAAGAATCTAAAAGTCCTTGGAACTCCCCTCTCCCTTTGATCATTGTTCCTAAAAAACTCGATGTTCATGGGAACAAGAAGTGGCGCATTGTAGTTGACTTTAGGAAACTCAATGTAGTTACTGTTGGTGATGCTTACCCGTTACCTAACATCACCGAAATACTCGATCAATTAAGTAACTCAAAATTTTTTTCAACTCTTGATTTGGCTAATGGGTTCCACCAGATCGAGGTTAACCCAGATGATAGAGAAAAGGCAGCCTTCTCCACGCCACTAGGTCACTACGAATACATTCGCATGCCATATGGCTTAAAAGGTGCACCCGCCTCATTCCAGCGCCTAATGAATAATGTCCTTTCTGGTCTACAAGGATCAAAAGTATTCGTTTATATGGACGACGTAGTGATTTACGGAAAAACCTTAAAAGAGCATAACGACAAACTCAAGGAAGTTTTCGATCGTTTGCGGCTGAGTAACCTCAAACTTCAACCTGATAAATGTGAATTTCTCAGACCAGAACTAACCTATCTTGGTCACGTCATTAGTGAAAACGGTATTTGACCAGTGGGGGGCTATTCTGGTTCGGTGCAGTGAAAACGTGAAAACACTTTACACGTTTACACATTTGTTTGCGATTCTTATACCGTGCAAACCGCTGTCAAAAACTTTGCACGCTCAAAAATATTTTACACCGTCAAATTTAGAGTGAAGCCGTGAAAAGTTTACACTTTAAATATGTGCCTACTAGATTTGATAAACTGTCACTTGCTAGTATAAAAATTCAATTCAGCCTTTATTCAGCATTAAGTTTACACGAATGCAACGAGAATCGCTTTTTCAGGTTCAGTGCAGTGATATAGTGAAAAAAGGTGTGTAAAATGTCAAGTGTAAACTTTTTTTCACGTTTTCGCTGCACCGAACCAGAATTGACTCCCAGATCCGAAGAAGGTTGAATGTGTCAAAAATTTCTCAGTCCCTAAATCACCAAAGGAAATAAAAATGTTTTTAGGACTAGCTGACTATTATCGGCGATTCATCAAAAATTTTGCTCAAATTTCTAAGCCCTTAACAGAGCTTCTGAACAAGAAGATGCCATTTAATTGGTCTCCCAAATGTACAGAGTCTTTTAATATTTTAAAGGAAAGCCTTATTAATCCGCCCTTGTTGCAATACCCAGATTTTTCTAAGGAGTTCATCCTAACTATTGATGCCAGTGGACATGCAATCGGTTCTATACTATCCCAAGGCGAAATTGGATGCGACTTACCGATCGCTTATGCTTCCAGAACCTTAGGAAAGAGCGAACTCAATTATTCTACCTTAGACAAAGAGCTTCTAGCTATTGTTTGGTCAGTGCAACATATCAGGCCTTATCTATTTGGAAAACGTTTCAAAATTTACACTGATCATAAACCCTTGATTTATCTACACAACTGTAAAGATCCAAGTTCCCGAATGATGCGTTGGAAGCTGAAGTTAGAGGAATTCGACTTCGAAATTATATATAAAAAGGGCGATTCTAACACAAATGCAGATTGCCTCAGTCGATTTTACAAAATGACCTTAAGATCTGACATGAAAAACCCGAAAGTTTCAAACTCCTATTCTAAAGGCAACGACTTTGATGACAACCTTAACAATAATAATAATAATAATAATCATTTTAAGCCAATACTAGATCCGCAATCCTACGACAATTTCTTAGATTCGTTTAATAAAGGTGTAATCCTAAACAAAAATGTTCACGACTCTTCAGATAGATTCCCTAAAGACAAGAACACAACTATAGGAATTTTTGTTGGTAAGGAACTCAATTTAGATGAAAATTCAAAAACCCTAGTGGAAGAGATGGGAAATTTGACCGCTTTGAATAATTTAAACACCCAAAGTTTGAATGAGCATAGCGTTGTACCATTAGTTGAAAACAATAATATTTTACTGTTAATTACAAATGCTACTTGCACCAAATCCGATTATATGGATCTTTTCCAAACCTTGACATCCTTAAAAGTTTATCTAAGTGAGCATACTATCAATTCCATAAGTCTAACCAATCCCACTAAAAATTTGTCGTACAAGCATTTAAGATTTAACTTTATCCGTGCTATGGTTAAACATATCTTTCTTGACTCAGAAATTGTTATAACTTTCTACCACAGTACTCTAAATTCGAATTTAAACTAGTTGGGGTGTGGGTTCGACCCTTTCGGTCCACACGATCAACTTCCCAGTATGATGGATGTTGAATATTATGATTGGATATTTTAATAATAAATGAACAATAGGCAATTGTAGAATATGTATAATACCGAGAATTTGTCACAATTGTTTATCAATATTTTCGCTAAAATGTCAAACTAAATGTGCGCACTTACAAGATTAGGCTGACGAAAATGTATATAAAATTGATGTATTAATGTTTTTCGGAACCTCAACTAAGTCGATATCTTTTATAGTTCGCGCGATATCGTGCAGGTACAAAAATCACTTAAGTCATTTACACCAAAAAACCGCTGGAATATTATAAAAATCTTTTCAGATTATATTGTCGCTAATACGCTTCGAACGGCACCTCAAGTAAGTCAATATCTTTCGTGGTTCGGACGATATCGTGCAGGTACAAAAATCACTTACGTCGCTTAAACAAAAAAAAACGGCTCGACCGAATTTCATGAAAATCTTTTCAGATCGACAGTACAAAGGGACTTTCCCTAAGCCTCTAGTCTGTCACATAAAAAAAAAGATCATATTTCGGTTAATACGCTTCGAACGACACCTCAACGATGTCGATATCAGTTCTGGTTCGCGCGATATCGTGCAGGAAAAAATGACCACATCCGTACGCACATACACACACACACAAACACACACATACTTCCTCCCAATTTTTTGCTTAAAATGCTCCTGGGAGCTTGAAAGATGAAAATACGTTGAAATTTTCGATTTCGATTTTCGGACCGATTACAATAACTTCCTATACTGGGAAGTTAATAAAGACGAAATCGCTAGACTATTACATAAATATCATACTAATCCTACCGAAGGACACAACGGTGTCAACCGTGCCTATAAACGTATAAAACAGTAGGTACTACAAATGGAAGGACATGTATAAATATATTAAACGATTCATAAAGAACTGCGATGCCTGTAAGAAAAACAAAGTTTTTAGATATACCCGCGAACCTATGGTCATTACTTCTACAGCCAGTGAAGCTTTCGAAAAAATCTCTATGGATATTGTCGGCCCCTTCCTGTTACGGAAAGAGGAAACAAATATAGAAGTTTTCAAACGCCGTGACACAAATAATTTGAAGGGTTCTGCGCACCTCGTTGCCCAATTTCATAAATTGTGTTCTATCATTTCCCCTCTTTTAACTTAAAAAGGCAACAAACGCAGAAAAAACTCAACAAAATAATTTGGGAAGGGATGTGCGCATGCCGGATGAATAAAGTTAAGTAATCTTTATATGTATTGAGCAGAGCTTTTAAATACATGTAAAACTCCTGCTCAACCAAGTCAGTTTATCCATCGTAATAAGCATAATTTTACTATAATTATGCTAAATATTTCTCATCCCTAAATTTAAAATAAATTAAAAGAATTGCTGGAAAAATTTCTTTTAAAGATATGAGCATTTTCATTCATAAATTGAGAGTTCTCCGCAGCCGCAAGCAACACAACCTCCCCTGGCAGAAGCGCGCTTGCGACTGGCGGAAAATGTCAAAAATCTAGTAATCAAAGTGGTAAAAACACAAATATCGTATTTTTTAGTAGAAATTGCTACAAATTATTTCTGTGGCATATGTGTAAAATATAAAAACCATAAAATAAAAAAAATATACCTTTTGACATTCATAGACGATCTCACCAAATATTCAGATGCTATACCGATTCCTAACCAGGAAGCGAACGTGATAGCTGAAAAGGTGGTTACCGAAATTATTTTCCGACCTGGAACTCCAAAAGTTATTTTAACTGACCAAGGTCACAATTTCGTCGGACAAATTTTCAAACAAATGTGCAAACTTCTTAAAATAAACAAAATACAGACTACTGCTTATAGACCCCAATCGAATGGTTCTTGTGAACGAAACCATCGAAGTCTCACAGAGTATCTAAGATGCTTTGTAAACCTTGGATAAAGTATGCGGTGTTCGTCAATTACAACTCCCAATACATCCACAGGCTACACGCCTTTCGAATTATTATTTGGCAGAAAGGTTGAACTTCCATCTACATTTTCTCGTTCTCCTGAGACACTTTACAACTATGATATTTACATCAACGAACTAAAGTCAAGGTTGCAACATGTAAATCAAGTCGAGTCAAGAGTCAAGAGAATACATCATCCTTACTAATATTATAAATGCAAAAGTAACTCTGTCTGTCTGTATGTTACGCTTTCACGCCTAAACCACTGGACCGATTTTGATGAAATTTGCTACAGCCATAGTTTATACCTTGGAGACGGACATAGGCTACTTTTGACGTGACAACGTCTAATAAAACGGTTAGCCGGGATGCCCAAGCGACAAAGTGTCGCATAACCGTGTGAGTGGGCGTGGCTTACGCTGCATGTACATAGTAGTGGCAATGAGTGCCGCGTGTGTTTATTATATCCCAGTGGGAAAACTAGCGAGGGGTTACCCTGGTAACCCACGAATTCTTCAATGATTTGTGTAAGCGCCTACCTGGTAATCGAAAAATTCTACTGGAAATTTAGGAAAATGGAGGTCTTTACGTTGTAATGAGTAAGTAAGCGACTAGGTAATGCCTTGTGAAATACTTTCGTTGGAAATGTGATGTGCTTTTGTTATTTGTCTTTGGCTTGTCGAAGCCTCTCTTCTTGAGTTTATTCCGTCCTCATCAATTTTATAAGATTAATTTATACCACTAACAATCAGCAACAAAATCAAAAAGATGTCTTGTTAGAAAAATCCTTACCAAATGTAGCAAAAATGGAATGGTACTTTCGGAAAGCATTGTTTTTATTGCTAAAAAGGGTAGCCAGTAATTTATTCTGCATGCCTTACATAGTAATCTACATATGTATTCACCTAATACATTTCGCCTCTGAAATAAGTCCTCGTCTGTAATGCCTACTGTAAGTGCTTACCGCCCTAGGACATCCCTATGTAAAAGTAACCTATGATTTCATCAGAAAGGTAATGGGTCCATCTCATTACCACCTCGCTTACCTACCCATTATATTTCCCGCTGGGCATTGTTACATTTGAGAACGAATAAAAAAATAAAAAAACTGCAAAATTATATGTATATTGTGTTTATTATAATATTGCATGTAATGAATTACAGATAACGAGCAACATGGTAGTTGTCACGTGATAATCGCCACAGCGCGAAGCGCCTTGGCCCGGGGAACCGGTTTTTTTTTATGGAGAAAAAAGGGTTGAAGGGGGTGTAATGGGGTTCAATAAGTTGTAAGGGGATTTTTAACTTCCCAGTATAGGAAGTTATTGTAATCGGTCCGAATATCGAAATCGAAAATTTCACCGTATTTTCATCTTTCAAGGTCCCAGGAGCATTTTAAGCAAAAAATTGGGAGGAAGTATGTGTGTGTGTGTATGTGCGTACGGATGTGGTCATTTTTTCCTGCACGATATCGCGCGAACCAAAACTGATATCGACATCGTTGAGGTGTCGTTCGAAGCGTATTAACCGAAGTATGATCTGAAAAGATTTTCATGAAATTCGGTCGAGCCGTTTTTTTGTTTAAGCGGCGTAAGTGATTTTTGTACCTGCACGATATCGCCCGAACCACGAAAGATATTGACTTACTTGAGGTGCCGTTCGAAGCGTATTAGCGACAATATAATCTGAAAAGATTTTTATAATATTCGGTCCAGCGGTTTTTTGGTGTAAATGACTTAAGTGATTTTTGTACCTGCACGATACCGCGCGAACTAAAAACTATATCGACTTCATTGAGGTTCCGAAAAACATTAATACATCAATTTTATATACATTTTCGTCATCCTAATCTTGTTAGTGCGCACATTTAGTTTGACATTTTAGCGAAAGTATTGATAAACAATTGTGACAAATTCTATACATACATATATTCTACAATTGCCTATTGTTCATTTATTATTAAAATATCCAATCATAATATTCAACATCCATCATACTGGGAAGTTGATCGTGTGGACCGAAAGGGTCGAACCCACATCCCAACTAGTTTATATTGTGTTTATCGTTTACAAATGAAAAATTACTTATATTGCTTATAAAAAGGTGATAAATCGCATAATTTTATACAAAAAACACCTTGTTTTTTTTTTTTTTTTTTTAAGGCCATTGCACATAATAAACAGTTTTTATTTAAAGGCGTTGCAAGGCGCGCGGGGTTTATGCTAGTTAAAAATAAAGAACTGTCGAAAGCTCAGTATGATAAGCAACTAAATCAGTCTTGTTTTAAGGTTGATGATTTAGTGTTACTTAAGGACTCAGGTACTTCAAAGGGCAAATGTAAAAAGCTATCGCCAGTATGGCTTGGTTCATATACATAAAGTCTTGTCCACAGAAGGTGTCCATACTATTATACTAATTAAGAATAAATCAGTAAAAGCTCATAACAATCGCCTCATTCTATATCCTTCTAAACTTTGACTCTACTAGTTTGCACACTTTAATGCCCAAGAAACATTGCTAAGATTTCAAGTGTTGAAAATTTAGAGTTTTCTTATAGAACCCCTATTAGTCATGATGTGCATTTAAATTTCTATAAAGATCTTGTAGTTCTTAAAGCATCAACTAGAATGCTAATTTGACATCTATTGCTTCATATGGGTCTAGTGTGTATTAATCTCATATAAGGGATTTACTTGTTGAAATGTGTTATTTGGGTTGGTACAAAGAATTGTAGTCCTATATAATATTCCTATATCAGTAATAGGGAAAATGAAAATGGGAAAACCTTACTTGCGGAGTATTTTCTTATATCGAGAGATAAGAAGTGAATCTTAAATCGAATCTTATATAAGAATGAAACAAAAAAACACCTACTCGTAGTGAGAATTTATTTTCTGTATCAGCACTTATATAGGAAACCAGATTTTAACAAACTTTCATATGGGATGATAGGAAGCACTTTGAACTTTTATTCATATAATATATAGACCGACCAGAACTTCTCTTTTTAAAAGTATTATACTCTTTTTGGCATCCAATTTATCCATACTCTCTCTTTTCTAAATTCTAAAATATACTCTTTTTTTTAATACATATACTCTTTTTTAATATCGCATCACTTTTCTTAGGGTTGTTTGCTAAATGTGTTAAGTTGCATTGAACTGTGTCAATCTCCGCGTAAACATGGCCAGTGTTTCGTTTCGTTTATATGGAACTGTTAAATATTTGTAAAAACGGACGGAGCTCATTGCTACTGTTTCTCAGTAGGAACAACATTGTTACCGACAACGATATTTTTGATACTTATGGGGCTATTCAGACGGTGCACATTCATGGCAAGTAAAACCGGTTTTATAGATGAGAAAGGGAAGGGAGCGGAAGAACTTAACGAAACATTTTTCACGCAAAAGCAAACGCGTCAAAACTTACGAAAATATAAAATGTTACTTCTATCTCTTGTTTTCTTTAGCTCTGTTTTTGCCTGACAAGTGCTTTTTATTTACAATACATTTAAACGTTCCTATAAAGCTTTCAAATGTTCTAAACACAATTACGCCCCGTGTGTGTTCCGAGGGGTTGAATAAGACCGGTTTTGCTCAGCACACTTATGGCAGCGTCTGAATAGCCCCTATAATATTATTAATATTGTAGGTGCTTGGATGGACCGTTGGCAATCTATATACAAAGATTTAATGAAATTAAATCTTGATTTAAGGATAATAAAACCTTTGATATGTTTTATTTTTACATTACCTGGTGCAAATGTGCAATGCGAAAGACTCATTTAGTATAATAAAAAATTACTGGTCTGAAGAAGAAAATAGACTGCACATTTCAACTTTGGAAGATGTGATGAAAGTAAAATTAAATATTAACTTTACCTGCGAAGAATTTTTTAAAGAAATAAAAGGAGATATAAATTTATTACAAAAAGCTAAAAAATCGACAAAATATGATTCTTAAACATTTGATTTGAAAAAGTAGAATTTATCATATGTATGAATAAGATGAAAAGTACTTTGTTTTTTTTTCACTTATAATAGCCGTGTTCCTTTTCTACTCTTAAGTACTCCGGAGTAAAACTTAAAAGGAACACCATTTTTGACGTGACAACGTCTAATAAAACGGTTAGCCGGGATGCCCAAGCGACAAAGTGTCGCATAACCGTGTATGTGGGCGTGGCTTACGCTGCATGTAGTAGTGACAACGAGTGGCGTGACTGACGCTGTATGTAGTAGTGGCTGTCATTAGCCGTTTTTTTAATGAACTATATAGTTCTTCCATCGAGTTCATTAAAAAAACGACAAGGGAAATTTCATAAAAGCGCATACTTCGATGCTTAAAAATTTCAAAATTAAACGGAAGTTAAGAGTTATTTTTTACACTGTTACACGAAATCCTCGCTAGAAAATAATAAATATGTTTCTAAAAAATCAATTATTTGTTATAAATTTGCTCTCATCACTTTCCTGTTGTTTTTATTTTTAAATTACGTCTCTCCGACCACCGAAAGTATGCAACATGCCAACCCCCGAAACAACATGCCAAACCCCGAAAGTATGAAATATGAAAATTAAGAAATTTCCCAAAACCTCGATAAGAACTCCGATAAAACCTGGGTTTTCAGATTTGTATGGGGAAGAACTATATATTTCATTAAAAAAACACGGCTATTGTTACATTTGAGAACGAATAAAAAAATAAAAATACTGCAAAATTATATGTATATTGTGTTTATTATATATTGCATGTAATGCATAACAGATAACGAGCAACATGGTGGCCCGGGGCACCGTTTTTTTTTGTTTTGGGTAACGTTTTGAACTTTCCTTTAAATAAAAGCGCTGTTAAAAAATGTCACACCACTCAGCTAGCGTACTATAGTTGTCGTCATAGCAACCAGACAAATTAAATTGGAAAAAGATTCTATTGTTTTATTTTCAGTTCTCATTAAAACTTATAACGATACGGTCGAATAAATATTTTAAATCGTTTAGTCCGGGACTTTTAATTTAGATTGAACGAACTATTTTATTTCATGGTGCCGAAACCCGGGACACGGTTTTAACGAATTCTACCGTAGAAATTATTATTATTCATTTTGAGAGCCAAGTTTTGCGAGCCGTCCTTTTCAAGAAGAGAAGATGGAAGGGGCACATCGGACGGGATTACGCGGTCAGCTTACTAAAGTCGTTAATCAAGAAACGAATACTTATCGAAATTAACGAATTCAGAAGAACCGATCGATGAGAAGTTGGATAATCTACACACCTATTTGGCAAGAGTGGAAAGTCTTCAAAAATCGTTAAGTGAAGCTGATTCAATTCTACGCGATTCCGTGAGGGAAGAAAAAGCTGTGGCCGAGTGCTCAGCCGTTATAGACTACAGAGACAAGGCAATAACTGCCATTGCAAGGATTAAGTATCGTATTCAAACCATGCATAATACATTGGCAACGCCCTTGGATGACTCCATTGCCAGAAGAAACAGTGGAAACGACGTTAATAATACTACCACGAACGTAATGAATCAGGTACGCGGCAAGGTAATGACACACATTAATCTTCCCAAACTAGAATTACGAATTACGTTTGATGGAGATTTGGAGAAGTGGATACCGTTCTGGGAACAATTCAAAGTCGCAGTCCATTGGAATGAAAATTTAGATGACGCATCAAAATTCACCTATCTACAAGGCGCACTAATGGGTAAAGCGGCTAACACCATCGCTGGAATGACACCAACCGAATCCTGCTACAAGGAAGCAATTGATATGTTGAAAGAGGAGTACGGCCACCCTGATCGAATAATAGAAAACTATATGCAGAAACTTATGACAATAAAACCCGTAAAATTTCGGAATGATACGGTAGCGTTAAGACAGCTATACACTTCTGTCATGACTGCCATTCGCTCCTTAAGTGCACTTAATGTATCCCCAACACAATACAATATAATGTTGAAGTCGATTATAATTCGAGCATTACCATCGAACTTAAAGATTGAGTATTTTCGGGAGGAATCACACAAGGAAAAGGAAGAACATGAAGATGGAAGCACCAGTGCAAATGCGTTTGAGACGACAACAGGTACGATAGACTGCGATCCAAACCCTTACTTCGATTTCTGCGAATTGAAGTAGAATCTCTAGAGAAGTCTAACGTAACTGCAACGAATCTGGAAAGAAGCATGGGAGTAAAACCTCGTAATAATTATGCCACTGCAGCAGGGTTGTTGTCAGTAGCAAAAGATTCAAATTGTTTCTTTTGTAATAGTGCGGACCATCTTACTATTCATTGTGAGTTCCCGATGGCAATCAATGAGAAGAAAAATAAATTGAAAGCTGCGAGAAGATGTTTTAGATGTACTTCTACTAATCACATGTCCAGATATTGCAAGAACAAATTCATTCGCTGCAAAGGGTGTAAAGGTAATCATGCGAGTTCAATGTGCGATCCTAATTTTGCAAAGAAAGCAGTAGTGAGTTGTCTTGAAAGACCCAGTATAGTTGAATCTAAGAGCACAAAATCCCCAAGTGCAGTGAACTTATTGTCATATAATTGGGACAGAATATTTTTACAAACAGGATGCGCCATTGCCATGTCTGAAGGCACTGAAGGTCGCGTTCGATTCGTATTCGATAGCGGCAGCACGCGCACCTATATTAGAAAAGATGCCGCTGAATATTTGAGATGCCCAATTATAAATAAGGTGGCGATGAAAATAATTCCATTTGATTTGAAAGACATACCGCTTGAATCAGTAAGCGATATTGTGAGAATAAAATTAAAGAGCCAATACAGCGGGAAGAGTGTGGAATTGAAAGCGGTAGTGGTTCCTGATATCTGTATAGATATTCTCCCAGCACCTGACGTGTAATTTAGAGCTAGCGGACAATACACAGCCAAACGGAATGATGGTACCTGGAATTAGCCTACTAATTGGCAGTGATTATTATCACCAATTAATGCTGAATGAAACCGAAATGTTAACACCAAATCTAGCGGTCATAAACACGAAATTTGGTTGGATTTTGCATGGCCCAGCTCCTATTAGTATGGGCAAAAGCTTTGGAGAAGAAGCAACAATGCTGGTACATTATTTGAATGGAGACGAGTTCCACATGGAAAATTTTTGGGAGCTAGAAGCCATTGGTATCACAAATAATGAAAAGGAAGAAGGTACTAATGAGTTTCTAACTTCATTTGCAGATAAAAATATAAAATGGGACGGAAAAAGATACACGATAGGTTTACCATGGAGAGCGCCTTCAATAAAATTAAACGATAACTATGAAGGAGCTTACAGCAGATTCCAGTCTTTATTAAAACGATTAGCGGGAGATCAAGTGAAATTAATTGAATATGATAATGCAGATGGGAGTTTATAAATAACGGGATAGCGGAACCAGTGGCAGATGAAAAATGCTCCAACGAAAGAATCTTTTACCTCCCCCATCGAGCAGTATATCGTCAAGATAAAACATCAATTAGAATTGTCTTTGATGCATCGGCCCATGGCCAAAACAACCCATCTTTAAATAATCAGTTACATCAAGGCCCTAATATGCTACCTGAGTTAACATCGATCCTTTTATCCTTCCGTAAAGGTTTAATTGGCCTTGTAGCAGATATCGAAAAGGCCTTCTTGCAGATAAGTGTAAATAAAGAAGATCGAGATGCCTTGAGATTTTTGTGGTTTAGTAAACCTTTGACATCACCAGTAACTAAATTTCCATCTTTGCAGATATATAGGTTCACCAGGGTAATTTTTGGTGTGAACTGTAGCCCTTTCCTGCTAAATGCGGTCATAAGAAAGCACCTTGGCGAAAGTACAGGCCGATTTATAGAAACTATTCAAAGTCATCTGTACATGGATGATTTAGTTGTTTCTCTACCTTCGTTAGAGCAGGCAGAAGCCTTATACTATGAAGCAAAACACACTTGGCAAAAGTGGTGTGCTGAGATCCCACACTTGGTGGAGTTAAGTATTCCCAGATGTGTGTTCACCTGTGAATCAATTGATGTACAATTACACATATTTTCTGATGCCAGTCCTAGGGCTTATGGTGCAGTAGCGTATGTAAGAAGCACATACTCAAATGGAACTGTTGCGGTGAACTTTTTGTGCTCTAAAACCAGGGTAGCACCTCTTAAGTCAGATAAAGGAACTGCTTTATCATTACCAAAGCTGGAATTAACGGCTGCTCTTATAACTGCCCGAATGAAATCGTTCCTAACTAACAGTACGTCGTTCAAATTCTCGTCAACTCATTGTTGGACCGATTCCTGCATAACGTTGTACTGGATAAATAACGAACACAAGAAATGGCAACCTTACATAACGAATAGAGTAGAGGAGATCAAATCGCTTTCAAGTGGCGAGGAATGGAATTATGTATGGAGCAAGGGCATCACTGCCGATCTACTAACGAGAGGCATTTTAGCGAAGCAACTAGTGAGCAATCCGATGTGGTTACTGGGACCTAGTTGGTTACTGGAACCTCAAGAAAAGTGGCCACGCAAGGAAGCACATGTTGATAGTGTATTGGTCGTTGCCTCATTGAACGCGAATGATGATCATTCAACAGCGACTCAAGAGCCTATTTTTAATTTGGAAAATGTCAATAGCTATATTAGATTAATTAGAATAACCAGTTATATTTTTAGATTTGTCAGAAATTCCAGGTATCCAACCGAACGATTGACAGAGTCTCTCACAGCGATCGAACTGGAACAGTCAAGAAGCTATTGGATTAAAAATGAGCAGCAGCGCTGGTTCTCAAAAGAGATGTCCTGCATTCGTAAGGGGGAACTGATAGAACGCCAATCTACCTTATGGAAATTATGCCCTTCACTCGATGATCAGGGTCGCTTAAGACTTGGGGGAGGTTGCAAGAAATCGATGACGAACTAATAGCTCACCCTCTGATATTACCAAAGAAGTCATATCTCACTTTCTTGATAGCGAAACATGCGCATAGTGAAACTCATCATGCTGGACCTAACGTTCTGCTTGCTTATTTACGTAAGAACTTCTGGATTCCAAGTGGAAGGCAGCTAGTCAAAAAGGTCATAAAAAGATGTATAATTTGCCAACGACTTTTCGGGAAATCCGCCTCGCAGCCATTCGCGCCCTTGCCTAAGGACCGCTTGCAAGGAGCTAGGTCTTTCGAAGTAACTGGGATGGATTTTGCGGGGCCCCTATTTGTGAATGCCGACCAAGAGGGTGGTGGAATGAAAAAAACTTACCTGCTGTTGTTTACGTGTGCCTGCATTCGCGCCGTTCATTTAGAGCTTGTAAAAAATCTCACGACTGCATCCTGTTTAAATGCTTTAAGGAAATTCATTGCTAGGAGAGGTACTCCAAGAATAATATACTCGGATAATGCCAAAACGTTCAAACGAGCCGACTATGAAATTCAGAAGCTGTATCAGAAATTAAACGCCAATGAATTGGCATCATTCGCAGCAGCAAAGAACATACGTTGGAAATTTATAGTAGAGAGAGCCCCATGGTGGGGTGGATGGTGGGAACGATTAATACGTACCATAAAAAATTCACTGAAGGCCACAATAGGACGCGGAAAATTAAGCTTCGAACAGTTAGAGACTCTTCTTGTTGAAATTGAAGCAATTGTCAATTCGCGACCATTAACCTACGTTTCATCCGATCCTGCGGACTTATCACCACTTTGCCCAAATGATTTTCTCTTAGGAAAATTTACGAATGTTAAAGGAATTTTTGATAACGATTTGGAGTTAAAACAACTACACAAAGAGGATCTTAATGAACTGTGGGTCATCAGACAGAGACTTTTAAAAAAAATTTGGAGCCGTTGGACGTCCGAATATCTCCATCAGCTAAGAATCGCTCATGAGTTTCATCCAAAAATTTCTTCTAGTATAAAAGTAAACGATATCGTTCTGGTCCATGAGCAAAATGTGCCTAGGCTTTTATGGAAACTCGGCAAAATCATAACTCTGTTCCCAGGACGGGATGGCAGAGTGCGAGCGTGTGAAATTCAGATGCCTTCAGGAAAGTTATTGCGGCGAGCTATCCAGGTAATTTACCCACTCGAGATACATGGAGATTATAAATCGCCGGGGGGAGGATGTTAAAAAATGTCACACCACTCAGCTAGCGTACTATAGTTGTCGTCATAGCAACCAGACAAATTAAATTGGAAAAAGATTCTATTGTTTTATTTTCAGTTCTCATTAAAACTTATAACGATACGGTCGAATAAATATTTTAAATCGTTTAGTCCGGGAGTTCTAATTTAGATTGAACGAACTATTTTATTTCAAGCGCGTTCAATTATTGTAAATATAATATGGGTACTTAATACTTACCATTACAAAAATAAAAATTAAAAAACCGCACATTAAAATTCTTGATTCTTTTTATAACACCGAAAACTGTCAGTTCGTCACAATTCAATGAAAATCCATCTTTCGGCTTTTTAGTAAGTGAAAAATAATTCACAATAGACTGCAAATGGCGATATTCCCCTAGTGGATGTTAGATGCGTATTTACTCTAGTTATCTACACCTCTGTAAGGGCAGGTGTAGTTGGGAGTAAATACAAGGAAAAAAAAGCAGAAAAGGAACACGGCTAATAACGTAAAGGAGTTAGAATACACATCTGTTAAGTTTTTATTTTTGCTGTATATACGTATGTATCTATTTGTGTTTATTGTCTATATTAAATAGTATATTCCTATTACTTACAGTGCTGTCTTTTTAATTTAAATACATACGTTGGTTTAAAAATATGCATTGCTTAAATAAATATTTTTCTAAATATCTAACATTGGTATAACATCTATAATTTCATTCATACTCTTTTGCTTTCGGAAATTTCTGGTCACCCTATATATAAGAACTTTTATTAGATACTGAAGTGCCGTGGGAAATATAATAACTCACCCTTTATAACAATTACAAACTGGTAAAAAGTTCAATATTTCAATAATGAGTGTAACCTATTGACCCAACTAGAAGGATGTTAACAGACATCACAGGCACCTGTCAACAGACAGACCATCAGAAGAATTCTTTTCTCTAAATAGGTGTTATGTAAGATTACACTTTGCTCCCCTTTTTTGTAAAGTACTGATGTAGCACTACAAATATTGTATCGGCATTTCTATTCTTAAGTCAGCAGTCTAAATTTTTTCACAAGAACTTGAATCTTATATAAGCGCTTAGAAATGCTTATGTTAGTTTTAAAGTCAAGACATCAAATTTCGGCTTTTATATCAAGATCTACTATCGTTAAAGGAGATCTTTAGTCCTATAAGAGCTCTTTTTCGTATGCCATACATGTATGTCAAATTTTAAAACTGCCATATTTGAAATAAAAGTAAAATCATTTTTATGGATAAAAGTTTAAGAATAAATGAGTTTACATGCATGAAAACAAATAGTTATATCGAAATTCAATTGAAAAATACATATAATATATTTAGCTTCAGTAATTTTTTTGTGAAACGAGAATATATTCTTTACATAATTCATAAAATTTTCTAATTTATTCATTTATCTTAGCGCGTTGTTCTTTTTCGAGGTAACGTATTACATATCAACAATAAATTTTTAACCGTTGAATTTCATGCTGTACATTGCAAAAAATCAATTTCAAGAATAATATATTACGTACTCATAATATAACAAATCATTTTCAATGCATCCCATCTTTTTGATGAAATCAAATTCAAATAGAATTTGTTGTCCTTTAATGAATTTATATTAATATACTTTTCCTATATAATATAATCCAACCAATGACATGAATTTACTTTTCCCAAAAGGAGAATATTTAATTCCTGTATAAGTAGATCCAACAACCTTATAACATTAGTTTACTACAATAGCAATTGGATTAAGGATTGTAATAGTGCTGTACACTAAGGTTTTATATACGACTTTCAGTGCGCAAGAATTGTTCTCTAGAAGATCTTGGAGGTACATATAGGAATAAAATTGTTTGTTGGGTGCTCTGCAATCTTTCTAGGTCTAACAAAATGAAAATCTTGGATTTTTCCATATTTCTAATACTATTGGATACCTCGTATAGTGCCGCCGACGGAAACGATACTTGCTTTAACATTACTAAATAGGACGACAGAGCGGGATTCTATTACGAAAATGTCGGTCAACTCAAAATCAGCAGCGATAAATGGAGACTTCTTGTCCACACTGATTTACAAGATATTAAATAACAGTTCAAGCAAATAAATTCGCTGGCCGAAAAACTTATAACGTTGTGTGATATTTCTAAAAAGGAAAGGCCATTTAAGGAAGGTTCATTATATCTCCCTCAAATAAGACAAACTATGGTAGGCATCCAAGCCCAAAATAAATTAATTAGCAACGTATTAAATTCAGATTCAGATCTGATCCAGAAAAGAGGCCTAGTAGACGGTATTGGTACCATTGCAAAGCAACTTTTTGGTACGCTTGATAATGAGGACGCAAAATATTACGATGAGCAACTCAAAACACTGAATGAAAACGAAAATTACATACAAAATCTTGTCAAAGAGCAGACTACGGTATACCAATCAGTTATAGATCACATAAATCAAACAATCTATTATATTAATGATCTAGAAAGCAAAATGACTAAAGCCGTTCATAAAGTAAATAATTTAGAGTCACTTATAAACAATAGTTCTTATACCTACGAAAAAATTTCCAGGGTTAATGAATTATTTGTATCATTTGTAATGATCACCAGTTGATTTAGTCAAGCACAGTCACATATTATAGAAATATTAGCTTCTGCCTCTCAAGGTATTTTACACCCATATATCATAAGTGCCTCAGATATTATAAAGGAACTATTAAGAATTCAAAGTCTTTTGCAAAGTGGCGTTTATTTACCTATTAAACCAAATATGTTAAATATCGATGTATTCTATAAAATAATTCATATCCATGTATATTTTAGTAATAAAAAACTTAATTTTATATTAGTTATTCCATTAGTAAACTCATTTGAATTTAATGTATTTAAAATAACTAGCGTTCCAAAATGTTTTCAAAATGATACATATGCATTAATCATTCCAGATAAACAATTTATTGTAATTGATTCCGTTAAACAACATTATTTTCTTTTCAAAAATGAAAATTTAGAAAAATGCCTAAAAATAAAAAAAGCGGATTACATTTGTGATCAAACTATACCAGTTTCTATTTCACATCTGGAAAGTTCCTGTGAACGACAACTCATAGATCATGTTCTTAATCTTCCCAAACCATGCCAACTTGAAAGGGCTATCTACCTCCAGCTTGCCAAGCAAAATTCCTGGATATTTGTGTCTGCACGAGAAGAACAACTTATTATAAAATGCAAGGCGACTACCATCCAAATCCAAATACAAGGTACTGGAATACTTAAACTAAAACAAGGATGCACAGCTCATACAAATACATTAATATTAAATTCAAAAACGATGTAACGCTAAGTTATTTTTCTAATGCACCTATCTTAGATAATATTGATATGTATGATTACAAGCAATACTTACCTTATAAAAATGATATATGGGCGATTCTCCAGAACCTTTAACTTGAGCTAATTGGAAAAATGAAATTTCAAATTGATAGCACAACCGTGCCATGATATTTTTTGTGTTTCTTACTTCACAAATAAATGTTTTCTGATGTAGAACATTAAAAAAATCAATGCGCATTTTTTTTTTTATGAAAAACGTTGAAAAACATGGTTACAATTTTGACATTTCAAATACGGTATCAAATTTGACATGGTTACAATTTTGACATTCGCTTAATTACTTTTTTTTTTAAGATTCATGAAACAATTTAAGCGAAGGAAACGTTACATATGATTTAACTAGTTACAATAGGTCATAAGAAATTTTACGGGGATGAATTTAATGTAATATGAGCAAATTAATTGCAGTTACAACTTTGACATTTAAATGTAACCTACGTTCACGTTAGCCAGTTTTGCCCAAAAATCAACCAATTTCAACTTATTTTTGTCACAAAATGTATGCACATGTTCGTTAGTGTCTGAACAATAAGTGCGTTTAAAAAATTTTATGATAAAATGAGACAATTCGGAGTACTTCGACTTACCATGCGGGTTACAACTTTGACGTCAAAACCTAGGGACAAACTTCAGAGTTGTTTTTTGGAAAATATAGCGATTTGACACTGCACCGAACACAACTGCATTTTTCCTTAAGAGTTAAACTACAACTTTTCACTTTTCACTATTTGTTTCAACGCTTCCTATCACAAATATAAATAGTTTTTCATTCAGATTAGCGCTAAAGACAGGCCGAAAAGTGACAGGTAACGGAACATTTTTTCAAATTTCATTGCAAAATATCGTTTTAAATGACTTCGTACTTATATCTCATTGCTCATTAATAATTTCTTAACATTATCGATAGCTTCTTTTATTTTTAATCTTCCTACAAAAATTGTAATTCATAAAAATTTTGAAGCGACAAGCAGGTAAAAAGTTCCGGAGAATCGCCCATATCTGTAAATTTAAATAGTAGTAATTTCCAAATAATTGACCAGATAGAAAACTTAAAGAAAATCAGCCACAATATCGATAATTTAAAGCAGCATTTTGTTCCATTAGCAAAATAAAGAGGCATTCTTACCATATATATTCATTGTCTATAATCATTATATTCATACTTTTGTTAGTTTTTATACGTATCATAGTTAAGCTTAATTTTAAAGGAATATGTAAAAATAAAATCAAGGCCGACGACCAACAGAATGAAATTTCTTTATCCAACCCAGATAACGTAAACATTAATACAGAAAATAGTAATACTGCTTATTCTTCACATGAAAATAACACCAATCCTAGGTATAATTTTCATTCTTAAGGGGGGTCGTGTTGTAAAGCCCTACATATACATATGTATGTATAATTAAACTTTTCCATTGTCCTATCCCAAACATCCCTAAAGTTTATTAAACTTAATGCAACTGAGATTCAATTGCACATTTTATTATTTAATTAAATTTCATTTCAAACATCAAATCATTTTGATTTGATTAAAAGTTGCTTATTAAGACTTCCATTTAATTTAATTGTCACGTACAAGATCTCACATTTCAATTACACATTCATTTAATTTGTCTTTAATTCAATTGCGCATGGAAGATATCATGTTTCAAATTCCATATTCTTTTCCCAAAAATCCCGTGGACGCTCTAAACATAACCGTCGTTCAGCAGTCAGTTCTTAGGTCCCGAGTTGGTCGCCGGTCTCCGCTTTTAGAATTAACAAAGTTTTTGTAATAGAGTAAAAAGTTAATTGTGAAGTTGCGGTGTTTTAATTTTTATTTTTTGCCCTCACAAGCCACACAATACACAGCTAGTGATCCCAACTTGATCGCATTACAAGAATTTGAGGTAGGTGCGAATTCCTAGCATATTAGCCGTATTGAGCTAATAGAATTTCTTGATTACATTAATCGCCCTGAGTTTAATGTAATTCTCCGATAACTAACTCTTAGTTTACATTTCAGAGAAATTATTAAATACATTAGTGGGATTGAAGCTAATGTAAGAAATCCAAAAAAATCGCATTTATGGAGTAGCAGATATCCACACCAACTATAGAGACGATAAAGTCAGGGCCACATACGACCACAGGAACGTCAAAAGCTCAGAATATAATTTTTATATAAAATATTAAATACATACTTTGAATGTGAATGAATTTAAATTAAGATTTAGTTAAAAGTAGTATTAAAATTTGTGAAAACTGAATTTGGAATAAATTAATAAGTTGAATTTACGCAGCAGTCTTTCACTCTGAGTTATTGTTGTAATCACTGAGTTCTTCAGACAGGCTATCATAGTCCCCAACATTCATTGAGGAATTGTCCACAATTCACCGCGCTTCCTTTCACCGAAAAGAAAAACATCGTACGACGCAATGGTCTCACGCGGGCATCGCTCATCAACCTGTTCTAGTAACTACACCTGCATCCATTGCAAGAGAAGACACCATTCGCTTCTACATGTTAATCCCACAAGGCGTATCACCGCACCAATATTCGGAGTAGGACAAGTCGAAGTCGGAACAGCTCAGACCATGGTGGAAACAGTTCTAGTGGTTCCATCACACAACTATACGATGGATGTGACAGCGTTAGTATTCAAGAATTTAACCAATCCATTGCCATCTCAACCTATCACGTCAACCCAGTGGAATCACATACAAGGGCTCAAACTGGCTGATCCTACATTTGATCGTCCAGGACGCATCGACGTCATTCTTGGTGCAGATATTTATGGATCACTCCTCCTACCCGACATTCGCAGAGGTCTGAAAGGTCAACCTACCGCTCAAAATACGATCCTTGGCTGGATATTAAGTGGAGAAGCATCTAAAGAAGACAGCAACTCGACCCTGATCAACTCTTTTACATCAATATTGTCTTTAACCAGTTTCAGTCAACAAACCCAGAAATTTCGACGTGTTGAAGAAGTCCCCACAACAGCAGAACTTCGACGTGAACAACAGGGCAATCCACTCACGGACAGTCCGTCCACCATTAGGAATCGGCTAACGTCTACACACAAGCCAGGATTTAGTCAGCAATTAGTTCGCCAGAAGCATATCGAGGTTGCTCCTGTTCATCCTCAATCAAAACTCTACTCAACACCAAAGAATAGTCCCACGCAGAATTCAACACCCAAAACGGAAACCAGTGCAAAGAATCCGCTCAGTAAGCCAAAACCTATTCGTACACCTCTCAGTAGCGGAATCCTAAGAAAGCCAAAGTGTTTGCCAGATTTAGTGTCACCAGTGGTCAGCAAAGTTTCGTCTAGTACTAAACCCCCTGGCGACAGCATCAACAACAACAGCAGCAAGATTGTCAGCTGGAACTTCGCTACTACTAAAGGAACTCCGAAAGCCTCTCCGATTCTGAGGATGCCCCCATTACATCGCAGTCTCAACTCCGTAGCAGTTTCTTGCAGAAGGCTAGACCCTTCAGGATCAAAAAACTCTCCTGCCGCAGGACAGCCATTCACATCTGGACATCATTCGCTACTGAAATCTTCCACATCGGTATCAAGTCTGGATGGAATCAGCTTAAAGATGAAAGCAAGAACACACGGATCCAAAGATAAATTGAACCAAAATTATAAATCGTCCAAATATAAAATCGATCGAGGCTTGAAGGAGCGCATTACGGACAGGGTCTTGGATTCTATTGTAGTACGAAAACCTAGGAATAAAAACACTCCAATGCCAATTATTCAACAACATGCCATTGCTAACAATAATCTAATCGATCAACGAGATGTAACTTATCACCCAGTGGCTGAAAGGAATTTAACCGAGATTAACCTTTATCCACAAAGAGGTGCAACGAGGCAGCAGCAGCAACAGTCTATGATGCAAGAACTACAAAATCACTTAGAAAGGTTAACACGAGATAAAATGGCCCTTGAAGCTCAAATCGTTGAATTATCAAAATGCCAATCAGAGATGATACAACTACGTGACAAATCCCTTTTTTCGGTCAATAAGAAACACCAACAGGATTCTCAACGGTTGCATAGCTCAGCACCAGCATCAAAAACGCTTCCAAATAATCATGACGCTGATGGAACTCCATGCGTAACTCCGGATTGGGATAAGCATTCATCAAGTGTTGAAATATCTGTCGTCTGTCTGCAGGACAAATCCATTCAGATTGAAAAAACCCACTATTCGAAAAACGAAGAGCTACGGAACGTGAACGAAAACTTTTAAATATACTAAAAAGTGCGCAGAAAGAACATCAAAGTCTACTCATTAAGCAAGAAGAATTGAACTAAGAACTAAATGAACTCCGCCAAGCCTTAGAGAAGTCGACCAATGAAATCGCAAGACTCCGTGAACAAATTATTTTACTAAACTCAACCACTGATGCCGTTAATGTAGAACGGAAGCAGATCGAGTCTCAGCTAGTACAAGCCAAATACAAAGTTTCGATTAATAACGCAAAGTATGTACTATCTGACTTTGAGTACCAAATCAAACAAATCAAAACCATACACGAAGTATCAACAGCTGCAGGACAGTACAAACGAAGTGCAGGATCAATGCAAGTGCCACGACAAATCCCTACCTCAAAACCTATAACCATGTCAGGTCCTATTGAGTGTATCCTAAAAAATAAAATAATCACCCTGGATGAATATCGAGCACGCCGCAGCCAACCACCACCCAATGTAATAGTGGAACCTGCCTAATGGGAGAAAATTAAGGCCCTTCCACTCCCATGGACGAAAATTATGCGTGTCAAACATTCCTACCGCACACAGTTCGAAGGGAAAATCTTACGTTTTACCCTAAACAAGGAAAGGACATGCCGGGTGGTACTCCATCACCCAAGGAAACCCCTTCAACAAAGGCACTCCACCAAAGAACTTAAAAAGGGGAAAAAAAACAAAAACTAAATTTTAAAGCAAAAAAAAAACAAATGAATTCAAACTTGTTGTTTATGAAATATATCTCAACCAAGATCAGGTGAATTGTGTACTTTATTAAATAAAATCAAAAAAATATCAAAATGAAGACCCTCGGGGAAAAACCAACTTAGTCCAAAAAATAACAAGGGTGGACTTGTTTGTTTTTTCCCTCATTCCCATGGACTCAGTTGGTTCTTCCCCGAACCTTTTTTTATTGCCCGTTCATTTTGTCAGGACTACGTTGGTTTTTCCCCATAGTTAATATCTTGAATTGTAGTACACCTTAGCAGCTAATAGATGGAGCTGAATTCTCTGATTTTTGAAAAAGTGGACTAAGTTGGTTTTTCCCCGAGGGTCTTCAAATATCAACAAAAAAACCATATACAGCCATCAACAGTCTTCTATTGAAGCAAACGCTTCAAGGCCCCGGAGGATGTTCAGTCTTATTATCCCCTAAAAAATATATAAATTAGCAATTGATAAAATATGTAGATATTTATAAATATACTTACCATTAAACAGTCCCGTATCCCTCCAGTCAAAAATAAACAACCGGCAGCCTCCGTCCTAAAATGAAAATAAAATCACCACAAAGAAATAATTCACCCAAAATAAAACTTACCTGACAACACTAAGAGGCCGTCGCTCCACCGAAGCATAGCTCCCAGCAGGACCCTGAAAAATATACGTAAAATTAATTAAAAATAAAATGCAAAAACCCAAAACATAACTTACCCACACAAAGGGAAAACACGACTTGCAGCAGAGTTCTGCGACTCCCCACCAGGTTCCACAAGCTCATTGCAGTACTACCAATAAATATCAGAGCGCGTTGCCCAAAAGCTTAAGATCACTCTTGATCTTCTACACGACCTGGTAGAAGAACTCGCTACACACAACTTGCGTGCGAGAATATGACATGAATTTTGAGAGCGGCGCGAGAATATAAAACGAATGCTGAGAGCAGCTTCTGCATTGCAACATTCAAACCCAATCCCTCTCACCAAGCGCGGGATATTTTGCCTCGCACACATATAATTATACGCTGCTGTTTGTAAGTGCAGCTCAACCAAAAGTTTCCATGCTCTAGCCAGCTGCATAGGCACAAGTGCCCAGAAACGGGTGCGAAGCAAAAATGCGCGTGACCATCGCTGCTGTCTGTTGCTGGACCTCGACTAAAAGTTGCCATGCTCTAGCCAGCTAAATGGCTGCAATATTTAAATATTTTGCTTGGATTAATCGCTCTCGGCGACATGGAATACGTTTCGGCGTTTCGCCTATTCGACTGCGCGTCTGTATTTTACGTACATATCTGGGGCAGTACCCCAGTAGGGAAAATCGCAAGTATTTACTGTGGGAAGTCGATTTTGAAGTACTTCTTTAAGGGGGGAAACCAGTTTAGGAGGCAGATTTTTTAGTGTAGTTCGTGAATTTTTTTAACAGGGAAGGAATAATCAAAATTTGTTCAAACTTGGAGGATATTTTACTAATGTTTTGAAGTACACGCTGTAATTTTTTCAAGTCATTTGCACTGTAAATAGTGGAGTTAGAAGCTGCTCTTCATGGACCATCGCCATCCGAGTTCACTACTGGTGGGAAGTGTGGAAGTCGCAATTTTTATCTGAAATCACCCCAATTTTTTTTCACATTAGCAACATGTTTTCTAGGAATATGAACTAAACTCTTAACAAAAAAATTTAAAATTGCATGTTTTTGAGGTGTTGGAATAAAATGTTATGTTTTTATACCGCGTTTTTTCACCTTTTTTCCATCTAAAAACAAATTTAAGATAATAATATCATCCCAGAGTTTAGTTCATATAGATTGTAATTGAATAAAGAATGTTCACGAAAATTTTCAAAACGATTGAGCAATAACTTTGCACGCTATGATTCCCACCAGTTGAAAAAAAGTCGTTTCGAGAAAAACGCATTTGGAAAAGTCATTTCTCAGTTTATAGTACCGTATACCAAAGAGGGTGGTCACTTTAGAGCTCATAACATCCGAACAAAGCGGAATTTTGATTTGAAACTTTGGCAACATATTCTTGAATAGTTTTACTAACAATTTATGAAATAAAAAAAACATCGATTTTTTCAATCGTCTAAACTGGTTTCCCCCCTTAATTAGTGTTTTCTGTAATGAGTTATAAGTAATGCAGAGGAGAATGGGTTTGGTGACCAAGCGTTTGATTTCGCGCAAAAAGCGTGTTGAAAAACTTCGTAGCTGCTCGTTTTCTTTGTTAATTATCTCAGTTATCTCAGCCATTAAGTTTCTGATCTTTAATGTATAAACATATATTTGAATTTATGTTTATCTATGATATAAATATAAATCGCTTAATTTTACTTATTTTACTGGTTCTGAAAAAATTCAAATTGAATCCAGTAGATTCCCATAAAAATTTAGATCCGTGACTTTGGCTGAATATAATATGACTTTTTTTGCATATTTGCACAATGTTTAAAATAGCAAAAATTTCTGTTTCGTGACTATTGCATCAACCCGACGATATGTACTGTGTACTATGTACTACATATTTCCTATGAACTATGCACTATGTATTTATTACTATATATTAGCTACTGTTTTTACTAAAAACTACATTATCCCAGTCATCCATCGTCCGATCTTTGTGTGATAAGTTTAAGACAAATATTTTAATTTCCAAAACATTGCAACACATATTGGAGTGAGTGGATATAAGTAACAATTAAATCAACTTTAACAGAATATTCATAAATAAAATATATTAATCCTTATCGTCTTGTATTAAGATTGATTTGGACATTTAGACTAGCCATAGAAGTTAACACTTCTAAAGTACGCACACTCGTTTTTTTTAATTCTTTTATTTAACTTGCATGGTATGTGACCAAATCTTGGAAGTTAAATTTGACCCACTTCCCGGTTTCGGTTGTTTGGGTATCAAATGAAAGGATATGACAGGTAGAGTACAATAAGCTATGTGGCGTCATTCCAAATTCAAAATGGCGGCCAACACTAAATTGCGGAAAGCTTATAATAGACTAAAAAGTAGAAAATATAACCGACTAACTTCCAATTTTGCACACACTCGTAGTTCGGGGTATAATTAATGTGTATGAATGATGAGATGAATAGTTGAGTTAAGGGTGAATTGAAAATAAAGAAGCAATACACGTTACCAAAAATCACAAACAAACACAGAGATGCTGCTGTCAACTAAATTCAACTACTCAAGTACTGAACTCATGTCCGTATGCATAATTTCAACTCAACCCAGGTAGCAGAGCTGAGTCGAGTTCAGTCAACCTTAACCCAACTCGACTCCCGTTTACATGTAGTTAGACTTGGGTTCAACTTGAGTTCAACTCATCAAATATAAGTACTAAATGCAATCTGACGTTTTTGTAAAAAAAATCAAGAAGACGGTTTCGAGATGGCGGCCGTTTTTGTGGCCGAGCCCACGACATGGGTATCAAATGAATACAGTAAACTGTTTGACGTAATTTTAATTCTAATAGAATTGCCATCATAAAATGGCGGAAATCATATAATAAACTAAAAAGTAGAAAATAAAATAAATGGTAAAAAAAAATGAATAGATCAATTTTGAGCGCTCTTCTGACTAGTACACTTGATGAAAATAGATGGGATGAAAACGTACGCCAAGTACAGTTCGCTTTAAACAACATCGAGAGCAAAAGCACAGGTAAAACCCCCAGTCAACTAATGTTTGGTATGCAACCACGTTATGGAACGGATTCAATTTTAAAAGACCAAATCAAGCCCACTGCTGAATTAATTGAAGATATCTATGACATACGCGCTAAGGCAGTCCAAAACATCGAAAAAGCTCAGAACCAACAGAAAGCCCAATACGACAAGAAAAGAAAGAGTCCGCGCCATTACCTTGAAGGTGATTTAGTACTCATTGAAAAGCAAGACGCAGCCACTGGTAGTAGCAAAAATCTCTTACCACCCTTTAAAGGACCATTCATTGTGAAACAAGTTTATCCCAACGACCGATATTTAGTAAGCGATATGGTAGCTTCTCGTTGTAACCGCAAACGGAATTATGAGGCGGTTTTGCCTGCCGACAGTATTAGACCTTGGCTGCCTCCCAACGGGATGTCAGGATGTAGTGACAGCGAGGAAGAAACAGGAGACTCGGCAGGGTCAGCGGACCAGCAAAAACAACAACTCGAGGCGAGTTCCTGTCAGGAAAGCCGACTGTAAAGAAATTGGGTAAGCAATCCAAAAATATATATATGGCAAAGTAGCAATCAAAGTAGCAAGGCATAGTAGTTAGAAGTAGTGCATATGGCAACGCCGCTCTTTGGTGCCGTTGACAGCAAATCAGACCGATCAGTCTGTGGAGAACGTCCAACAAGTCAAGTCGGTATAGAGTGAGTATTTCACGGAGCCTTTGGTTTTTTTTAGAAATATAGTTACTTTAGCCGGAAAGCAGGCACATCGAAGGCAATGCTTTTAAGTTTTCTATGTGTCTGCTTGGCTAAAACTATGTTACATAATCAGTAGTTAATGGTTATTTCTTTGGTTATAAAGTTGCGACTCGGCATCGAATTGTGTGTGGCGGTGTGTTAGTGTCCCACTTCGCGCTGGTGTGTGAACTCGCTTTTCGACCAGACTCCCCCGAAGGGCTAAAGGGTGTGAGGCAAAGCCTTCTATATTTACAAGCCATGCACAACAAAATTTCACACTCACATTCAAAGGTGCATGGGACTTCAATTTTGCTGTCAGACTGTGTGGAGTGCGGTTATGTACGTTTATTGGGAATAAATTATTGGGGATAAAATCTTCTTTAAACCAAATAAAAACAAAAATTATGGACATTAATTGTAACATTTATTAACTACATATTATAAAGTTGTGATAATAATGTAAATAATAAATGTAACGTAAATAATGTAATGTAATAAACGAAAATTTTGCTTTTATCTTTATAAAAAAACTATTATTTTTAACAAAAAATCCCGGCACTTTCATTAATAGAAAACTTTCCGCGGCACGAAACACTTGTTTTCCTCGTTATCAAAGGGATTTTGATATTTTTTTCTCCATTGCCAACATAAACCCCGTAAATCTTATTAATAACACTGTTTATTTAAATTGCAAATTTATGACAGGTAAATTGGGTACTTTTTGCATTATTGTACGTTTTTTACATTGATGGAATAGCTCTTATTTTCAATAAAATCACACTCGAAACAGCACTTTCCGCGGAACGAAAACTTCTTTCCCTTTGATTTTAATGGGACTTCGATATTTCACGAATTTAAGTTGGGACTTCATACAACCACACACACACACCTACAGCATGGCTTGTAAATATAGAAGGCTTTGGTGTGAGGCCGCCGTCGGTTGTACATAGGCCGAAGTGTGCGTGAGAGAAGCCGCCGGGTCCATTCGATGTTCCATCTCAACACTCAGCCGTGGGTACGAAGCTTACGCCGGTTCCCCAGTAGGTGTGTGGGCAAGTTTTCGTGGTTCCGCTGCTGTGTTGAGCAGGAGCTGCCGAGTAGTTATAGACGCTAGATAAAAATCCTTACTTAGCTTTTGTTTCTAATTCATGGCTCATGCGGTGCTTTCTTTCTGTCATTACAGGTTCCAGGTTGCCAGGGAGCGAATGTTGAAGATTTCAATAAATTACTTATTAACTTCCCAGTATAGGAAGTTATTGTAATCGGTCCGAAAATCGAAATCGAAAATTTCAACGTATTTTCATCTTTCAAGGTCCCAGGAGCATTTTAAGCAAAAAATTGGGAGGAAGTATGTGTGTGTGTGTGTGTGTGTGTATGTGTATGTTTTTCCTGCACGATATCGCGCGAACCAAAACTGATATCGACTTCTTTGAGGCGTTGTTCGAAGCGTATTAACCGGTCCAGCCGTTTTTTTGTTTGAGCGACGTAAGTGATTTTTGTACCTGCACGATATCGCCCGAACCATGAAAGATATTGACTTACTTGAGGTGCCGTTCAAAGCGTATTAGCGACAATATTATCTGAAAAGATTTTTATAATATTCGGTCCAGCGGTTTTTTGGTTTAAATGACTTAAGTGATTCTTGTACCTGCACGATATCGCGCGAACTATAAAAGATATCGACTAAGTTGACGTGCCGTTCGAAGAGTATTAACCAAAATATGATCTGAAAAGATTTTCATAAAATTCGGTCGAGCCGTTTTTTTGTTTAAGCGGCGTAAGTGATTTTTGTACATGCACGATATGGCCCGAACCACAAAAGATATTGACTTACTTAAGGTGACGTTCGAAGCGTATTAGCGACAATATAATCTGAAAATATTTTTATAATATTCGGTCCAGCGGGTTTTTGGTTTAAATGACTTAAGTGATTTTTGTACCTGCACGATACCGCGCGAACTAAAAACTATATCGACTTCATTGAGGTGCCGAAAAACATTAATACATCAATTTTATATACATTTTCGTCATCCTAATCTTGTAAGTGCGCACATTTAGTTTGACATTTTAGCGAAAATATTGATAAACAATTGTGACAAATTCTCGGTATTATGCATATATTCTATATTGCCTATTGTTCACTTATTATTAAAATATCCATTCATAATATTCAACATCCATCTTACTGGGAAGTTGATCGTGTGGACCGAAAGGGTCGAACCCACATCCCAACTAGTTTAATATCTATTTGACTTTTTGAAGTGTTAACTTCTTTAGGCGCGTTGGGCACTTTTTCGCTGGGGGTAAAACAAAGAATTCGCGACACGCGCATTTTGTTGCTACACCCGTTTCTGGACACTTGATGGCGACACGCGCACTTTGTTGCTCACTCGTTTCTGGGCACTTGTGCCTATGCAACTGGCTAGAGCATGGAAACTTTTAGTTGAGCTCCACTTACAAACAGCAGCGTATAATTATATGTGTGCGAGGCAAAATAGCCCGCGCTTGGTGAGAGGGATTGGGTTTGAATGTTGCAATGCAGAAGCTGCTCTCAGCATTCGTTTTTTATTCTCGCGCCGCTCTCAAAATTCATGTCATATTCTCGCACGCCATCGCTGCTGTCTGTTACTGGACCTCGACTAAAAGTGCCCCAGATATGTAAGTAAAATTTGGTCGAGCTAGAGCAACAGACAGCAGCGAATGTGTGCGAGAGGATGAAATGAATGCTAAGTCGCAATGCAGACCCGCTCTCAAAATCCATGGCATATTCTCGCACCCATTCATTTCATATTTTCGCAATGCAGACGCCGCTCTTACAAAGCCTTCTATATTTACAAGTCATGCATAAAGAAATCTCACACTCACAATGAAACCATAATGGGACTTCAATTTTTCTGTCAAACTGTGTGGAGTGCGGTTATGTACGTTTATTGGGAATAAATTACTGGGGATAAAATCTTGTTTAAATCAAATAAAAACAAAAATTATGGACATTAATATTAACATTTATTAACTACATATTACAAAGTTGTGATAATAATGTAAATAACAAATGTAATAGCATTACTAACTTCCTTCTTTAATGAATATTGTTTCAAATTTTATTCCGTTTAACTTTCCAAGCAAACGCCGTACCTGGAGGTAGGAAACTACCGCTAAAAATAAATTTATAAATATAAATATTTCGGAATTTTTAGCAAACTATTCGTTTCAACTTATCTTTATTTTCTTATTTTGCTTTAAAACTGGAACTGGCTGCAACAAAAACTGGCTGCTCCTTCATCTGACACTGTGCCCCAGAGAACAATTTCGGATATTTTAGTAGCAATCAAAGCTCAAACGAAAATTTTGTTTTTATCTTTATAAAAAAACTCTTATTTTTAACGAAAAATCCCGGCACTTTCATTAATAGAAAACTTTCCGCGGCACGAAACACTTGTTTTCCTCGTTATCAAAGGGATTTTGATATTTTTTTCCTCCATTGCCAACATAAACCCCGTAAATCTTAATAATAACACATGTTTATTTAAATTGCAAATTTATGACAGTTAATTTGGGTACTTTTTGCAATATTGTACGTTTTTTACATTGATGGAATAGCTCTTATTTTCAATAAAATTACACTCGAAACAGCACTTTCCGCGGAACGAAAACTTCTTTCCCTTTGATTTTAATGGGACTTTGATATTTCACGAATTTAAGTTGGGACTTCATACAACCACACACACACACCTACAGCATGGCTTGTAAATATAGAAGGCTTTGGCTCTTAGCATTCATTTCATCCTCTCGCACACATTCGCTGCTGTGTGCGATGGCGTGCGAGAATATGACATGAATTTTGAGAGCGGCGCGAGAATATAAAACGAATGCTGAGAGCAGCTTCTGCATTGCAACATTCAAACCCAATCCCTCTCACCAAGCGCGGGCTATTTTGCCTCGCACACATATAATTATACGCTGCTGTTTGTAAGTGGAGCTCAACTAAAAGTTTCCATGCTCTAGCCAGCTGCATAGGCACAAGTTCCCAGAAACGGGTGCGAAGCAAAAATGCGCGCGACCATCGATGCTGTCTGTTGCTGGACCTCGACTAAAAGTTGCCATGCTCTAGCCAGCTAAATGGCTGCAATATTTAAATATTTTGCTTGGATTAATCGCTCTCGGCGACATGGAATACGTTTCGGCGTTTCGCCTATTCGACTGCGCGTCTGTATTTTACGTACATATCTGGGGCAGTACCCCAGTAGGGAAAATCGCAAGTGTTTACTGTGGGAAGTCGATTTGGAAGTACTTCTTTAATTAGTGTTTTCTGTAATGAGTTATAAGTAATGCAGAGGAGAATGGGTTTGGTGACCAAGCGTTTGATTTCGCGCAAAAAGCGTGTTGAAAAACTTCGTAGCTGCTCGTTTTCTTTGTTAATTATCTCAGCTATCTCAGCCATTAAGTTTCTGATCTTTAATGTATAAACATATATTTGAATTTATGTTTATGATATAAATATAAATCGCTTAATTTTACTTATTTTACTGGTTCTGAAAAAATTCAAATTGAATCCAGTAGACTCCCATAAAAATTTAGATCCGTGACTTTGGCTGAATATAATATGACTTTTTTTGCATATTTGCACAATGTTTAAAATAGCAAAAATTTCTGTTTCGTGACTATTGCATCAACCCGACGATATGTACTGTGTACTATGTACTACATATTTCCTATGAACTATGCACTATGTATTTATTACTATATATTAGCTACTATTTTTAATAAAAACTACATTATCCCAGTCATCCATCGTCCGATCTTTGTGTGATAAGTTTAAGAAAAATATTTTAATTTCCAAAACATTGCAACACGTTTTGGAGTGAGTAGATATAAGTAACAATTAAATCAACTTTAACAGAATATTCATAAATAAAATATATTAATCCTTATCGTCTTGTATTAAGATTGATTTGGACATTTAGACTAGCCATAGAAGTTAACACTTCTAAAGTGTGGTCCTACGCACACTCGTTTTTTTTATTTATTTATTTGCCAAACAAAGCATACTTAAACAAAATACACAAGAGTTCTTATAGACAAACACTGGCATATATAATTATTTAATTCTAAGAAGTGTTAGTATTAGGTTGTCAGGAAGGATTTAAGTCTTTTTTTATAGGATGCTTTATCTATTGAAGGGGAGTAACATGATCTATAATTGTTAAAGACCACGCAGCATCTGTTAACGGGCTCATTCCTTGCATACTCGGTCCGATGTGGGTATTCCTTGAGCAGTTTCGTATGTCTTGTAAGTCGGGTATCTTCATTGAACTTGATCATATCCGACAAAAACTGCACTTTAAGGTTGCCGTTAAGGACTTCTAAGGTGAGAGACGCGATAAGAAATTTTCTCCTAGAAGAGAGTGGCAAGAGGTCCAACACTTTGAGCCTCTCCGTGTAGGGTGGTAGGCTTAGAAAATCTCGCGGATCGTGTCGACTTCTCAAAGCAAAGAGGATAAACTTCTTTTGAATTGATTCCATCCTGTTGCTACTTATGAGAAATATGGGATCCCAGATGGGACATGCATATTCCAGGATAGGGCGGACTAGAGAGCAGAAAAGAGTTTTTGTGACCCAAATGTTGTCGAATTCTTTAGCTCTTCTCTTTAAAAAGCCAAGAAGTTTGTTGGCTCTGGCAGTAATATTATCATAGTGCAAATTAAAATTAAGTTTTTTGTCCAGAACGACACCTAGATCGACAATGTGATCGACTTGATTCAACACCGTGTCGTTGAGATGATAATAATCCTGCTGTGTGTTATGTTTACGAGAGAAGGTAATTGCTTGACATTTGTTGATGTTAAGATGCAACTTATTAGTGGTGCACCAGCCTTGTAATTCATTGAGATTCGACTGAATAAAGGATACGTCGGTTGGGGACTTAATGACACTATATATTTTGAGATCGTCTTTTATAATGCTATCTCCAACGGAATTGATGTATGCGGTATAGGCCTCACGTAAGATTAAATTCTGAGGCTAACCTATTGTATTCCAGTTTCAATTCCTCGGTGACATTAGGGTTATTTTTTATCTGGTTATACAGTTTGTTTCTCTGATTGCGAAGAGATCGAATGTTTCTGTCAAGCCACGGCTCCGATAATTTATTCCTTTTAATTATCTTGGGTACATATTTGTCAATGGTATTTAAAATGATGGTATAGAAACAAGATACTATCTCGTCAAGATCATTGGCAGATAGCCTACATATGTTCCCAGTCAACTAGGGATAATTCAGAGCAAATACTTTCAAAATCTGCGTTTTTAAAGTCATAAACAACAGTATTGTTGTACGTTCTGTGCTGTTTGGGGATTGAAGAATTGAGTTCCAAGACCCACGCAGAGTGGTGAATAGAATTACTGAATAGGTTCTCCTCTTCGGAAGCAGGTAGAATTTTCACCTCTTCATAACAATTAGTGAATATTAGATCTAACCAATTACCATAAGAATTTGGCTGACTGATAATTTGATGTAAATCATTGGAGTAAAAGGTGTCGATAAGCTTTAAATCGATAGGATTTATAACATTGATAGGAAGAAGGTTATCCTCCTCGTCAGGGATAAAAGAAATATTTGGACGGTTGAAATCCCCTAAGACGAATATGTCGTCGTTGCTGCAAAGAGTCTTATTGACTTCTTCTAAGATATGTGGTAGATCGTCATATATAGGTTCGTCAGCTTTGGGGGGGGATATAAAATGAACCGATGAATACATGTTTCTTGCCAGAAGTATGAAGATGTGTTCAAAAAACTGTGAACCGTTGGTAGTTATGAGTTCACTATTTAAGGGGTCTCTGACTGCTATTAAGACTCTTCCTCCTCTTGTTAGACCGGAGGAATTGTAGTCTCTGTCGCATCTATAAATAGTCCAGCTGCAGTCTAGGATCTCCTCATTTAGGAAAGTCTCATTCAACCATGTTTCGGTGAACACGAGTATATTAAACTGGCACGAATTTGCGCCAACAAAGAGATTATTCACCTTGCCTCTCATACCACCGCAGTTGTGATAGAAAAGCCTTATATCTTCCAGTTGGCTTGGTTTAGGGTGAGGAGTCGAGATTGGGTTAGTCGTTGGAGAAGTAACTAGTTAGGGACGATAATATCTACGCATTTCATCACGGCTTTTTTGGAGCTGTGATACATGTAGAGATCTTACGTGAGAAGCATAACTGTAGAGATCCCTTTTTACTTGTTGGGATGTTATTTGGTACTGCTCATAATACTTTGTGAACATATTGAGCAGAGTATTGTAATCTGTAGGAAGACCTTCTTGCTGAATCGAAATCATGAGGCTAGTCCTGGTTTTGCCATATATGCAGGTGGAATCGGGTTTGTCGTGTATATAAGCGAGGAACAGCCTTACATTATCGAAGACCCTACTTTCTCTTAGACGAGACAACAAATAACGTCCATCAATCGAATCTGCGGAAATTAAGGTATTTTTTACGACGGGAGGCTGTAGTCGATTCAAGAAGGGGGGATTGGTTGAGGCGATATTGGTGTTACCGCTCACAGACGGCACCAGTGTGCTTTCTCCACCCGCAGGCTGGGGTGGTCGAGGATAAGAGATAACTGGACTGCTCAAGGGAATTTCGTTGATGTCAGAGTAAGAGCGACCGCCAACGATATAGTGACTGCGGGAGAAATTTGGATAGGAAGTCAATGGATCACGGCTATTTATTTTTATAGGGACGTTAGAAGATATAATGTTGGATTTAAAGTCGGCAAAAGAATTTTTAGAAGGTATTGCGGGTGTTGTTAGTCTGTTACTATTGGAGCTTACATCTAAGTTAGAATTTAACATAGGTTTAGTAAGACCGGATATGTTAGTAGTGGGACTATTTACCTTAGATCTATTGTTGGAACTACTTATCTTAGGTCTAACTTGCTTACTTCTACTATTTTTATTGATCCAACGGTTGAGGGTGAGATTTCTCCATCTGAAGACGTCCGATTTTGAGCTCAGGAACAGCCAATCATATTTAGAAGGCAAAACTACTTTAAAGCTCCTGAGTTGTTTTGACTTCATTTTCCGAGGTGATACTAATTCACAATCCAGTAGAGTTATGGAGAAGTGATCTTCGAAAAGTTTGCTTATCCAAGCTGGATCAGCGTATTTAGGGGCTCCTTTGAGGAAGTAAGTTGTTGATATTTCCTTGTCGACAAGCGACGTAGTAACGCCTCGCCGCAGTTTTTTTGAATCCTTCTTGCGCGCTACATGTGTGCCTTGTTTGCTGCGTCAATTTTTTTTAATCTTCTGTCCCAATCTTCTACTGACCATGTTGTTCCAAGTTTCGATATGGTAGTAGGTAAGTGGAGCGAGGGTAAATATTGAGATGGGCCGGAAGAGATAGAGAGACTCTGGTTGTAGAGATTAGGAGGGCCTAGAGTGAAGTTATTCCCATAATTGCTGCTCGTACTATCAGTCCTATCGTTGAAAGCTCCCTCTAATTCGTCTGAAAGAGAGATTGTCTGCTCGTTCAGGACTGGGCTCTTTGCCGCAACATCTTCAATGGTGATCAGTCCCGTCTCCTCGTCAACCTTGGATAAAGACCTTAAGCCCGCCAATTTGGTTTCAAGAATTTGATCAAAATACGTCGATAATTCCTTTCCCAACGTTGCAAGAGAGTCTTCGAAAGTGGAAAATCTGACCAAATAGTTGGAGATTTTCCGGAAGAAATCAGAAAACTCGCTGTTGCTGTGCGAGCAGGTATTTAGGCTTTCTGAGCTTAGTTTTACTTTCTTTATGGCTGAATTACCATGTTCAGTTCGAATTTAATAAATTGAAGTAGCTCCTCCATCATATCTTTACTGAATTTGGCACTATCTTTATGTCTTGGTATATTCTCCAGTTTAGATTTAAAGCTTTCAAGTTTATTTGAATAATCTAAATAATTACTATAGACTCGATCGATAGTACACGAAAGCTCATCCACGCTATTAATTAGCAACTGAGTGTTTTTGTCAGTATTAAAAACTTTACCGCTGCAAGCGTCGATGTCGGTTTTTAGATATCCAACAGACTCAGTCAAGTTCATAATATTATTGTTATTAGACTTGATGGCTAATAGCACAGAGTACTTAACATACAGAGGGAACAACAGGAGCAATAGGTTACGACGTCCAAAATGGGTCAAAAGTCGTAACCCATCCGAGCTTTTTGTTTTCTTTGAGAGCGAAACTCATCATAACTCTCTCTTCAAGTTTTTCACTGCTAAGCAGGATGTGTGTGCGCAATAACTTTTTGGTGTGGTAGTATAGTAATGAACTGAAATAGAATCTTTGGAAAGGGAAAGAATATTTTTCTACCTGCGATTGTGATAATAAAATGAAATGGGTCTTATTTTGTTTTTAAAAAATTACCTTTTTTTCGTAAACGAACGATTAGGCTGGCGCACTAAAAATATAAAAAACAATTAAAATATTAAAATTGCTAATAAGATTTTTTGGGAGTTTAGATGATATAAAAAATTAAGAATTGTAAAATGATTGGAAAATTTTTAATTTTTAAAGATTAATGTGTATTTAAATTATCAACTTTACGAAAAAAAAGTTATATTACATTTCTAGTTCTAAATCCGTCCAAAAATATTACAAAATTGTTAAAATTATAATTTTCGTTTTGTTATAAAATAACTGTTTATAATAATATATCCCTTATGGTACCAGGATATACCTTGGTGTAGAATTATTACTCTGGCAGCACTCATAAAGCAACACTCATAACGGCATCGAATAAATCGGCATCGAATAGATTTCTAAATAACGTTCTTTCTTCTTGCCCAAGCCGTCGACTGGATCAGACGCAATCTCATTATAAGTAGTACTCTAATTTCATTGATTCATATTATATTATTTTATATACATACATGAATTATTTACATTAAATGTTACTTGAATTTTAGTAGTGATATTTCAATTAAAAACACAACAAGTGGCGACGAGGAGTTTTTTTTTTAATTATAAAAAAAATGGACAACGAATTCCTGAAACAGTTAGGAGCTATACTGGGAAATCAACAAACATTGATAGAATCGGTGATCGCTACACAAAAAGAACTACAGCGGCAAGGAGTCAACTACAATGCACAAACGCAGAAAATCGTACCAACATTTCAACAGTTTGATTCCAGCAAACACACCTGGGAAGTTTTTAAAAATCAGTTAGACCAACATTTTGCAGCCTATAATGTTACAGACACCGGGGACAAAAGAGCTTTCTTTTTATCGTGGAGTGGACCTGAATTATATGAGCTTATGGAAAAATTATTTGACGGCAAACCTTTGTCTCTTCAAACATTTGAAGAATTAGGATCATTTCAAGGGCAAGACACACATTCTTGCATCACGGTACCAATTTTTTCAAACAAAAATGAAACCCAACCAATCATATGCACAATGGATAGCGGAACTTAGGGGCATAGCCAGAAGATGCAACTTCATTTGCAACAAAAAAAGTTGCAGTCATCCATTTGTTGATGAGTTAATACGGGATGTCATTGTTCTCAACACACCACATGATCCAGTTCGAATAGCCGCACTTCAAAAGGTCAATCCAACACTTGATGAGGTGCAAGCGATAGCGGATACTTTTGAAGCCACAAAAATAGCGGTCCAAACTATAAAAGGGGAAAATGAAACTCAAACCTCGATGCAAGTCCATCAGGTCCATCGATATTCAGAGCAAAATGTAAACAAAAGGAAACGATTTCAAACGCGAAGAAATTCAGCTAATATTCAGTCGTCTAGTGGTCAATGTGCAAGAAAGGAGAAGAAAGAAAATCGGAATATCAACCCACAACAAAGTTGTCAAGGCTGCGGAGGAAATCACCTACGGAAACATTGTCGTTTTAAGTCAGCCAGATGCCTTAAATGCAGCAGAATTGGGCATATCGCAGTTGTATGCAGATCAGCAATGAGTGACAAAATCCAGTATTTAGAATCGGTGTATACACTCGGAAATGAAATGTGCCTGGGTAACATGAGTGATAATAAGGAACTGTTACGAAGCGATGGTAATAAAATATTAATTATGTTGGAAATAAATGGTTTATTTTTAGAGTTTCAAGTCGACACGGGCGCCACCTGTTCCTTAATAGGATTAACAGGTTATGAAAAATTAGGACAACCGAAATGTCAACAAACACGCAAGCAATTAAATGGATATGGAAATCGCTCAGTTCCAATTTTAGGACAGCTACATGTGGATGTCAAATGGTCATCACAAGAGTACCGCTTACCCTTACTAGTGACCAATGTAAAATCGGGTAGTAATATAATGGGAATCGATTGGTTTAGGAAATTGAATTTTAAGATTGAGAACCATGCAGTGAATAATTTATGTGAAAACCCCCACCAATACTCGCCAACAACAGCAGCCCAAGAAAAGTTAACCAAATTGTGCGAAGTGTTTAAAGATATTTTCGATGGAAATCTTGGTAGATGTTCGTTAATCCAAGCTAAATTACATTTAAAAACAGGTGCACAACCGAAGTTTTTCAAACCGCGACCTGTTCCTTTCGCGCAAATGGATTCTGTGAAAAATGAAATTGAACGACTAGTAAAGGAAAAAATATTAAAGCCAGTGTCTTTCAGCCAATGGGCTGCCCCAATCGTCATCGTAAAAAAGCCAAATGGAGGAATAAGAATATGTGGTGATTATAAGGTGACAGTGAATTCCCAAATTGAGGCGGACCGTTATCCCTTACCCCGAGTGGAAGAACTCTTTAACAAGCTAAAGGGTGGATACTACTTCTCAAAATTGGATTTAGCTGATGCCTACTTACAAATTGAGTTAGATTCGCAGTCAAAAAAGTTAATGACTATTAATACACCATTTGGATTGTACGAGTATCAAAGACTCCCTTTTGGAGTATCATCAGCCCCAGCGATTTTCCAACGTCTTATGGAACAAGTAATTTCAGGTATTCCGAATGTAGCCGTTTATCTAGATGACATAATAGTGACCGGATCTACCACAGAAGAACATATTGCAAATTTAGAAAAACTTTTCAATCGATTAAGTGAATGTAACTTAAGATGTAATCTAAACAAAAGTAAATTCTTCCAGGCTTCTATGGAATATCTAGGTCATGTCATATCCTCCAGTGGAATCAGACCAACTAAATCTGGTATACAAGCTATTGAAAAAATGCCACGACCAAGGAACTTGAAGGAAGTACAGGCATTTCTAGGTAAAGTTAATTATTATGGCAAGTTTATAAAGAATTTTTCAGATCTGTGCAAACCACTGAATTATCTTCGAAAGAAAGGCGTAAAACAAATTTGGTCCAAGGAATGCGAAAATTCTTTTCAATCTCTCAAGGCAGAAATAATTAAAGCTACTGAATTAGTTCACTTCCGAGAAGAATACCCAATAATATTAGCAACAGATGCATCTTCATTTGGAGTCGGTGCTGTTTTGCTTCATAGGTATCCAGATAATACAGAACGTCCTATTGCACATGCCTCTAAAACACTAAATGAATCACAACTCAACTACAGCCAAATTGAAAAAGAAGCCTTATCTATTATATTTGGAGTTAAAAAATTTCACCAGTATTTATATGGACGCAAGTTTGAACTCATCACGGATCATAAACCACTTATCAGCCTTTTTCATCCACACCGAGCACAACCGGTCATGACCGCCCAAACGTTGCAGAGATGGGCGATAGTTTTAATGGCGTATGAATACATTATTAAGTATAAACCGACCGCATCTCATGGTAACGCGGATGGCTTATCTCGACTACCGCAAGGTCCAGATCCAGACTTTGATTCATCCGAAAATGTTTGCCTAGAAGTGGATTTAGAATTGGACGACGCCATTTCTTCATTACCTATTAGTTCAGAAAAAATTGCCAAATTTACTAAGCAAGATAAAGTTATGAGAATGGTAGCCGAATTCGTAAAACAAGGATGGCCAAATAATAAGACTTTATTGCCTAATGCTGGAAATTTGGAAAAATATTTTGTTCGAAGACTTGCAATCTCAATACACAGAAATTGTCTTATACTCAAAACTGATTATAATCGAATTATAATTCCGTCACAGCTACAACCTCGAGTCTTAGAAATGCTACACGAGGGTCACTGGGGATCTGTACGAATGAAGCAGCTAGCGAGACGATACTGTTGGTGGCCAGGGATAGATCAACAAATTGAAAATTTTTGTGTGAACTGTCAAGCGTGTCAAGAAAATGGTGTCAAACCTAGACAAGAATTTAGCAGTTGGAATCCACCATCAACGCCGTGGTATCGGGTACACGTTGACTTTGCTGGACCGTTCATGGGATCTATGTTTTTTATATGCGTGGACGCCTACTCTAGATTTCCGTACGTAGTAAAAATGCAAACCACGACCTCAAGTGCAACGATTCGTGCTTTGGAAAATATTTTTGTCATCGAAGGTCTACCAGAAGTTATCGTTAGCGACAATGGTACGCAATTTACAAGCGAAGAATTTCAACAATTTTGCAGAACAAATGGAATACGTCATCTTACAACAGCACCATTTCATCCAGCCTCCAACGGTGAAGCTGAACGCTTTGTGAGATCATTTAAAACTTCGTTGAAGAAACTTTGTAGTGATGGTAGTAACCTGGATTCAGCACTTAGACGATATCTGTTCTCTTACCGAGTCACCCCTAACCCAGTAAGTTTGAAGTCACCAGCCGAGCTTCTACATGGTCGACAACCTCGAAATCAACTTTCGTTACTTATACCTAATAACTCAAATAATTCCAAACATTTTAGCAGTACTGAAACTAGTTCTAAATTTCAGGTTCAGGTGTTCACACAGAACTTTTCCAAGGGTCCTAAATGGGTCTTCGGATATATTTATAAAAAAATTGGTTCGAAGATCTACAATGTTAAAACCCACAGTAATATGCTGAGGAGACATCAAAATCAAATTAGAAGAGCCAAGGGATTTATACCAAAAGGAGAACAACAGATTGAAATCAGTCAATCTCAGGCGGTGCCACCAGCGTTCCAACAGGAAACCCAGTACACCGCAGAAGGGAAGGTGTCGGATCCAAGTATTTCACCAACGACTTCTCAGCGGACCTATTCAGTATCCTCAGGCTCAAACGAATCCGAATCGTGGTCAACTCCATCGGAAAGATCGTCTCCACCAAAACGTCAACCAAGGTCTTCCCCAATAGTGTCATTGTCTAATGATACTGCGACTGATAGCTTAAATAATGCAGCCACGCCGCCAACATCCAGAGAACTTCCTAGACGTACAACTAGACCGCGCAAGGCAGTCGAACGTTATGTACCGCAGTAATTAAGGAGGGAGGAAGTTGTAGAATTATTACTCTGGCAGCACTCATAAAGCAACACTCATAACGGCATCGAATAAATCGGCATCGAATAGATTTCTAAATAACGTTCTTTCTTCTTGCCCAAGCCGTCGACTGGATCAGACGCAATCTCATTATAAGTAGTACTCTAATTTCATTGATTCATATTATATTATTTTATATACATACATGAATTATTTACATTAAATGTTACTTGAATTTTAGTAGTGATATTTCAATTAAAAACACAACACTTGGCAACTCAACGTTTCTTAACACAATTATAAAAATACTATCCTAATATAGAAAATTTATCCTGTAACGCGATGACGCTGTCGAAAGTTTCTTTGCTGCCTGCTCTAATAGTCGAACCAAGTGGTTTATTTATTAAATTTACACGTTATATCTAAAACAAAAATGTTTCCACTTTGTTTGAAACTCCTAATTTTTCAATTTTTTTGGGAGTTACTTGGAATATTTGACATTTTTGTTAGTTGCATCGTATTCATGCATTTTAAACACACTTTTCTTTGAACTGGCCTGATGTTTTGAACACAACTTGGGAGCCGTGACACCACTTGCTGTCAAAATTTGGGGGACTCGTTCCCAAAGCTCTTACTGGAACAAAAATACATCTAGTCCAATCTATCGAACTTACTTTACAAAATTTTCCAAGATCCAATGTTCAAAAACAAAAATCTCTTAAATGGTAGGTTTTATCTCAAAAATTATTACAATAATACCACGATTTTGTGTGTACCTATCTTGACCAAACGGTGTCTTTTCAATCTTTGTAACAAGAAAAGACAGTAATCATAAAAACAGCCCTGTAAAAAACTTTTTCCTTATTTAATATCACAGTTTTTACAAATCAATGGTTGCTCTACTAAGCATTTTCCACACGCCTACTTTGAAAAGTGTCTTTTGACACCTCTTGGTAGAAATAGTGCTTAAACAACGGTATCAAGTGCCTCTTCTAAATACCAGTACATTCATTAGAATTTTCATTATCGACTTACAAAGAAAGTAAGTCCTTGACAAGAACACCCGCTACGTTTGTTTAACATTGATTATAATTTACAGCATCTAACAAAGTAAAATCTTCATCTTGCAATTAGAAATGTCATTCGGCTGGAAAATTTTAAATGACATTATCTGCGATAAGGATTTAAACGTCCGGACAACGGTCCTTATAGGTCTGGTCTATAATGGACTCCGACCGGCTCGTCCTTTTCAACTTAGTGTTGGAGAAAATAATCCAGGGATGACATTAAAGGGCAGAATCCTTCACAAATACTGATGGCTTATGACACTGACATCATCGGAAGACCATCAAGAGCAGTACATGTAGCTTTCACCCAGATTGAACCGGCGGCACGAAAGCTGGGACTGCAAATCAACGAAAGCTAAACAAAGAATATGGTGGCCTCGTCTGCAAGAACATCTAACATTGGTCCCACAATCAAGGTAGAGGAATACGATTTTGAAGTGGTAAAAGTATTTACCTACCTTGAGTCAATAGTAGCAGCCGACTATAGCATGGTACTAGAAATACGCGCACGGCTTCTAAAAGCCAACAAAACCTACTGCAGTCTGTCAAGGCTCTTCAAATCCAAGCACTCTAACCTCTTAACCTTGTTCGACAGTAACTTCCTTCGGAAAATTGTTGTGAAGAAGATACAACCCAAAATTGTACTAAATATATAAAGAACCTGCCCCAAACTTCCTGTTCCTCCAAAGGCCAGAGCGAATAGGGTTACAAGATCTAGGAAGAGATAATAAAGGTGACATAAAAATGAACTTACTCACAATTGGGTTACCAACCAGAACACAGAGATACAGGACCGAGATCATTGAACGAAAGTTCTTGAGGAGGCCTAGACTCACAGACGGCTGTAGTGCCAATGATGATGGAGATAAAGGACGATTCCGAAAATTTTACAACGACGAGATCTACGAGCATTATAGCGACATAGATGTTGTGGAGAAATCAAAGCGCAGTAGGTCCCGGTGGACAGGGTATCTAGCTCTTATGAGTGAAGATGGACAGGATCGGAAAGTTCTCTACGGTAGGATCTATGAGGGCGACAGGGAGGGAAACCCAACGTTCGCTGGAAGGATGGCTGGATAGAATCGGGATTGGCGGCGAGAATAGTTGCGAGAGGGCGGGACGGTAAAGCGATTGTAGAGCCGTTAAATAAGAAGAAGTCATTAATGGATGGATGCATACATCGCATAAACCATATTCACTTAACGACCTCGTATTAACCACATATGAACCATCTACCAGAGAAAGTCATAAGCTTCAACCAATTCAATTTACAAGACCATATCAAATCAAAAATGTTTTGGTAACGACCTGCTGCTGATGAGCATGCTAGACAGGGAAACGAAGTGGAAAGCACACTCTACTTAACCCGGATGGGAATGCGGAAGAAAAAGAGGACCTTCCTTGGCTCACCCAGTAGGACCGGTAAGCTTACAGAAGTACTGAAATCAGTACTTACTGGTAAGGGGTAGGCCTTACCACACCCTTTTACAGAAGTACTTACTTTTACACACGATGTCATAGGGGGTAAGGCCTTACTTTGGTACTTACCTTAGAGTACTTATAGAACTGCTCATCTGTAAGGGGTATAGTAAGGCAGCAAATGGAACATTGCCAAAAGAGATATTCATGGGCGCCTGTGGATATGTGATCCGGTGTCGAAATGCTTTTATTTTTCTTTTACAAATGCCTTTTTTTCCAAGCCCGAGAGTGGCTTTACCTAAGCAGTCCCCCAACTAAATTCTCCACTTCTCCAAAGCTGCTTGTCCTCCGTATCGAATGAGAGCCGGGCTATTGAGTATGCTAATGTCGCATTTTATGTCGACGAATATAATTGCCCGTTTTCTTTTTTTTTATAAAATTGATGAAAGCTCCAGGAAAGCTCCCTTGAGTCATCGGGCAGATTCTCGCTTGTTTGGGTATAATTCTGCACTACACCTTACCATCTGCCTTCTCTTGTAATGGGGTTTGTAAGGGCTCATCTAGCACCAAGAAAATAAGGGGTACCCCTTACCAGCTGAGTACTTATTTCAGTGCTCCATCGGTAAGGCCTTCCTAGAATTCCTACTGGGTAAATATCTCTATTACAGATATTTAAGTCTGTGGTAAGACCCTCTGCCCGGCGCTTGTTGCTGCGCCAACGAAGTCGTGAGAAAAAGTTAAATTGGACAGAATTTTCTCTCTTCAAATTTGATATTGTCTCTCACAAAAAGCTTGCCAAAAGCTTACTTCAAACTAATTGAGGCGAGTTATGGGTCGCGCCAACTGAGTTGATGCCGGAGCGCGCAGCTGGGGAAATTAAAGCTGCACACAAATAAAAATTGCGCACATATCGATAAGAAATGCGCTTATGTATTTTGAAATTTCCCCTTCGAAATTTGTTGCGACTAGAGCAAAGGGACGGGAACGGCATGCGGGGATTCTACTGCGCATGGAAAACGCGACTTTCTCGGCATGAACTCAGTTGGCGCGTAGTCTACACGGCATAACACTTTCTGCTGTAACAAACCGGTTTGTGCGTGTTATACGAATTACACGATAAACTGACTGTTCTGCATTTTTTCGTGTAACAATTCTATTGTCTATGTAGCTGTGTACAAACTGTCAGTTAAGCTAAGCAAAGCTGTCATTTTCGTAGGCCCCGAGAATGAAATTATGATTGTGTTAGTGTGTTGCTCTGTGCAGTCGAGAATTTTTTGGGATGCACAAGTAACAAACTTCCCTGCGACCCCTTGCCTATAAAACCGGTTTATTGGAATTATTGGAAGTGTTGATGGAAGAAATGTTATGCCGTGTAATTTGCCTCATTTGATAACACATTTTGTTCTTCGTTGTTCCCTCTGCATATTAAGTACTCTGTGCTAATAGTATGTGTTTAAATTTCCGTAAAAAATCTGAATCAATTGTTTTTGTTAATTTTTCCGGCACACAGCCCCACAATCCCAGCGCCCAGTGGTCAACAAAAATAAAAACTGTATAAACAAATACAATTCTAAATTTATTAACATTTTTAACTATAAATTATAATTCATGTAAATAATTTTAAAAATACGTTATAATTCAAAAAATAGCAAGAGTAAACCGTAGATTATATAATATAAAATTCAATTTAATATATATTCAAACAAAATCCGAATTTTTATTTTCAAGATTCACTCGAAATTTATCAACTCAAATTTTAACTAGGCAAGATATAGAATAATATTGTAAATCACCATACCACTTGAATAAAATGCAATCAATAGGTATATATGTAAAAGGAAAGAGATCAATATTTATACACTTACCTGGTTTTAGATGGCCACAGGTTAATATAAAAGGATAATAAGGAGGATAATAGGTAGAGAATAATATGGAGCATTACTCTGCCAATGTTACATCAATATAAAACAATTACGCAGTATATCAACCGCCATAAGGTGTAATTGTTAAAGTTAGTAATGAAGTTATTATCTTATATCAATTCTCTATAAGATATAACTATTCAATAAATACCTTGAGTCAAACACTTCAAGGTATTTAAATTGTTAGTATAGAATTGTGATTTATATCAAAAACTCTACAAGCCACAATTACTAGAATACTAGCTGGAACCCGTTGCGCCTCGCTGCACCCATCAATGTGGTGGATGGTTACCATTCAGCTCTTTCCGCAGCATTATCCGTTGTACAATATATATGCTGGCCACTTTCTAGATGTCCAACCAAATGAACAACAGTTGCATATCTTTTATGAATGGCGAATGAAAGAAATTGCCATACCGCTAGATTATTGCTAACATTACGTCCCATTTAATATTGTGTTATTTTGCCGATCGCATTTGCATTAGCAGCACCAAAGACAGCCATATCGCTCCCCTTCATTATATATTTGAATATGAATTTGATTGATTCGACGGAATTGCAAAATTCAACATTTATCAGAGCATTGAACGTCTTGGACAATAATGGCGAATAGAGTACGACCCAACGATTGTCAGCTTCACAATCGTAACCTTCCAAGTTATCTCTTTGCCATTGACCTTAGTCGGTCGACGAAGATACATTGGGTAACCATTGTTCCTTATTACATTTTCAGAAATCAATGCTCTTGAATACCGCTTTGAATATTTCTAACATGCATCATGATTCAGTCCCATCCCATTGTGGGTGGCAACTAAAAGTTATGAACAAATCTGACGACCATATTGATATTGGACGTATGCTTTCCGACATACAATGCATCAACGATTTTCCAACGTTCGTTTCGAACTGTATCGATTTTCTTTGCTGAACCTAACTAAAATTGTTAAAGTAACCGCTCGGCTGCGCCAACTTTGATATTTTTTGTTCTTTTTCACATATGCCTTTGTCGAAAACTACTAAATAAAGTCCATTTTAACATAAAAATTGGGTCAATAGCAAGAGAGGGAAGTATTGTACCTTGTTCAACAAAAATTTTTGCTTAAAAACTAACACATGCACAAATGCCTTATAGATAAAGAAACGTTACTCGGCCATAGCCGTTGATATCCCACCTAAAGATAATAAGTTAATCTTGGTCAAGCAAGACCCATGTACCCCGAGAGTATGATAACAAACCGGTTAACCAAGTGTTAAATATTGACCCGTGTACGCCAGCCTAATGAGAGTAACATGTAAACGCACTCTAACGTTACTACTGTTACGTTTCGGTTAATGCATTTATAATTTGACACCACTATCGCTGCTACAATCCTTTTTAGAACGATTTTACTTTTTTTTTATTTCATTTAATAAAACAAACCGATTTCACAAACAAATCATATCAATCAAATGCGAAGAAAAAATTTCCAATAGGGATACCGGCAATTCTTTTTCAAGCGCCATTACAAAAATACCAACAGACATAAACATGAAAACTATATACATAAACCTTGCTATTGAGGTCTTCTAACATAAACCACACTCAATCAGTCATTTCATACAGCCAATTTTTCAAACATCGATTACATACAAAACAATGATTCATTTTTATATATATAGATTACTAGTATATCCATGTCTTATATAAAAAAACTCTACAAGACACAACTAGTAACATATGTATGTGTTAGTATTAAATTATGTCTTGTATCAAAAAACTCTACCAGACACAATTAGTGGAAAATTATTAATTTAAATTTACCAGAGTATATTTTGAAAGTAATTATTTTGGGACAAGAATGTTAGTAGTAGTTACTAAACTGTCAGTGCTTTGAATTCTCAAAACACAAGATTAGTAACTTATGGGGATATGAGGAAATAATTACCTGCTCGGCCGGTGGTTGGAACCCAAGAGAGCGAAAATCCGTGAAGCAACATTTTTGTTCAATTGCCGACTTGGATAACGGTGTAAACCGGTTGGTTTGATAACCACCGAAGTGGGGGATAATTATCTGTGTGTGTACGTGATTTATTTTGGTTAATTAGTGTGACCATATTCAATTTTTTATTTGAGTAAAAATTTAAATTTTTTTCGAGTGAATTTTGAATTTGTTCTAAATTAACTTAAAAAATATGACATGTTGGTGTGATGAATAATTCAAACAATTTTCACGCTGATTGCCATGCAGGGAAAGGTTAATGTTATTTTGTTGTTGTTGTTACTGTTGTAGTTTTGTGGATGCTGCTAATATTCCTCCATGTTGGGTAACTGGGTAGCTTCTTGTGTTCCTGCTATTATAACGCTGAAAGGAAATAATGTTTAAGATGCCCTACTGTGGTATGGTGATAATTGTCTACCTATCACAATTAGATTTTCAAACATACTCCCCCCCTTTGAAACACTGCAGATGTGTTTCAAGAGAAAAACAATTAATCGTTAAATTATGAATGCAACTAATGAGAAAAATTTTATACGATCCACCTAATCAAGGACAGGGGAGGAAGAAAGGTAATATTATTTAACCGTAGAGAAACAATGCAACTAGTGTGAATGGAAAAATATTTGTATAAATCACCTAAACAAACACTGCAGATGAAAGAAGAATATCATTTAACTCTGAGCACAAATAAATCTCAATAGTTATAGTACTAAAGGAAAAAAATTCAAACACAAATTTATGGATGTGTAACTTTAATTAACCCATCATCTAATAGTTTTATTTTTATATTATATCCGCAAGAGAAGCGGATCCGTCTTTTACGCCTTTTTGCTCGCTGCAAGACCTGGAGCGGTACCTTTACAGTTTCCACTTGTCCAGTATTCTCATCTATAAGGGTGCAAAATAGCTCATCACTCGCGGCATCTGGAGGTACTACCTGCACTGATCGAAGTAACCGAATGCGTGGAGGGATGGTAATTCTCAGGTCGTTCATGGCGGCAGTAATGTGGTTAACTCCTTCTGGTTCCTCATCACTTCCCGTCAAATCAATTACTTCACTCTTAATCACTAGTTGCGACATTGTTTTCGTTGCAAGTTCTGCTGTTTGTTCAAGACTAAATTCGTTCGAATAAAATTGAGGCACTTGATGTAAATATAGCGGGATTTAATGCATTTGTTAACTGGCAGGAGGGGGTAATCCAGTAACTCACAGAGATGATCTGCTACCATGAAGGATTTCGAAATTTGTTTATCCATTGTCAATGGTTGGTAAACGACAATTTGCGCTTTGGTGATTTGTAAGGGCAGTAATCCATTTGATTAATTATAACGTAGGCAATCAGTCTTAGTATATGATATAAAAAAAAATTTTAAAAACCGACTTCAGAAAAAAACCCGCGATGCACAAAAAAGGATGAAATAATTGTTTGTAATTCTTAACAACATCAATCCAATAAGAATGGATCTAGAAAGAAGAATCACTTTTGAAGACGGTGCTAACACATGTGGGTGATATGTATATTAAGGGCATAAGCCTAACAAAGAAATGTAAACAATTGCTGAAGCAAGAGTTAGTGCAATCAAAGTCAACTACTACCTGGCACCGTCTTCAAAAGTGATTCTTCTTTCTAGATCCATTCTTATTGGATTGATGTTGTTAAGAATTACAAACAATTATTTCATCCTTTTTTGTGCATCGCGGGTTTTTTTCTGAAGTCGGTTTTTAAAATTTTTTTTTATTTCGTGCTTTTTAGTCCATTCATTTTTTAATATTGCCTGTCATTGCAAGGAGCCTACGTTTTTACGACGCCACATAGCGAAGTGTATTCTACTTGTCACACCTTTTCATTTGATACCCATGTCTGGGGTCGGGGAGCGCAATTGCAAAATTTGATTCCAGATTGTATTGTCATGCGAACTATACGTATGTGCAAAATTTGCAGTTGATCGGTTATATGGAACTGGGTCAAAATCAGTTGCAAGATTTGTTTACACTATACACACATATAGACCAGTCATTAGAGATTTTTTCGTGTTATAAAATTGTACAGCAAACTGCTTGCACTACTGCTTCAGTGGTATCTCATAGATTACTAAAACCAAAAAACCAGCCAAAATTTACTCATGTGGAATTGTTTAAACAATAATTAGCAACAAAAATGGGTACTTTTCCCGTTTTTGGCGTATACAATAAAAAGTACTAGATGAATCACGTTACTCCCAACAGGATATTTGTAGAGAATTGAAAACCCTACAAAATGAGGTTTACTAGACCTCGATCGGATAATTTTTCGCCGAGAAAAGCTAGAAAATCCCTTAAAAAGGCAATTTTTTTCGAAAACTCATACCTCTGTTACTTTGCAATATTAGGGTCTGCTTTTTTGGGACATAATACCCTGGTACATATACTTTAAACTGCCACAAGATGAAATTTGTCGCATGTATAGTTTCTGCATAATTGCAGTATAAACCAAATAGACCCTAATCTTGCACATTGCGCCAATATTAGCAGAGTGGCCCGATTGAAATTTCCAAAACGGTTTCTGAAAGTATAGGCTAGGGGCTACAATTTGTCTATCTCACATTTTAATATAAGTTTGGAGAACAATGCTAAAAATGCTTTTGAAAATGGTACATAGGGCGAACATTCTAATTCGAAACGTATCGGGCCAATATATGTTGTGGGTGTGAGTATGCTTCTTGTACGTGCAGGAAACATGGTTTACATTGCTCAAATTTGTGCGCAAACTGTACCCAAATAATGTGCTCTTACATATCTATAGAAGATATTTGCATAGAAGTAGATGAAAATCAATTATAAAATAATTTATACGAATTAAGCTATAAATAGAATGATGATCGCGAGAATGAAAATAAAAGTATAGATGTAAGGTAGCTAAGCGAAGAAGAGACTGTTGCACAAAAAAGCATGATGCTTAAGCTGGTTATTTTATTCCATATTTCTTAGTTGATGCCTTTTATTTTTTTCCATTGAATAAACTGTAAAATGTTCATAATATTATTAGTAATTATTTATTTTCAATCAAATTAAGCACTGATTCCAAATAACGTACATATGTTCGCAATATATAATAAAAAAATGTAATGTACCTGTTACCATTATAAAAAAATACGATAGTGTATTTTGATAAATAACCCTTAATAAGTATCTGTTCAATTTAATATATGTAGATTCCGACTGCATATATTTATTACTTTAAGGAAAGAAGGTTTACTCGAATAAGACTTAGATAGAGGATTTTCCATTTAATTTATTCAAAAATTCAATTATTTTTCATGCATTTAGCTTTCATGAAGTTCATTTACCATGAAGTTGTCAGTACTAGTACTGGGCTCCATGCTGAAAGGCAACTCAAATATTCAATTCACTTGCAAAAATGCACGAAGCTTCACATGCTCATTTGCTACATATTACACTTTTTTATATGGAACAAATCGTCACATGCTGCTTTGCTACATTTTTCTTTAAGCAATAGTGACGAAAAGCTGCATATGAAGCTTTGGTGTGCGGCCGGTCTAACGCCTCCTTCGTTGCTTTATACCCCGCCACTGCTACCACCATACGCCTCCAGCTTATTGGGTCTTACTTTTGTAAACTATCGCTCGTACCACGAATTAAAATTTATCTTTAAGCTTATGAATAAAATGTGTCCACGTTATTTGTTTGAGAAACTACGCTTCTTACAATCCAATAGGCAGGTACAATTATTGATCCCTAGGTGTAACTCGTCATGTGGTGATCGTTCTTACTTTGTCCAAGTCGCGCGTAAATGGAATGCTTTGCCCTGTGGTATTCGGAGTGCGACATCTAGCCGAACTTTCAGCAAGCTTTTAAAAGACCACTATAGTTAATTCTTTCTTTCTTTCCTGTCACTCTTTCTCTTTCTTCTTCTTTCTTTCTTGTCTTCTCCTCTCATTTTTTTTTTCTCTTTTATCAATTAATCAAATATTTGTTATTTCCTTTGCTTTTATGTACAGTTAAGATGTTTAATCTTTGTGCTAAACCAATAAATATATATTATTATAAACTTCTCGAATTAGAATGTTCGCCCTATGTACCATTTTCAAAAGCATTTTTAGCATTGTTCTCCAAACTTATATTAAAATGTGAGATAGACAAATTGTAGCCCCTAGCCTATACTTTCAGAAACCGTTTTGGAAATTTCAATCGGGCCACTCTGCTAATATTGGCGCAATGTGCAAGATTAGGGTCTATTTTGTTTATACTGCAATTATGCAGAAACTATACATGCGACAAATTTCATCTTGTGGCAGTTTAAAGTATATGTACCAGGGTATTATGTCCCAAAAAAGCAGACCCTAATATTGCAAAGTAACAGAGGTATGAGTTTTCGAAAAAAATTGCCTTTTTAAGGGGTTTTCTAGCTTTTCTCGGCGAAAAATTATCCGATCGAGGTCTAGTAAACCCCATTTTGTAGGGTTTTCAATTCTCTACAAATATCCTGTTGGGAGTAACGTGATTCATCTAGTACTTTTTATTGTATACGCCAAAAACGGGAAAAGTACCCATTTTTGTTGCTAATTATTGTTTAAACAATTCCACATGAGTAAATTTTGGCTGGTTTTTTGGTTTTAGTAATCTATGAGATACCCCTGAAGTAGTAGTGCAAGCAGTTTGCTGTACAATTTTATAACAAAATCTGCCGTTTTTTTCGCTCTAATGACTGGCCTAATACAGATCAAGATAATATAAGGCATATAAAAAGTTAAGTTGCCATTGATATCGGGGAAATTAAATGTAAACAATAAACTTCTTTGATTCTTCATCCACGTCATGGTATATTTATTTATTCGATATAAACAATAGTTTTTTGAGCTGCAAATTTCGCCATAATTTCGTTCTTATCGGCTTTTGTTCTTGAAGCAAATTTACAGACGCATTCACGTCGAAAACTTGTTTAATATGGAACAAAATTCCCCGAAGGAAATTAAAAAATAATTATTTTGTCGATACAGTCAAACCTGCGTTAGTGAGAACTGGATAAGTGAGAAACCTCTACAAAGGAGAGTAATTGCCAGGTCCCGTCATTTTTACCCTCTAAAACCTCTATTAGTGAGAATCAGAAACCTCTATAAGAGAAAGCCGTTTTTCCCTCGTGGACCTCTATAACTGAGACTTATTTGTTTGTACCTCCATAAGCGACAGTTTAGCGCATGATTTGGTAGTTTTTATTAAATTTCGAGGAAATACAATGGGTGGGGTAACCGCACAGAAGTCGTTTCAAATCAGGTGTTTCGAGTTTTCAATTGAATTTTCCCGTGATTTGACCCACATATTTGCTGAACTTACTGCAGATTATGCGTTTCAATTGCAAGAAAGGTTTAACACGCACTCAAAACATACACGAATAATCGAAGTGTTGCCGTTAAGTGATAAACCTTGAAATTAAGTGAAGTAAGTGACGGCTTCATGAAAGTTGGATTTTGTACAAAACAGATGAGCTGCTAGATGAAAATGAGGTTGAAGTTGGACCTTGCAATGAGGATTGAGCCAAGCTTGTGTTTCACGAAACCAGTATGCCAACGCTAATCTTTGAAGACTTAGTGCAGATTGACGACGACGTGGCTACTGCCAGTGAACACTCCTACGATATAGTCAAGAATCGTGGAAGCACGTGTACTGACGGAATTGACAGTGAAGAAGATGACACAGAGTATATTCCAAAAAAGCCGGATTTTCTGTTTTCGTTTTGTTATGTCAGATTCTAATGAATAAAACCTATACAATTCATACATATATTTATTACTCCATACATACTTGTATTTGCTGTATTAGTTTAAACCTGTATAAATTAGAAAACCCACTCCTGAACCTGTATAAGCGAAAAACTTGGATTAGTGAAAAACCTCCATAAGCGAAAGAGATATTGCGTCCCTTGAACGCTCGCTTATCCAGGTTCGACTTTATATAGAAAAAAAAGCACCGCGGCCCTTGGGATCGAACTCGCACCCCACAGACAAGAATACTTGTCTCTAGCCCTTTGTGCTATGTCAAGTACTATCGGCCGCTGACCAATATGTTAATAAATCATTTCAGAAAAAAGAAAAAGAGAAAAAAAAAACCGGCTGCCCCGACCGGAATCGAACCTGCATCGCTGAACCGAGGACCCGACGCTTTTTTTTTTCAGTTTTAAAAAGCATTTTATTGACCTTAACATCTATCTAATATAAATTTAACTAAACGCTTAAAGTTAATTATTCTAGCCTATTCTAATCTATCTAACTTACTGGCCCTCAGCAGGCACTCTAAATTAATCTATGTCTTAAATTAGCTTATGCCTTTCGGCTAAAACTTATCTATTTTATAATTATATTTTATTTCTAAAAGGAAAACATTATCAATATCAACTTAATTCTAAGAAAAATTGGAAAAAAAACTTAGACACTATATTTATTTTATATAAAACCTTACAACTACTTAATTCTATGACTTAGATCTAGCACTATCTGGGCGGGGGGCAGCGGAGACGATAAAATCGTCTCAGGTGACCCCCGTCCAGGCGACGGGCTTCCACAGACTCGAGTGATGCTAGAGCTCAAGTTCGTGAAAGCTCGCACCACTTACTTACAAGCTAATTAACCTAAACACAAAACTATCCGGACGGGGTACAGCGGAGGACCTGCCTCGGATGTACTCCGTCCAGGCGACGAGCTTCCACGGGCTCGTGTTAGCAAAACTAACAAAACAAACAAAGAACAGACAAACAACAACAAAAACAGACAAACAAAACTAACAAAAGCTCGTGGCAGCTCGCACGTAAGCTTACTTAAAACTAAATCTATTACTAAGTAAAAACTATAATTAATCCTATCTAAGCCCTAAGCTAATCGTTAAGTCTAAATTACAAGCTAAACTAGTCTATATCTAATAATTTAAGGGCGAATACGCAATATTTAGTCGCCCAACCAACAGTATAATGAGTAGGCGTTGGCGGCATCTTTTTTGTCTCTTTCTGAGATTCTGGTACTGAACCTCAAGAGCTCCCGAACATTCCCATCCTCTTCATTATAATTATATCGCTTGTCACACGCCCTGCGATGCAAGTGGTAGAAGAGAGGCACCCCCGATCTATCTTGGACCAATCTTTTTGAGTCCAGGTACACAAATGTCTCTGGAGAAATAAAGCCGCGTTCACAAGCTGTTTTGTGGTATCTCGCGTTCGGGTAGAACGCTCCCCTAATGAGAGGATTGTCGCTCTCCGTCGCTCTAGCAATATGACCTCGAATCAACTTGATTATGAAGTTGTCGATCCTATTAACAGATGCCTTATCGTAAAGAACATTGTTGGCGTGAAACTTCGTGAAGCCAGATTCGGGTGTCCGATACAACCTTAAGCACGCCCGTAAGCATTGTCTTTCGAAAACCCGAAGCTTTTCCATATAAAAGGGAGATATGTTGAACCACACTGGGCAGCCATAAGTTAACATCGGTCTGACCAAGGCTTGGTAGCAGATCACCTTTACCCGAGAGCTTAGGTGTCTGCTATAAAAAAGCCTTTTAGTCATGTGGAACGCCTTGTTTGCCTTGTCCAGAGCAGCACTTACATTTCTATTGAAATACAAGTACTGATCCAGCCAAAGCCCAAGGTATTTCACTTCCGATTTCCTTTCTAATGCTTGTCCAGCATTGTTCGAAATTTTAAAAGTTTTCCAGTTCCTCTGTACATCGTAGGAAGCTCTTTTTAGAACAGTACGAAAGAGGATCGATTCGCATTTGCTAACATTGATCTTCAACTTCCACTCATCACTATAGCGTTCGTTCGAAGTCACGTTGTAGGAGCGTCTGGATCACTCCAATCTTCGGCCCCGTCCTGTACACAATCAGGTCATCCGCATACGCCAAAGCGAAGCGGAGTGAACTAATTAGGTCACTCGTAAAGATATTAAATAAGAGCGGCGAGTTCACCGCACCCTGTTGCAGACCATTTTTAATGTCAAAGACCCTACTGGAAGTGAAGTTGCCACTTTTGACGACGAACTTCTTCTTTGAGATCATATTATAAATCGTGTATAGCTGGGGTCCTGACATGCCAAGTCTGACCAGTTTGTAGAGAAGACCTTCGATCCATACTGTATCGAACGCCTTCTCAAAATCGATCAGGCATGCTCCGGTGCACTGGCCTTTCATAAAGTTCCAGTGTATGTCTGATACCAATTTCGACACGGCATGAATAGTGTCATGACCTGCCCGGAATCCGAATTGGTTATCGGGAATTATCTTTTTTTCCTCAACCCATTTGGACAATGATCTATTAATCACTATTTCAAACACCTTGCTGATATTCGGAAGCAAACTAATTGACCGAAGATTAGCAGGGTTACTTTTATCTTTACCCTTTTTGGGTATTGGGTACACCACTGCCGTCTTCCAGTGTCCTGGAAAATGGGCGTTGTTTAACGCGTTGTTAAACAAAGTGGTGTATGTGTCTATGGCTACCAGAGGCAAATTCTTTAGCACGATGTTTGGGATACCATCCACCCCGGACGACTTCTTATTGTTTAGGTGGCGAAATATTAACAGGAGATCAATTTTTCTAATGAAAGTAGAATTTAGTTGGGCCGCGGGAATATCATTCGCTGGGCAGTCTTCACTGAATTCGATGATTGATCGATTCTCAGATTTCCAAGCTTCAATTTCATTAGATAATCTGAAATGGTTCAGTAAGGCCCTATTCTCAAGGTCAAAATTCGCCCGAACACTGGTGTTCACCGAGTAAATTCCCTGATAGTAGGACCCCACGAAATCCACCTTCTCCTGCTCGTCCTCTATACAGTAATTGTCGTCTATGCGATTGATTTCTTCCGGATTTAAGCCCACAGACCTCAATAGCTCTTCGTTAGACCGAGTCCGAGAGATGCGCAACTTGTCTAATCGATTATGGGTTTTGCTCCTAAAGATTTTATTTATCTGTGGGAACATGCTCGCGCTATTAGTTTGAATAGCACGAATCTTGTTGTTCCAATACAGATTCACAGAATGTGAGTATTGTTGTTTCAATAGATGTTGGAGATTTTTCATAACCGATTTAAGAGTTACGATCTCCGGACTCGTTCGGTCTCGAAACTGGCGGTGAAGGGCTTTTAGTCTCGTCAACACTCGACTTTTGTGTTTGTGCAGTGCGTCGATCGTTGCATTCCTGTAGCAGTCCGTGCTGTTCTTTTTTTTCGTTCTTGGTATAGTCTTATCCATCGTCTGTATGATGAGATTGTCCATATTTTTAAGATATGAATCAATCTCATTGTTGGTTAGATTCCTGGTCGTTGGAGGTAGCAGTCTGGTATTCTATATTGCCCTTTCCATAGCCTTCTCGAATTTTGGCCAGTGCATCTTTTGGTATGCAAAAGGGTGCACTTCGCAATATTCCAGAAGTTCTACGGAATCGTCAGGGACTTGTACTGTTATTTCAAGTCCATAATGGTCGCTGTCGTAGGGCACTGTTGTTAAGCAGTTTGTCTCGTTCGTATTTATCCCTGGTAGCCCCATCCGAGAATCTAGCAGGCATAAATCCAGAAACGACCCACCGCCTGGGTATGATGGTATGTCTGTAGCGAGAAGGTTAATTTTTCGCTGAATTCTATTTTGGACCAACCAGTCATTCAGTTGGCTGCCCCTGGTATTAGCTGTTTGGTTTCCCCATGCCGCATGACGTGCGTTTAAATCTCCGGCCAATAAGTAAAAATTTTGCTCCGACTCCAGTTGAAGCGTTTGAAAGAGCAAGTTCAATTCCTCTATAAATAGCCTGGATTGAGAAGTTTGGGGTGCGTACGCGGCAATTATATACAACCTTCTGCCACTAGACAGAGGGATGTATATAACGCACGCTTCTAGCACCTGAAACCTTTCTGTATCCCTGCTATACACGATTTTATATTTCAGGGAAGTCTTTATTAGTATTAGTAGGCCTCCGCCTTGTATGGCATTAGGTCGATCACGCCTAATTACCACATAGTCTTTGTAATCCATTTTGTGCTTCTCGCTTAGTTTAGTTTCACTAGCCAAAAGCACATCCGGATTTTGGTTCTGCAAGAGGGTTAGTAGGTTCGCCCTTCTCTCGTTTCGTATCAACGAGTTGACATTCACCGCAATGACCTTGATCGTGTCCTCCCTGCGTAAAGCCATTAAACAGCTTACCCAGAGATGGTTTCTGTCGAAAAGAACGCAGAGTATACTATGTCTAGACGAGCGGCTTGCTCGCTTAGTTGTTGCTGGAGCTGTGCGATTTGCCCTTGTATAGACAAGAGAACCGCCTTAAGGTCAACGTCTCCAGAACTCGCTGCAGGAGCAGCTTTAGGAGCTTGTTGTTTTGTTGCCTGGGTTCCTGTAGCCATTTGGGCAAAGGACATACCAGGAACAACGAAATTTTTGAACATTTGCGTTTTTTTCGCTTGTTCAGCCTCCAACTGATCTTTTCGCGCTTTAATGCGTTGCTTGATCTCTGCATATTTAGGGCATCCTCTATAATTAGCAGGATGTCCATTAGATTTGCAGAGAACACAGAACAGCTTGCTCTTGTCCGCAACTTTTTCTTTTCCCAAGGGGCATTCGCCTTGCTTGTGATTATTATCACATTTCACGCATCTAAAAGCCATTTGGCAGTTAGCTGCGGCGTGACCAAACCTTTGGCACCTCATGCATTGGAGGATGCCAGATTTTTTGTTTATTTTCTCCCATGTGACGACGTGGAAGTTAACATATTTAATTAATTTTAAATTGCCCAGTCGACTGTCGGGAGTTAACTGGGCAAGAAAGATAGGCAACTGCCTCTCAGAGGAACGTGAGTGGGCCGTACTGAAGCGTTTGACGGCTGTAAATTTTAAATTTTCTACATTTAATGACTGTAGGTCATTCAGGAGCTCTTGCGGGTCAGAATCCACATCAAGCCCTTTTAACAGGACACTTTGCACCTTTTCACTTTTTGTGGTAAAAGTGAAAAATTGTGTATTCGCCCTTTCTAATATCTTTTTCATTTTTACAAAATCTTCTAAACTACTTAAAACTAACGCATGCTTTATTCCATTTAAGCGCTTAATAAAAAAGTTTGTATGCTTAAGCACCTGTTTAGCTAACCTGATAGTGTCCACCGGCTTTTGGTGGAAAATATTAATTGGAGGTATTTTCTCCTTCTTTTGTTGTTGTTGCTGGGGCTTTGTTGTTCGCTGTTGTGGTTGTTGTTGTTGTTGAGGCATGTTTTTCTGCGTCATCAGCTGTTGTTGTTGTTGTTTTTGCTTCTTTGTCTCTAGCACTGCCGTTTTGACTGCATTTGTTTTGGGGAGTCTGGGAAAGTTTTTTTCTTTCAGCTCCTCAATAATTTGTTCGAGTCTGACCTCGTCCTCTATAGTTTCAGTGGCAAGTGCACTGAAACTGTTTCCTTGGCCTTTGTATTCATGTAGGCCTGGGACGGAATCATATGATGACTCTTGATTTGATTCTATGGCCACGGTACTTGGGGCCGGTGACCTAGACCCTGATGCTGCTGGCTGTTCCTCTTTTCTTGCTTTTCGCTGCACAAGGTTAGGTACAGCTTTGATTTTGCGGCGACGTTTCGTATTACTGCGCACGCTATTGTTGTCACTATCACTAGTGTTCATTGTTTTTGATTTTTGGGTGTAATTATCACTGGAGTCACTATCACCAGCGGTAGATTTACCGGCGCACTTGGCGTTTTTCATTTTAATGTTATTGTTTGAAAGAGACATGTCACTTGTTTTGTGCACATGCTCTGCACTAATTTTAGTGTCCTTATTCGCACTTATTTTATTTGTTGTGTTTTCATTTTAATATAATTTCGCACTACACTGTAGGAGTAGATATTGTGGTTCACAATGCGCTTTAGAAACGTTCAAAAAAATAACTAATAGGTAACACCGTCACACCGCTTATATGATTTAGACTTCTAGTCCGCAACGATAGTCTGTCTTCACCCAACGAGAGTTCCAACCAGACTCGAGGACCCGACGCTCTACCCACTCCGCCATCGGCCTGCTGCCAGATTCACAACAATAAAGTAATTTGTTCGGTGCCCATGAAATGTTTAGGTTGAACTTTAACAGGTTGAATTTTAACAGTTTTTTCTGCCTAACTTCGAACTCCGTTATCATGTCATCGGTTGGTTGAAGAGATTCAACTCGTTTCAGGAGGCATAACACTCCAGCGAGTTGTTTCTCAAATGCCCCGATGCCAGAGTCGCGAAATGGTTGGAAGTAGGTGGAATAAAAAAAAAATATATCGTGGCTAGGTTGTGGCAGCTCCTTCCTACTTCTCTCTCTCTCTACTTCTCATATTCCGGCTAGAGCTGCTGTTCGACATTCTATAGGAAAAAATATATTGTCGAACAGTACAAAGGGGGCTTTCCCTAAGTCTCTAGTCTATCACATAAAAAAAAAAAAAAAAAAAAAGAATTTAGAAAAAATTTAACGGGACCACCGTGGGAAGCTCCCCCTTCAAATGAACCAAAAAAAAAGCAAAAAAGTTATTGGGTTACAAAGTTATGCGTGAACAGGACCACAAAATACCTACACGTCGAATTGAGTAACCTCCTCTTTTTTTGAAGTCGGTTAAAAATGAAGTGTGTTTTGTTTTTTGAAATTTACATTGGAAATAAATTTTTGCTTCATTATTTTTTTGAAATTTTCTTGAAGACAGCAAAAAAAGGAAAAATTTAAGCTACGTTAAGTACATATAGGACATTGTTTTCTATGAAAAAATAACTGTTCGTTGTGCGTAGTACTCTTGTCCCATTATGCGTTTGAGCCACTGTATGTGCAAAATTTGCAGTTGATCGGTTATGTGGAACTTGGTCAAAATCAAGTTGCAAGATTTGTTTACACTACACACACATACAGATCAAGATAATATAAGGCATATAAAAAGTTAAGTTGCCATTGATATCGGGGAAATTAAACAATAAAATTCTTCGATTCTTCATCCACGTCATGGTATATTTATTTAATCGATATAAACAATAGTTTTTTGAGCTGCAAATTTCGCCATAATTTCGTTCTCATGGGCTTTTGTTCTGGAAGCAAATTTTCAGACGCATTCACGTCGAAAACTTGTTTAGTATGGAACAAAATTCCCCGAAGGAAATTAAAAAATAATTATTTTGTCGATATATAGAAAAAAAAGCACCGCAAGCCCTTGGAATCGAACTCGCACCCCACAGATGCCACAGCCAAGAATACTTGTCTCCAGCCCTTTGCGCTATGTCAAATACTATCGGCCGCAGACCAATATGTTAATAAATCATTTCAGAAAGAAGAAAAAGAGAAAAAGAAAAAAACCGGCTGCGACCGGAATCGAACTTGAATCGCTGAAACGAGGACCCGACGCTCTTTTTTTTTTTTTTTTTTAATAAGCATTTTATTTACCTTAACATCTATCTAATATAAATTTAACTAATGCTTAAGTTAATTAATCTAGCCTATTCTAATCTATCTAACTTACTGGCCCTCAACAGGCACTCTAAATTACTCTATGTCTTAAATTATCTTATGCCTTTCGGCTAAAACTTATCTTTAGTTATATTTTATTTCAAAAAGAAAAATATTGACATTTGTAACCTTAACTCTAAGAAAAATTGTAAAAAAAACTTAGACACTATATTTGTTTTATATAAAAACTTAATACTACTTAAACCTATAACTTAGTTCTAGCACTATCTGGGCGGGGGCAGCGGAGACGATAAAATCGTCTCAGGTGACCCCCGTCCAGGCGACGGGCTTCCACAGACTCGAGTGATGCTAGAGCTCAAGTTCGTGAAAGCTCGCACCACTTACTTAGAATCTAATTAGCTTAAACACTATTCTAAACACTAAAAACTATCCGGGCGGGGTACAGCGGAGGGCCTGCCTCGGATGTACTCCGTCCAGGCGACGAGCTTCCACGGGCTCGTGTTAGCAATACTAACAAAACAAACGAAAACAGACAAACAACAACAAAACAACAGACAAACAAAACTAACAAAAGCTCGTGGTAGCTCGCACGTAAGCTTACTTAAAACTAATGTTATTACTAAGTAAAAACTATAACTAATCCTATCTAAGCCCTAAGCTAACCATTAAAACTAAATTATAAGCTAAACTAGTCTATATCTAAAGATTTTAGGGCGAATACGCAATATCTAACTGTCCTCCAGCCACCAGTACAGAGTACTTGCAGTGGAGGCGTCGCGTCTGTCTCTTCCCGAGATTCGAGTACTGAACCTCAGGAGCTCCTGAACTTCCATATCTTCATTGCTAAATCTGTAGCGTTTATCTGTCGCAGAACGATGTAGGTGGTAAAAGAGGGGCACTCCCGAACCGTCTTGGACCAATCTTTTTCTATCCAGAAAGACAAATGCCTCTGGAGGGATAAAGCCACGTTCGCAAGCAGCTCTGTGATATTCAGCGTTCGGGTAGAACGCTCCCCGAATAAGAGGATTTTCGCTCTCCGTCGCTCTAGCAATATGTCTTCGAATCAACTTGATTATGAAGTTGTCGATCCTATTAACAAATGCCTTATCGTAAAGGATGTTGTTGGCGTGAAACTTCGTGAAGCCAGATTCGGGTGTCCGATACAACCTTAAGCACGCCCTTAAGCATTGTCTTTCGAAAACCCGAAGCTTTTCCATATAAAAGGGAGATATGTTGAACCACACTGGGCAACCATAAGTTAAAATCGGTCTGACCAAGGCTTGGTAGCAGATCACCTTTACCCGAGAGCTTAGGTGTCTGCTATAAAAAAGCCTTTTAGTCATGTGAAACGCCTTGTTTGCCTTGTCAAGAGCAGCACTTACATTTCTGTTGAAATACAAGTACTGATCCAACCAAAGCCCAAGATATTTCACTTCCGATTTATGTTCTAACGCTTGTCCAGCATAGTTCGAAATTCGAAAGGTTTTCCAGTTCCTCTGCACATCGTAAGAAGCTCTGCGTAGAGGAGTCCGGAAAAGGATCGATTCGCATTTGCCAAAGTTGATCTTCAACTTCCAATCATCACTGTAGCGCTCGATGGTTTCGAAGTCACGTTGCAGGAGCGTCTGGATCACTCCAATCTTCGGCCCCGTCCTGTACACAATCAGGTCATCCGCATACGCTAATGCGAAGCGGAGTGAACTAATTAGGTCACTCGTAAAGATATTAAACAAGAGCGGCGAGTTCACTGCCCCCTGTTGCAAACCGTTTTTAATATCAAATACCTTTCCTGATGTGAAGTTCCCACTTTTAACGATGAACTTCTTCTTGGAAATCATATTATAGATCAAGTATAGCAGAGGTCCGGTCATCCCGTATCTGGCTAATTTGTAGAGAAGGCCCTCGATCCACACTGTATCGAACGCCTTCTCATAGTCGATCAAGCATGCTCCGGTACACTGGCCTTTCATTAAGTTCCAGTGTATGTCTGACACCAATTTCGACGCGGCATGAATGGTGTCATGTCCCGCCCTGAAACCGAATTGGTTATCGGGGATTATATTCTTTTCCTCAACCCATTTGGACAATGATCTATTAATTACTGATTCAAAAACCTTGCTGATATTCGGGAGCAGACTTATTGACCGAAGATTAGCAGGGTTACTTTTATCTTTACCCTTTTTGGGTATTGGGTACACCACTGCCGTCTTCCAGTGTCCTGGAAAATGGGCGTTGTTTAATGCATTGTTAAACAGAGTGGTATATATGTCTATGGCCACCAGGGGCAAATGTTTCAGGACGATGTTGGGAACACCGTCCACCCCAGACGACTTCTTATTGTTTAGACGGCGAAAAGTTAGCAGGAGATCAGTTTTCGTAGTGAGAAGAGAGTTTGCTTGTGCCTCAGGAACATTGTTCGCTGGGCAGTCTTCACTGAACTCGATGATTCTTCGGTTCTCGGATTTCCAGACCTCGATCTCATTAGTTATTCTGAAGTGGTTCAGCAGGGCCCTATTTTCAAGGTCAAAATTCGGCCGAACACAAGTGTTCACCGAATAAATTCCCTGGTAGTAGGCCCCCACTAGATCCACTTTCTCCTGCTCGTCCTCTATACAGTAATTATCGTCAACAATACTGGTTTCTTCGGGATCTATGTTCGCAGACCTCAGTAGTTCCTGGTTAGCCAGGGTCCTGAGGATACGCAACTTGTCCAACCGGTTATGTGTTTTACTCCTAAAGATTTTATTTATCTGTGGGAACATGCTCGCGCTATTAGTTTGAATAGCACGAATCTTTTTGTTCCAGTACAGATTCACAGACTGTGAGAATTGTTGTTTGAGGAGTTGTTGGAGGTTTTTCATAACCGATTTAAGAGTTGCGATCTCCGGACTCTGTCTATCCTGGAACTGGCGGTGTAGGGATTTCAGTCTCGTCAGTATTCTACTTTTATGTTTTTGTAGTGCGTCGATTGTAGCGTTCTTGTAACAGTCTGTACTGTTCTTTTTCTTTGTCCGTGGTATGGTTTTGTCCATAGTCTGCACAATGAGGTTGTCCATATCTTTCAGATATGCATCAATCTCATTGTTGGTCAGATTCCTAGTTGTGGGAGGTAATAGTCCGTTATTCTGTATTGCCCTCTCCATAGCCTTCTCGAACTTTGGCCAGTGCATCTTTTGGTAGGCAAAAGGATGCACTTCGCAATATTCGAGGAGTTCCATGGAGTCGTCAGGGACTTGTACTGTTATTTCCAGTCCTTGGTGGTCGCTGTCGTACGGCACTGTCGTTAGACAGTTTGTCACGTTTGTGTTTACCCCTAGTACGGCCATCCGAGAGTCTAACAAGCATATATCCAGAAAAGAACCGCCATTTGGGTATGATGGCATGTCCGTAGCGTAAAGATTTACTTTTCGCTGAATTCTATTCTGAGCCAACCAGTCCTTCAGTTGGTTGCCCCTGATGTTAGCCGTTTGATTTCCCCATGCTTCATGGCGTGCGTTTAAATCTCCGGCCAATAAGTAAAAATTTTGCTCCGACTCCAGGTGGAGAGTTTGAAAAAGAGAGCTCATTTCCTCTATAAATAGTCTGGATTGGGAGGTTTGGGGTGCGTACGCGGCAATTATATACAGCCTTCTGCCACTAGACAGAGGGAGGTATATAACGCACGCTTCTAACACCCGAAACTTTGCGATGTCCCTGCTATACATGATCTTGTGTTTAAGGGTGGTCTTTACTAGTACTAGTAGGCCCCCAGCTTGTGTGGCATTAGGTCTATCTCTCCTAATTACCACATAATCTTTGTAATCCACTTTGTGCTTCTCGCTTAGTTTGGTTTCACTAGCAAGAAGCACATCAGGATTTTCGTTTTGCAAAAGGGTCAGCAAATTCGCCCTTCTCTCGTTTCTTATCAACGAATTGACGTTCACCGCAATGACCTTGATCGTGTCCTCCCTGCGTAAAGCCATTAAACAGCTTACCCAGAGATGGTTTCTGTCGTAAAGAAGGAATATACTAAGTCTAAACGGGCGTTTTGCTCGTTTAGTTGTTTTTGTAGCTGAGCGATTTGCCCTTGAATTGATAGGAGAACCGCTTTCAGCTCGCTGTCCCCAGAACTTGCTGCAGGCGCAGCTTTTGGGACTTGCTGTTTGGTTGTCTGGGCTCCAGCCGCCATTTGGGCGAAGGACATACCAGGTACAACTAAATTTTTAAACATTTGCCCCTTACGGTCTTGTTGGGCCTGTATTTGTTCTTTACGCGCCTTAATGCGTTGCTTGAACTCTGCATATTTAGGACATCCTCTATAATTAGCAGGATGTCCATTGGATCTGCAGAGTACACAGAATAACTTGTTTTTATCCGCGACTTTTTCCCTCCCAAGAGGGCATTCGCCTTGATTGTGGGTTTTCTCACATTTGACGCACCTAAAAGCCATTTGGCAGTTAGCTGCGGCATGTCCAAACCTTTGGCAGCGCATACATTGCAGGATGTCTGCTTTTTTATTTATTTTCTCCCAAGTTACAACATGGAAGTTGAGATACCTAATATTTTTTAGGTTATCCAAACGACTATCGGGAGTTAATTGGACCAAGAATATCGGAAGCTGCCTCTTAGTAGCACGCGAATAGCTCGTATTGAATTTTTTAACTGCGGAAAATTTCAAATTTTCTACCGCGAGAGACTGGAGTTCGTTCAAGAGCTCCTGAGTGTCACAATCGGGGTCGAGACCTTTCAAGAGGACACTTTGCAATTTTTCACTTTTTGCAGTATATGTGAAGAATTGGGTATTCGCCCTTTCCAGGATGCTTCTCATTTTTTTAAAATCTTCGAAATTACTTAAAACTAGAGCGTGTTTAATACCGCTAAATCTTTTTACATAAAAGTTGGTATGCTTTAATACCTGTCTAGCTATTCTGATTGTGTCAGCAGGTTGCTGATGAAAAATATTAATAGGTGGTACCTTATCTTTTTTTTGTTGTTTTTGCTGCTGCTGGGGTTGTTGTTGTTGTTGTTGTTGCTGCGGCGCTCGCTGCGGCGCTTGCTGTTTTAATTCTTGTTGTTGTTGTTGCTGCTGGTTTGCTCCTACTTTTGGCTTAGGCAGTCTAGGAAAGTTTTTTTCCTTCACCTCATCGATTAGTTTTTGTAGTCTGGCTTCATCTTCATCATTTTCAGTAGCCAGCTCTTTAAAGCTATTACCCAGGCCTTTGTACTTGCCTGGGTCGGGGTCGTAGGAAGACGACTCTGCATCTGAGTCTGTCATCACTACGGTGCATGTAACCGTGGTTCCAGACCCGGACGCCGTTGGACTTTGCTTTTTGCCAACTTTGGCTCGCTGTACGAGATTTGGCATGATTTTTATTTTACGCCGCCGTTTGTGTACGCCACGACGTTCATAAGTTTCTTCACCGTCACTGTTTATAATTTTTTTGCCTTCTTGGTCCTTATCTTTATTTTTCTGCAATGATTTTGCATCACTATCACTAGTGCCCGCGGCACTTTTCATTTTTTCCGTTTGAGACATGCCACTTTCGTGTACATGCTCTGCACTAAGTCTTTTGTCTATTACCTCGTTTATTTTTTTTTTCTATCGGTTTTTGAAATTTATTATGATATTTAATCTTCTAATGAAAAAAATACAAAACTTTGTCACGCACTGGAGTTAAACCGTAAGCAATATAGCACTGGGTATCTTCACGACCCTTCAGGACCCGACGCTCTACTCACTCGCCCATCGGGCTGCTGCCAGATTTACAACAATAAAGTAATTTGTTCGGTGCCCATGAAATGTTTAGGTTGAACTTTAACAGGTTGAATTTTAACAGTTTTTTCTGCCTAACTTCGAACTCCGTTATCAGAATTTAGAAAAAATTTAACGGGACCACCGTGGGAAGCTCCCCCTTCAAATGAACCAAAAAAAAAAGCAAAAAAGTTATTGGGTTACAAAGTTATGCGTGAACAGGACCACAAAATACCTACACGTCGAATTGAGTAACCTCCTCTTTTTTTGAAGTCGGTTAAAAATGAGATAGTTTGGAAAACAGTTGAAATCACGTTAATTAGCTGGGTCTTCCCCAGGCAATATACACACCTTATGAATAGGGCGCTTTATAGTGTTAGTTTGAGTTTTAATTGTTATAACTCGCACTATTCCATCACTTCCACAATGAACTTGAAGAATTCTTCCCAACATCCATGAACGTGGAGTGTTCAGTTGGTCTTTTACAACCACTAAATCTCCGACCTTGGGGTTTTCCACCTTCTTTCACCACCTTGGTCGATTTTGCAGATGATTTAGGTATTCCTTAGACCATCTATTCCAAAAATGACTTTGTAATGTTTGTAAATATTTCCACCTGTTTAATGAAGTGCATTTGTTATCATTAGCTTCAGGAGGGGCTAACAATGGTCGTCCTATTAGAAAATGCCCAGGTGTTAGGGCTTGCAAATCACTTGGGTCATCCGTGAGAGGTAATAAAGGTCTAGAATTTAAGCATGCCTCGATTTGCGTTAATGCAGTTGAAAATTCTTCATAAGTTAAGTTGGAGTCTTGTAATACTCGTTTTAAATGGTATTTGACAGATTTCACACCTGCCTCCCACAGACCTCCGAAGTGTGGAGCTGAAGGTGGGTTAAAATGCCAGTTAATACCTTGTATAGTGAAATGATTTTCAACGTTCTTGAAGCACTGTGCAAGGTGTGAGTTTAATTCTGAGTTAGCTCCAATAAAATTTGACCCACAGTCTGAATATATATCAGAACACAGACCGCGGCGGCTAATAAATCTTTTTAATGCTGCTAAGAAAGCTGCCGTGGACATATCGGATACGGTTTCTAAGTGAATTGCCTTTGTGGTCATACATATAAATATGCAAATATACCCTTTATACGTCTTAACACCACGATATTTTGACATTTTGAGCTGAAATGGGCCTGCGAAATCAATTCCTACCTTAGAGAATGGAAATGACGCGATGACCCTTGATGGTGGAAGAGCACCCATCAATTGCGGCTGTGGTTTTGCAGATAATTTAAAACAGTGAATGCATTTATGAAGAATTTGTTTAATCGATTGACGACCTTTTGGTATCCAATACTCATTTCGGAGAGTGTTTAAAACCAGCCCTGTTCCTCCATGAAGCGTTAATTTGTGAGTGTACTCAATAAGTAATTTGGTGAAATGATGCTTCGGGGTTACCTGGTGTTTTTGTGAGGTGGGAATTTTTGCATGCGTGAGCCTACCTCCCACTTTAATTAATTGATTTTCATCAAGATAGGGATTTAGTGGAAGTAATGTACTTTGAGTAGACACCTGCAACCCTTGACTTAGAGCCTGATATTCTTTTACGAAAATTTGTTTTTGTAAAGAATGAATTAACTTAATTTTCGCATCTCGTAATTCCTGAACAGTTAGATTTGGTGAATTAATTGGGCAAGAAGTTTTGAGCCTATAAGAAATCGTAAAACGTAAGCAATCACTCGAATGAGTTTAGTGTAAGAAGAAAATGATTCTATTATGTTGGAAGATATATGTGACAACAAAGAGTAAGGTAAATGATTTTTCCGCATTTCTGGTATTTGATTAAGAGTCGTGTTTAAGTTTTTTGGCCAAGAAGACTCAATCTCTTGGAGCCATTTTGGTCCATACCACCATAAATCAAAGATCTTTAATTCGCTTACATTTAAGCCACGAGAACCACAATCTGCAGGGTTATCCTTCGAACGAACATAACGCCAAGGGATTGACGGGAGTAATTCTTGAATTTGACTCACCCTATTAGCCACGAAGGTATTGAGTTTGTGCGGGGAGCATTGAATCCAATTGAGTACAATTGTCGAATCGGTCCAAGCAAATGTCATTACAGAGGAATAATTTAATTCCCTTTTCACTTTGTGTAGTAATTTTGCCAGAAGATGCGCACCAGATAATTCCAGTCGAGGAAGCGTCATGGGTTTCACCGGAGCTACCTTTGTTTTAGCTGTTAAAAGATTAACCTTGGACCGACCTTGTTCATCGACAACTCTAACATAAACTACCGCAGCATAGGCGAGCTGTGAAGCATCAGAAAATCCGTGAAGTTGGATGGTTGAATTTGAATAAGTTTGGAGCCACCTTGGTATTTTGATAGTAGAGATTTGAGGAAATTGATGCTGGAATTCTTGCCATTCCTTTTGAATGGATGCAGTAACTGGCTCATCCCATGAAGATCTGAGAAGCCATAAACTTTGCATCAGAATTTTTCCTTTAATCACGTATGGCGATATCCAACCCAATGGATCAAATAACCCCGCAACACCTGACAAAATCTGCCGTTTTGTGCACACGCCAGATTTTGATTCTGGATATTGCAAGGTAAAATGGTCCGTTGCTGGATGCCAGATTAGGCCTAAAGCCTTTACCTTTTCATCATGTGAGAAAGTTAATGTTGTTTTTAATTCTCTTTTGTCTTCAGGGATTGCGGCAAGGACTTCAGCATCATTACTTGACCACTTTCGAAGGTTAAAACCTAATAAAAGTAGTAATTGGGTTAACTCGTGATACAATGAAATTGCTTCTGCAGCAGAATGGGTGCCAGTAATGGCATCATCAACATAGAAATCATGGGTAATTACTTGAGCTGCTGTAGGAAACCTTTTTTGTTCATCCTTTGCTAGTTGATGAAGCGTTTTAATTGCCAAATATGGGGCAGAGGTTGTTCTAAAGGTTACTCTTGTCATTTCAAACTCTTTAATAGAATCAAAAGGTGTAGGTCGCCATAGGAGACGATGATAGGTTCGATCTGAAGGGTGAAGATGTATCATTCTATACATCTTTTCTATGTCTGCTGACATCGCGTATTTAAATCTTCGCCATCTAAGCAAGATTGAATATAGATCAGATTGTAGGACGGGGCCAGGATGCATGTAGTCGTTCAGCGACTTTCCGTTGGAGGTTTTAGCTGAAGCATCAAATACTATTCGCACTTTTGAAGTTGTGCTGTCCTTAAGAACAGCGTGGTGTGGCATGTAATATGAAGATGAAGCTTTATCTTGAGTTACGGGTATCATATGGCGTAAGTCCAAATATTCTTGGAGAATTTTTGTATACTCGGATTGTAAACTCAAATTTCGTGACAATTTTGACTCAAGAGAGGCTAATCGTTTTGAAGCTAAGGCTTTAGAGGCTCCGATGTTGGGAGCTTGACCATTAAGGAAAGGGATTTTTACTTGATATGCACCTGAGGGTAATCTACATACCGAATTTTTATTAAGGGTTTCGCACTCCTCTTCAGCCTGGCTATATCTTGTTTGCACTGGTATCTCCTCGGTCTCCCAGAAAGAACGCAATCTTATATTGAGATCATCTTCTACATACCTTTGTATCGTTCACTTGTACATTAAAAGATTGTATGGCTGACCTTTCTTCTTTTGCATGTACTGGGCCAATTAATAACCAACCAAAGATGGAATTTTGAGCTGCGGGAGTGCCAGTAGGGCCTTTAATTAATCCTTCTAGAATTAGAGTAGTATATACATCAGCACCAAGTAGTAGGTCAATTTTTCCTGGCAGGTAGTAATGGGGGTCAGCAAGATTAAGATTGTCTAAATGAGCCAACGTTGTTTTTGGGAGATGTGAAGCTGGCGATATGGATGTAATTGTTGGAACAACCAGTGCTGTAACAGAAAGTTGAGATGAAGATGGCGAATTTATCGAATGTATGTACTTCGAACTCCAATAGTTTATCTGCAGGTGTTTTTAGATCACATATACCTATGACAGTAACTGAAGTTGAGGAGCTTCTTATTTTAAGCTGTTTAGCGATAGTTTGAGTAATAAATGATACCTCTGACCCTGTATCAATAAGAGCTCTTAGAATTATCCCACCGTTTTTTGTAGGTATTTTAACTATTGCAGTCGACAATAGGGCCTTTGATAAAGATTTTTTGTGCTTGGCATTACTTGATAACTGCGTATTAAATAATACGGTAGTCTCAATATTATTCTTTTTGTCATGCACATCATCTTGGTTAGGTTTTAATGATAATTTTGATGGTGTTCGAGTACCAGGTTTCGTTCGTGGAGATGTACCTTTTGTGGAGCCGTTATGCAATAAGGTGTGATGTCTTTTATTACATTTCCAACAATTGCATTTGCTTGTGCATACCAAGGTAGAATGCGAGCTAGATAGGCAATTAACACAGAGCTTACTTGATTTAACAATCTGATATTTTTGTGGGAATGGAAGTTTCTCAAAAGTAGGACATAACTTTAATTTATGGTGTTCCTTGCAGCAAACACAAGCTTCTGTTGTAGTCGAGGCAAAATGTGTGAGAAATTTCGTATTTGAGCTATTAGACGGACGTTGTGGAATATTGGTTTTATGATCAGCTATGGCCTCTAACATTCGGAAGCGTTTCTCTAAGAATTGTCTGAGTCTATCAAATGTGGGGAGTGAAGATGCCCCATCAAGCTCGACTTCCCACATCCTACGAGTTTCCGTAGGGAGCCTTTGAACAATCAAATATATAAGGAGAGGATCCCAATTTGAAGTGTTAATGCCTAAGGCATCCAGTTCACAAAGACACTCATTTGATTTGTCTAAAAAGGTTTTTATTGAATTGACTGATTCACTTGACACTGACTTGAGATTAAACAAAATCTTCAGCTGAGCATTAACCAATACTCTATTATTGTTGTATCTTTTTAGCAACACATTCCATGCTGTTTCATAATTAGCATCAGTTACCTGAAATTTACAATAGTCCCGAAATTGTGTAATTCGTTCAGAAATGTATTCCTTTGTCCTTTTAATCAATGCTGTTTTTTTATAATTTTTCATAGATTTGTTTAGCAACTCTATGTACACCTTTTGCAACTCTAGCGCATCATTAAAGCTTGTATTGCTGGTCATTTTAAAGGTCACTTACACTTCACACTTGTATTAATAGAAATATATAATGTAATAAACAATAAATATAAGTTCAGATACCTGAAATGAGTTTTGTTAATAAAAGTTTTGAGCACTAGGCTTTTACAGAAATGGTTTAAATTAAGGCAACCTGCCTGTTAAAAGGCTATAAAGTTGAAACCCTAATATCGAGTGAAAAGATTCCGTATTGAAATATGAACAATAAGTTTGTTTTTTGCCGCTAGGCTCATAAACAATAAAATAGTTTTGGTGTATATCACCTTTGGAGTAGCTTAATTTAAAGCAACCTGCCTCTTGAAGATAATAAAGTTGGTGCACTAAGCTAGAGTAAGATAGTTGCTTACTAGAGTGTGAGCATGAAGCTCGTGTGGCGATAATTTAGATGTGTGTAACACCTTGTGATTAATAATAATTCAAAAACCGATAAAATTAGGTTTTGAGTATTAGCCTCAAGTGAATTATTACAATAATAGAAGATAATCACTATGCTCAGGTAAATATAGCTTGGTGTGTAAAACCTTGCAATTGATTGAAGAGGAAGAACTTGGCCTTGACAATATAATATAAACTTGAGGACAAGGCTCGATTGAAGTATGTATGTAATGGATAATGAGCACTAAGATTAAGAGATAAATGATTAAAGTATATAAAGTATATGCAACTTATTAGGATTTGAAGTTGTTGAGAATTAATTTTGAATAGGATATCTCAATAATGAGTATGGAAATTAGTCTCATGTAAAAAATAGCTAGGCTTGTAAGACCATGCTATAGAAGTTAATAAGGTTTGAGCACTGATGTTACATAACCTTTGACTAATGATGTCTTGAAAATAATTGCACTAGATGAGGAATTTAGCCTCCACCTAATAGATTCTCTCTTTCAGAAAAGGCACCTTCACTATAAATGATGAATAACCTTTGAGTCCTAGATTTAGGAAAAAATGCAAAAAATTGATAGCCTATGTTGAGAGTATGAACTTCTTCAAGAGGTGGTTAACTTGTTATATAATGAGATTCCTAACTTGACTGCGCACTGAGAATGGGAGCTTTATCCGGCTCGAAGGACCATGTTTAAATTTCCGTAAAAAATCTGAATCAATTGTTTTTGTTAATTTTTCCGGCACACAGCCCCACAATCCCAGCGCCCAGTGGTCAACAAAAATAAAAACTGTATAAACAAATACAATTCTAAATTTATTAACACTTTTAACTATAAATTATAATTCATGTAAATAATTTCAAAAATACGTTATAATTCAAAAAATAGCAAGAGTAAACCGTAGATTATATAATATAAAATTCAATTTAATATATATTCAAATAAAATCCAAATTTTTATTTTCAAGATTCACTCGAAATTTATCAACTCAAATTTTAACTAGGCAAGATATAGAATAATATTGTAAATCACCATACCACTTGAATAAAATGCAATCAATATACATATATGTAAAAGGAAAGAGATCAATATTTATACACTTACCTGGTTTTAGATGGCCACAGGTTAATATAAAAGGATAATAAGGAGGATAATAGGTAGAGAATAATATGGAGCATTACTCTGGCAATGTTACATCAATATAAAACAATTACGCAGTATATCAACCGCCATAAGGTGTAATTGTTAAAGTTAGTAATGAAGTTATTATCTTATATCAATTCTCTAACTATTCAATAAATACCTTGAGTCAAACACTTCAAGGTATTTAAATTGTTAGTATAGAATTGTGATTTATATCAAAAACTCTACAAGCCACAATTACTAGAATATTACTAGTATATCCATGTCTTATATCAAAAAACTCTACAAGACACAACTAGTAACATACATATGTATGTGTTAGTATTAAATTATGTCTTGTATCAAAAAACTCTACCAGACACAATTAGTGGAAAATTATTAATTTAAATTTACCAGAGTATATTTTGAAAGTAATTATTTTGGGACAAGAATGTTAGTAGTAGTTACTAAACTGTCAGTGCTTTGAATTCTAAAAACACAAGAATAGTAACTTATGGGGATATGAGGAAATAATTACCTGCTCGGCCGGTGGTTGGAACCCAAGAGATCGAAAAATCCATCAAGCAACATTTTTGTTCAATTGCCGACTTGGATAACGGTGTAAACCGGTTTGTTTGATAACCACCGAAGTGGGGGATAATTATCTGTGGGTGTACGTGATTTATTTTGGTTAATTAGTGTGACCATATTCAATTTTTTATTTGAGTGAAAATTTAAATTTTTTCGAGTGAATTTTGAATTTGTTCTAAATTAACTTAAAAAATATGACATGTTGGTGTGATGAATAATTCAAACAATTTTCACGCTGATTGCCATGCAGGGAAAGGTTAATGTTATTTTGTTGTTGTTGTTACTGTTGTAGTTTTGTGGATGCTGCTAATATTCCTCCATGTTGGGTAACTGGGTAGCTTCTTGTGTTCCTGCTATTATAACGCTGAAAGGAAATAATGTTTAAGATGCCCTACTGTGGTATGGTGATAATTGTCTACCTATCACAATTAGATTTTCAAACAGTATGTGCGATAGGTTGATTGATTTGCAGTCCGTGCAGTAAAACTTGAAAGCTTTTTTGTACTCAGATATGTACTTGAGTGCAGAGCGGGAGAGACCAATGCACGAAGCATGAAAAACGCTGTCACAGATCCCATTGCATGCTATCCATTCAGCGGGAGAGTCGTTAACGCCGGAGCATGTACTTTTTCTGCACTTATTCATTTTGGAAGTGATTCGTGTCTCGTGGGAAGTTCAAAGTCCAACTTGTACCGAGATTGAATTATTCTGAATAAGAATAAAATATTATCACAACAATTAGTTTTTATAAGAAACGGCACTATGATCGGCACTATCACTGCTTTAATACACCGAGGGAAAAGGCGGAAAATTAAAACTATGGTCAAATTTTAGGGCAAGGCAAGAAAACACGGTATACTTAATGCACTTTAGGTGAAGACGTCCGCACGTTGCGGTTGTTGGTTGGTTGCGGTTGTTGGTTGAATCATTTATATTAAATTATCATTATTTTGTATGGATACAAAAAGGAGTGAAATGAAATATTCATTTTGATTGATAAATTAGCTTTTATTTGCACTAATGAATTCAAATTATGTTTATTACTTTAATGAACAGATTATGTACAAGTAACAATGTGTAGTAACAAATTCATTTACAGCTTTTATACATGTCTGATATTTAACTTTGCAATCTGTGTTATTCTGTTAAGGATAGGTCGATGATAGGAAAAGTATGAAATGAATGGGAGTGTTTCAAGTGTAATGTGCCTTGAAAAAGTCAAATCGAAGGTTGTTCCTCTCAGCGTTGTTGACTTAGTAACATCTGATGTGCATTCGAGATTGTACATATCCTTCATGAATTTGAGGAATGTATCATCATTTTTCACGTTTGTGTTGAAGTCGAAATGGTACATTGGTATCAACTTGCATGATCGGATGCATATACTGCCTGTTATGCACGTACGGAAAGAGTGCTTGGTGCAGCAATATACTAATGTTTGAGACACTTGCTCCAGGATGAATATACACTGCGCCAAGTACAATTTTAAGCGTTGTATCAGCATGTAATTTCAGCCAAGCAGACCTCGCCTGTGTTTCTTATGAGACGAGTTGTGTCCGACAATTCAACGTGGAGAACTTTGGCCGTGGATGTTGATGTTAATTTTCGATAGATTGCCACTCCACCAGCTGCGTTTGTATCAGAATCCGATCGATTATTCTGCCTGGTTATACATTCATAATTATTGATTGGAACTGGATCAAAATTGTCACGCATCCACTTTTCAGTCAATACCAAATAATCCGATCTTGGTATCACGGGATCCGTTTCAATATCGGCGAAGTGCGCAGACAAACTCTGAACATTAAGGTTTGTCACTACAGTTTGCCCAACGTTATTACCGTCATCACAAAATTTCACTGCTTTCGAAGTGATTGTTTGAAGGGTGTGTCCACGGAGTCGAATGTATTCGTTACGGACATCTCGCGTAGTCTGTAAGTCGTTCCCATCTCGTCCGTGTTTGAAGATAAAAGGCACATCTTTTTCCGTGATGATGTGCAAGCCGTCTTTATTCGTTACCCGACTCAGCGCCACGTACACCAATTGTTGTGGTTGCTCCGAGGAGTATTTATAGTCCAAGAGCTGGTGACAGATTTGCAAAGTGATTTTGCAGAGGATGGGCCTTTGATATATGTTAGATTACTTAAAGCACAACTGATTAAGACTAATCGCCAATTCGAGTCTACTTAAGTTTTAATTTTATGACCTTTCGAACTTGTAGATTTTTTGACCATGAAAAAAGTGATATTGCAGAGGATGGGACTTGGTATATAGGTAAATTGGGTTGCTCCCACCTCATATTCCGATTGCCATCTCGTTTGGAGGTTAGGTTTGAATATTGGGAATTTTTGAAAATGTCGGTTTGGTCCAGTTGAACAAAGTGATATTGCAGAGGATGGCATTTGGTATAATGGTGAGATAGACCACCAATAGCCCAAATTCGGGTGCCCATCTCATATGTAATCAAGATTGCCATTTTGGCGGCTTTTGATTTTGTGGCTATTTTGGGTATGACCCAAGTGATTTTGCAGGAGATGGGATTTGAACATTAGGATTCGTTACGACATATATAATACTTCTCCACTTGCCCATCTCTTTCCTATTTGTAGAAACCCATGCCATCTCCAGTTGAAGTTGGAAAATCGTAAAATCAAGTTTTATATATTAAATTTAGTTAAAATGAGTGTATATACACATCTGGTAGCATATTTATGGCATATTTTTAAGATATAATGAGTAGTTGGGTATTGTATGTGATTAAATAAAAGTAAAACTCCACCGTCGCATGGTCCCAAGGCTAGGGTGTGAAAGGAGGAGGGTGGTCGACCTGCCGAGTTGACCAGAATCGTTCACTATGATGACCGAAGAAACTAGGTAAGGAACCTCATTTTTCAAAGCGGCACCGACAGCAGCGTATACGTTGCGAACACGTCCCGCTCGGACCGCCAGCTAACGGATCAAAGAAGAAGAAGAAATAAAAGTAAAACATCATTTTCAGATAAATAATGAGTGATATACTTTTATCAAAAATAAATTGATTTTCTTTTTTCCAATTTTCAAATTTTTTATTTGTATATTCATAATAATAAATACTAATATTACTTTTTATATACATAAATATGATAGACTCATTAACTATCGCGAATATAAAACTCTAGCTAAAGAATTTTCAGTAAATTTAAAAATCTTTTTTTCCTCATTATTATCAGTGCATAAGAAAAAGAAACACTTTAATGATGAATTATCATACCCAGACATTTTTTTTAACTTTTTTTTTAACAAGCATTTCAAATAACCACGTTAACTGAAAGAAATTAAAACAAAAAGCAAACTTGGTCCATTTGAATAAAAAGCAAAAAAGGGAAAGTTGAAGATAATATATGTATAAGAGAGCACACGCATTATACAGGGATGCAGGTAGAAACATTTCACGTCACCCTGCCTTTAACACAGGGCTGTAAAAAAAATTAATTTTTTTTCTGTTTGACCTCTAACTAAATGTTAACTCATTAGGGTATTCATGATCTGTGTTATTTGTGTTATTCGTGTTATTTATACTAAATCGAAAATAAAACTCATAGTAAATGACATTTGTTTAACATGAATAACACAAATAACACAAATAACGCAGATCATGAATACCCCTATTATTTTTTTTAAATCTTTTTAGTAAGTAGAGTTTTTTTTAAAAAAAAACCGAAATTGGTTGTACCCCTAAAACCAGCAAATTTTCCTCAGGAGTTTCCATTCATGAGTTATTCCGTTTTAAAGATTTCAAATACTCATACCCCCTAATCCGCAAGTGGTATGGGTCTTCAGACATTCAATAAATTCTCTGTTGGACAACGTGGCTAATATTTTTAGGGGTGATTGGATGTATTTGGAGAAAAAAAAAAGCTCTAGAGAGGAACCTATCCCCACTACCCACTAGATACAGGGTGTTTACGAAAGAAAAACATATATTTTTTAAAATCTACTTAAACTTGAATAACTCCTAAACTAATTAACGTAGACCAACATAATTAGGTTCACATTTTAGATAAATGTGTATTATTTTATTTGATATTAAGAAAAGAATTCCGTTAAGAAGGTATTTAGTTAAAAGCGTGAGGAAAATCCTAATATTTTAGCATTTGCTCATATTTTGAACCTAATATGTATACATATCTTATAAACGAAATCACTCAAGTTTTTGCTCTTTATGCTAAATAAAATAATACACATTTAACTAAAATATGAACCTAATAACGTTGGTCTACGATAATTAGTTTAGGAGTTAACATTTAGTTAGGGGACTTCGTTAGAATTTTGCTCTAACGTCAATCAACCTATTTTTCTCAATTAAACTGAAAATATTAATGGAAAGGAGATGGGATTGAAAATCTAGCATTTGGTAGATACCAAGAACCTATGGTCCAAATTTTGGGTTCTGCAAAATCACTTGGGTCATACCCAAAATGGCTACAAAATCAAAAGCCGCCAAAATGGAAACCTTGATTACATATGAGATGGGCACCCGAATTTGGGCTATTGGTGGTCTATCTCACCATTATACCAAATCCCATCCTCTGCAATATCACTTTGTTCAACTGGACCAAACCGACATTTTCAAAAATTCCCAAAATTCAAACCTAACCTCCAAACGAGATGGCAATCGGAATATGAGGTGGGAGCAACCCAATTTACCTATATACCAAGTCCCATCCTCTGCAATATCACTTTTTTCATGGTCAAAAAATCTACAAGTTCAAAAGGTCATAAAATGCTATGCTCAGGTAAATATAGCTTGGTGTGTAAAACCTTGCAATTGATTGAAGAGGAAGAACTTGGCCTTGACAATATAATATAAACTTGAGGACAAGGCTCGATTGAAGTATGTATGTAATGGATAATGAGCACTAAGATTAAGAGATAAATGATTAAAGTATATAAAGTATATGCAACTTATTAGGATTTGAAGTTGTTGAGAATTAATTTCGAATAGGATATCTCAATGATGAGTATGGAAATTAGTCTCATGTAAAAAATAGCTAGGCTTGTAAGACCATGCTATAGAAGTTAATAAGGTTTGAGCACTGATGTTACATAACCTTTGACTAATGATGTCTTGAAAATAATTGCACTAGATGAGGAATTTAGCCTCCACCTAATAGATTCTCTCTTTCAGAAAAGGCACCTTCACTATAAATGATGAATAACCTTTGAGTCCTAGATTTAGGAAAAAATGCAAAAAATTGATAGCCTATGTTGAGAGTATGAACTTCTTCAAGAGGTGGTTAACTTGTTATATAATGAGATTCCTAACTTGACTGCGCACTGAGAATGGGAGCTTTATCCGGCTCGAAGGACCATGTTTAAATTTCCGTAAAAAATCTGAATCAATTGTTTTTGTTAATTTTTCCGGCACACAGCCCCACAATCCCAGCGCCCAGTGGTCAACAAAAATAAAAACTGTATAAACAAATACAATTCTAAATTTATTAACACTTTTAACTATAAATTATAATTCATGTAAATAATTTCAAAAATACGTTATAATTCAAAAAATAGCAAGAGTAAACCGTAGATTATATAATATAAAATTCAATTTAATATATATTCAAATAAAATCCAAATTTTTATTTTCAAGATTCACTCGAAATTTATCAACTCAAATTTTAACTAGGCAAGATATAGAATAATATTGTAAATCACCATACCACTTGAATAAAATGCAATCAATATACATATATGTAAAAGGAAAGAGATCAATATTTATACACTTACCTGGTTTTAGATGGCCACAGGTTAATATAAAAGGATAATAAGGAGGATAATAGGTAGAGAATAATATGGAGCATTACTCTGGCAATGTTACATCAATATAAAACAATTACGCAGTATATCAACCGCCATAAGGTGTAATTGTTAAAGTTAGTAATGAAGTTATTATCTTATATCAATTCTCTAACTATTCAATAAATACCTTGAGTCAAACACTTCAAGGTATTTAAATTGTTAGTATAGAATTGTGATTTATATCAAAAACTCTACAAGCCACAATTACTAGAATATTACTAGTATATCCATGTCTTATATCAAAAAACTCTACAAGACACAACTAGTAACATACATATGTATGTGTTAGTATTAAATTATGTCTTGTATCAAAAAACTCTACCAGACACAATTAGTGGAAAATTATTAATTTAAATTTACCAGAGTATATTTTGAAAGTAATTATTTTGGGACAAGAATGTTAGTAGTAGTTACTAAACTGTCAGTGCTTTGAATTCTCAAAACACAAGAATAGTAACTTATGGGGATATGAGGAAATAATTACCTGCTCGGCCGGTGGTTGGAACCCAAGAGATCGAAAAATCCATCAAGCAACATTTTTGTTCAATTGCCGACTTGGATAACGGTGTAAACCGGTTTGTTTGATAACCACCGAAGTGGGGGATAATTATCTGTGGGTGTACGTGATTTATTTTGGTTAATTAGTGTGACCATATTCAATTTTTTATTTGAGTGAAAATTTAAATTTTTTCGAGTGAATTTTGAATTTGTTCTAAATTAACTTAAAAAATATGACATGTTGGTGTGATGAATAATGCAAACAATTTTCACGCTGATTGCCATGCAGGGAAAGGTTAATGTTATTTTGTTGTTGTTGTTACTGTTGTAGTTTTGTGGATGCTGCTAATATTCCTCCATGTTGGGTAACTGGGTAGCTTCTTGTGTTCCTGCTATTATAACGCTGAAAGGAAATAATGTTTAAGATGCCCTACTGTGGTATGGTGATAATTGTCTACCTATCACAATTAGATTTTCAAACAGTATGTGCGATAGGTTGATTGATTTGCAGTCCGTGCAGTAAAACTTGAAAGCTTTTTTGTACTCAGATATGTACTTGAGTGCAGAGCGGGAGAGACCAATGCACGAAGCATGAAAAACGCTGTCACAGATCCCATTGCATGCTATCCATTCAGCGGGAGAGTCGTTAACGCCGGAGCATGTACTTTTTCTGCACTTATTCATTTTGGAAGTGATTCGTGTCTCGTGGGAAGTTCAAAGTCCAACTTGTACCGAGATTGAATTATTCTGAATAAGAATAAAATATTATCACAACAATTAGTTTTTATAAGAAACGGCACTATGATCGGCACTATCACTGCTTTAATACACCGAGGGAAAAGGCGGAAAATTAAAACTATGGTCAAATTTTAGGGCAAGGCAAGAAAACACGGTATACTTAATGCACTTTAGGTGAAGACGTCCGCACGTTGCGGTTGTTGGTTGGTTGCGGTTGTTGGTTGAATCATTTATATTAAATTATCATTATTTTGTATGGATACAAAAAGGAGTGAAATGAAATATTCATTTTGATTGATAAATTAGCTTTTATTTGCACTAATGAATTCAAATTATGTTTATTACTTTAATGAACAGATTATGTACAAGTAACAATGTGTAGTAACAAATTCATTTACAGCTTTTATACATGTCTGATATTTAACTTTGCAATCTGTGTTATTCTGTTAAGGATAGGTCGATGATAGGAAAAGTATGAAATGAATGGGAGTGTTTCAAGTGTAATGTGCCTTGAAAAAGTCAAATCGAAGGTTGTTCCTCTCAGCGTTGTTGACTTAGTAACATCTGATGTGCATTCGAGATTGTACATATCCTTCATGAATTTGAGGAATGTATCATCATTTTTCACGTTTGTGTTGAAGTCGAAATGGTACATTGGTATCAACTTGCATGATCGGATGCATATACTGCCTGTTATGCACGTACGGAAAGAGTGCTTGGTGCAGCAATATACTAATGTTTGAGACACTTGCTCCAGGATGAATATACACTGCGCCAAGTACAATTTTAAGCGTTGTATCAGCATGTAATTTCAGCCAAGCAGACCTCGCCTGTGTTTCTTATGAGACGAGTTGTGTCCGACAATTCAACGTGGAGAACTTTGGCCGTGGATGTTGATGTTAATTTTCGATAGATTGCCACTCCACCAGCTGCGTTTGTATCAGAATCCGATCGATTATTCTGCCTGGTTATACATTCATAATTATTGATTGGAACTGGATCAAAATTGTCACGCATCCACTTTTCAGTCAATACCAAATAATCCGATCTTGGTATCACGGGATCCGTTTCAATATCGGCGAAGTGCGCAGACAAACTCTGAACATTAAGGTTTGTCACTACAGTTTGCCCAGCGTTATTACCGTCATCACAAAATTTCACTGCTTTCGAAGTGATTGTTTGAAGGGTGTGTCCACGGAGTCGAATGTATTCGTTACGGACATCTCGCGTAGTCTGTAAGTCGTTCCCATCTCGTCCGTGTTTGAAGATAAAAGGCACATCTTTTTCCGTGATGATGTGCAAGCCGTCTTTATTCGTTACCCGACTCAGCGCCACGTACACCAATTGTTGTGGTTGCTCCGAGGAGTATTTATAGTCCAAGAGCTAGTGACAGATTTGCAAAGTGATTTTGCAGAGGATGGGCCTTTGATATATGTTAGATTACTTAAAGCACAACTGATTAAGACTAATCGCCAATTCGAGTCTACTTAAGTTTTAATTTTATGACCTTTCGAACTTGTAGATTTTTTGACCATGAAAAAAGTGATATTGCAGAGGATGGGACTTGGTATATAGGTAAATTGGGTTGCTCCCACCTCATATTCCGATTGCCATCTCGTTTGGAGGTTAGGTTTGAATATTGGGAATTTTTGAAAATGTCGGTTTGGTCCAGTTGAACAAAGTGATATTGCAGAGGATGACATTTGGTATAATGGTGAGATAGACCACCAATAGCCCAAATTCGGGTGCCCATCTCATATGTAATCAAGATTGCCATTTTGGCGGCTTTTGATTTTGTGGCTATTTTGGGTATGACCCAAGTGATTTTGCAGGAGATGGGATTTGAACATTAGGATTCGTTACGACATATATAATACTTCTCCACTTGCCCATCTCTTTCCTATTTGTAGAAACCCATGCCATCTCCAGTTGAAGTTGGAAAATCGTAAAATCAAGTTTTATATATTAAATTTAGTTAAAATGAGTGTATATACACATCTGGTAGCATATTTATGGCATATTTTTAAGATATAATGAGTAGTTGGGTATTGTATGTGATTAAATAAAAGTAAAACTCCACCGTCGCATGGTCCCAAGGCTAGGGTGTGAAAGGAGGAGGGTGGTCGACCTGCCGAGTTGACCAGAATCGTTCACTATGATGACCGAAGAAACTAGGTAAGGAACCTCATTTTTCAAAGCGGCACCGACAGCAGCGTATACGTTGCGAACACGTCCCGCTCGGACCGCCAGCTAACGGATCAAAGAAGAAGAAGAAATAAAAGTAAAACATCATTTTCAGATAAATAATGAGTGATATACTTTTATCAAAAATAAATTGATTTTCTTTTTTCCAATTTTCAAATTTTTTATTTGTATATTCATAATAATAAATACTAATATTACTTTTTATATACATAAATATGATAGACTCATTAACTATCGCGAATATAAAACTCTAGCTAAAGAATTTTCAGTAAATTTAAAAATCTTTTTTTCCTCATTATTATCAGTGCATAAGAAAAAGAAACACTTTAATGATGAATTATCACACCCAGACATTTTTTTTAACTTTTTTTTAACAAGCATTTCAAATAACCACGTTAACTGAAAGAAATTAAAACAAAAAGCAAACTTGGTCCATTTGAATAAAAAGCAAAAAAGGGAAAGTTGAAGATAATATATGTATAAAAGAGCACACGCATTATACAGGGATGCAGGTAGAAACATTTCACGTCACCCTGCCTTTAACACAGGGCTGTAAAAAAAATTAATTTTTTTTCTGTTTGACCTCTAACTAAATGTTAACTCATTAGGGGTATTCATGATCTGTGTTATTTGTGTTATTCGTGTTATTTATACTAAATCGAAAATAAAACTCATAGTAAATGACATTTGTTTAACATGAATAACACAAATAACACAAATAACGCAGATCATGAATACCCCTATTATTTTTTTTAAATCTTTTTAGTAAGTAGAGTTTTTTTAAAAAAAAAACCGAAATTGGTTGTACCCCTAAAACCAGCAAATTTTCCTCAGGAGTTTCCATTCATGAGTTATTCCGTTTTAAAGATTTCAAATACTCATACCCCCTAATCCGCAAGTGGTATGGGTCTTCAGACATTCAATAAATTCTCTGTTGGACAACGTGGCTAATATTTTTAGGGGTGATTGGATGTATTTGGAGAAAAAAAAAGCTCTAGAGAGGAACCTATCCCCACTACCCACTAGATACAGGGTGTTTACGAAAGAAAAACATATATTTTTTAAAATCTACTTAAACTTGAATAACTCCTAAACTAATTAACGTAGACCAACATAATTAGGTTCACATTTTAGATAAATGTGTATTATTTTATTTGATATTAAGAAAAGAATTCCGTTAAGAAGGTATTTAGTTAAAAGCGTGAGGAAAATCCTAATATTTTAGCATTTGCTCATATTTTGAACCTAATATGTATACATATCTTATAAACGAAATCACTCAAGTTTTTGCTCTTTATGCTAAATAAAATAATACACATTTAACTAAAATATGAACCTAATAACGTTGGTCTACGATAATTAGTTTAGGAGTTAACATTTAGTTAGGGGACTTCGTTAGAATTTTGCTCTGACGTCAATCAACCTATTTTTCTCAATTAAACTGAAAATATTAATGGAAAGGAGATGGGATTGAAAATCTAGCATTTGGTAGATACCAAGAACCTATGGTCCAAATTTTGGGTTCTGCAAAATCACTTGGGTCATACCCAAAATGGCTACAAAATCAAAAGCCGCCAAAATGGAAACCTTGATTACATATGAGATGGGCACCCGAATTTGGGCTATTGGTGGTCTATCTCACCATTATACCAAATCCCATCCTCTGCAATATCACTTTGTTCAACTGGACCAAACCGACATTTTCAAAAATTCCCAAAATTCAAACCTAACCTCCAAACGAGATGGCAATCGGAATATGAGGTCGGAGCAACCCAATTTACCTATATACCAAGTCCCATCCTCTGCAATATCACTTTTTTCATGGTCAAAAAATCTACAAGTTCAAAAGGTCATAAAATTAAAACTTAAGTAGACTCGAATTGGCGATTAGTCTTAATCAGTTGTGCTTTAAGTAATCTAACATATATCAAAGGCCCATCCTCTGCAAAATCACTTTGCAAATCTGTCACTAGCTCTTGGACTATTATAAACAATAACAGTAAACGTCCCCCTTGCGACTTGTGAATGGCAATAGCACATGGAGGAACGCAAGGAAACTGTTTTCATTTGCAAAGTCTGGACTGAGCCTCGGTGAAGTGCGGGCGTGTGTTGTCGCCAGTCCCATTATAACGCAAAAACCGAAACAATAAATATAACTACAAAAACAACACAAAAAAACAAAAAAACTTATAACACATAAAAACTTAAAAACAAATTAATAAACCACAAAATAATACCATAAATCAAAAACAAACAATAACATAAAAAAAAATAATTATAAAACATAAACAAAAAACCAAGCAAAGGCCACCAACAACAACAACAATAACCGAAGGACCGACGGACAACACGTAAGTTTCTTCCACCCGCTTCCCGCGCTTCCTGCCGGTCGCTCCGGCGCTGCAGCCTTAATCGGTCAGCTGATGGGAGTCGTCTTGTTTTAGCAGGCATAACACTGCAACAAGGCTACTCCCGTTAGCTCCGATGGATGCATCGCCGGTGCGGCCGGCTACAAATGAGGTCATGGACCTCACGCTAAACAGTCCCCAAAGTGACAATGATTTTATAATCAATTTTTGTAACATTCGGGGACTGAATGCGAACTTCCTGGCCGTTACGTGCGAATTACTCCTCCATACCCCTGCTATTTTCGCACTGAGTGAAACCCAAGTGTTACCAGATCTTGATTTAGATCGATTTCAGGTGACAGGGTATAATTTAGTGCACAACTTTTCCGCCCATAGGGGATTAGCCATTTATATTAGGAATGACGTGGCCTTTCAGAAGGTGTACAGTAGTACATCCTCGGATTTTAATCATCTTTGGATTAAAATAATTATCCATAGCCACGTCATATTTTTCTGTTTTTTATATAGGAGTCCTAATATTAGTAATGAGGCCACCACCTCAGCTTTCGATGCTATTTCTGAACAGATTTCCGGATTTTTATTTTCCCACCCGGAAAGCGAAATCATTGTTGCGGGTGATTTCAACGTTCACAATGTACATTGGCTAAATTACTCAAATGGCACCAGTGTTCCTGGCAAAGACGCCGAGCTCTTTGCGAGCCTCAACAACTTGCACCAAATTTTCAAATGTCCGACGAGAGTCCCTGATATTTCAGGTCAAGGAGCCCATCTCCTTGACCTGTTTCTTACTTCCCACCCGACGCGGTACTCCATCAAAGTTAGCTCACCCCTTGGCAACTCGGACCATAAACTAATTAGCGCTTATTTCCCATATCCATCCTCGACCACAACCACCACAGCTCCTAAAAGAACTGTGTGGCACTATGGGAAAGCCAACTGGTTGGGTCTTATTCGCTTCTTCCAGGCCACTGACTGGGATTTGTGTTTCCGTAGTGCCAATGCGAACTATGCGGCCCTCTGTGTCACCAAAATTATTCGAGCGGGTATGCGCTTGTTCATCCCTCACTCTACCAAATCTGTGAAGCCTAGGCCGAACAAATGGTTCAATGGGGAATGTATGAACGCAATCAAAGCTAAAGAAGCCGCCTATAGAGCATACAGACGTTCGCCTAATGAGCCACTTCGTCGTGAGTACGTCAAACTTAGAAACTCCTGTAACTCCATCATCAGGAAAGTCAAATCATCATTTGATGATAGATTGAGAAGTAAGATTCTTAACTCCACTACAGGCAGCAAAAACTTCTGGTCCTTGGTAACTGCCATCAAGAAGAATTTTACTTCCTCCTCAACACCTCCTTTTATTCACAACAAGGAAGTGATAACAGAAAGCAAACCCAAGGCCGACTTATTAGCTTCTCTGTTCGCCGCAAATTCTTCTTTACCCGATGCTGCTATGTCACCCCCCACTCTCGAGAATACCACCCACTCAATGGACGGAGTTCACTTCAGGACTCGCGAGGTGTTTAGGTGTCTCAAAGAACTCGACGCCAACAAATCCACTGGTCCCGACAAAATCCCCCCTATGGTACTTAAAAAATGTGCCTCACCTTTGGCTAAACCTCTGCGCAAACTTTTTGCCCTGTCTTACTTCTCCGGAGTGTATCCCGACTCTTGGAAACTAGCTCATGTTCAGCCAATCCCAAAAAAAGGTGAAGCCAGCGACCCCTTAAACTACCGCCCAATAGCAATTACTTCTGTTCTCTCCAAAATCATGGAGACAATAATCAATAAAAGGCTGATGAAATATCTAGAATCCAACCAAATTATACACGACAGGCAATACGGCTTCAGATCTAAACGGTCTACTGGCGATCTGCTTGTGTGTTTAACCGAGCGTATCAACCAAAGCATTCACAGCTTTGGTGAGTCTAGCCTAGTTGCTCTAGATATATCAAAGGCTTTTGACAGAGTATGGCACCCAGCTCTGTTGAATAAACTCCAAGCTATTGGTATACACTTAGTTCTAAGGAACTGGATTAAGAGCTTTCTTTCATGCCGTTCAATCAAGGTAGTATTGGATGGCGTCGAATCCAACCCCCACGCCATTTCGGCCGGAGTTCCCCAGGGGTCAATTCTCTCACCCGCACTTTTTCTAATCTTCATTAATGATCTGCTCTCAATCCCCTCCAACCCACTTCACTGCTTCGCTGATGACGGTACTCTGAATTTCTCTTACTCCTTCGACAATATAAGACAAGCACGTGCCAGACCTTGTCTTTACCACCGTCAACTGATGTCGGCTTCGATCAACCGGGATATCGAATCGATTCTTCATTGGGGCGAAATGAACCGTGTCGAATTCAATGCCACAAAAACGAAGCACTGTCTGATCTCCAACAAAAATTGTACCGACCTTCCTCCTGTCTCGGTGGATGGAGAGAATCTAACGGCTGACTCAACTCTCAACGTCCTAGGGGTAACTTTAACGGAGCATCTGCGATGGAACGATCACATATTCCAAATCGCCAAACAAGCCTCCCAATGCCTTGGATTTCTCAAGAGATGCAAGTTCCTCCTCCAGCCAGCCGCATTGGCTACAATATACAAATCCTACATTCGGCCGCGCCTCGAATACAACTCGCATATCTGGGCAGGCGCCCCAAAAACCACCTTGGCTTGTCTCGACAAGGTGCAAAATCGTGCCCTCAAACTCATTGGTGATGGCCCCTTTCGCGCCTCCATAGACACCTTGAGCCACCGTAGGAATGTAGCAGCCCTCTCCATACTTTATCGCTATTACCATGGCGACTGTTCCACCGAAATTCAGGACCTCCTGCCTGCACGGCAATACTTTTCCCGCAACACAAGACTAGCCCGCTCGGCTCACCCCCATACCCTACAGCCCCCTCGTTCACGCACAATACGGTTCAGAAGTTCGTTTATGAATAGAACAATTCGATTGTGGAATGATCTCCCGCAGTCGGTATTTCCGAACTCGTACAACATCTTAGAGTTCAAACGTGAGGTTCATCGTCATTTTCTTCTACACCCTCCAGACCCCCTCTAACCTTTCCTATTCTCCTCTATTCTTCAAACCAAGCTACTACTAGACATTGCACCATGAACTGAACGACATGACGGACTGGTAGTACAAAGGGTTACACCTAAGCTTGGTTTTTTCATATAAAAAAAAAAAAAAAAAAAAAAATTTCACAGTTTTCGTCAGTGTAATATTCACTATTTTCTTATACACCGGCACCCAGTTAGGAGACAGAGTGTTTGGCTTGCTTTGCTTATTGTTGACAATTTGACAAATTTAATCTAATTAAATATTGACAACTTTAATCAATTATTAAAGATTACTACAATAAAATTTTTAAAATTACTACGGGACATAACGGGACAATGAGTCATCACTTTTCGTGCATGCAGCCGGCGTTCATCGTTTTGATAGACGTTGTCACGTCAAAAATTAAGTGACCTTATAAATATGAAACGGATTTGGTTTAACGAAGGTTTTCGAACTCTGTCGACTCGTATAAAGACGCAGTAGGCGTTCGCCAGGGCTTCTGGCGCGTAGACATCCTTTTGGATGGGTTGCCGAGGATGTATTGTCTTAATGTTCTGTATATGAGAACGAAGGCGGGACAGGAATTCTGATTCTTCAATTGGATTCTCATCAGTTGGAATTGGGAGGTCTCAGATTATGACCGTATACGAGCTCGGCTGGTGAGCATTGTAAGTCGGTCTTAATTGCCTAACATGACAAAGGGCAAGTCTTCACTCCAATGAGTAGTGTTGTCCCTTGCCATTAAGGCTGCTTTTAGTTGCCTGTGGAACCGTTCAACCATTCCGTTTGCCTGCGGGTGATAGGCGGTTGTCCGGATTTGATGAGTGCCGAGTAATTTGGCAACTTCATTGAACAGTTTCGATTCGAACTGCGTACCTTGTCGGTTGTGATCTCGAGTGGTACGCCGAATCGTGGGGCAAATTCAGCGACGAATCTCTTTGCCACTGTTGAAGCTGAAATATCCCGAATTGGGTATGCTTCAGGCCATCACGTGAATCTATCGACTATCGTTAAGATATAAGAGTATACACGAGATGGGGGTAGGGGTCCCACTATATCCATATGGATATGGTGATATCTATAGAAGTTTGAAAGCTTCAAATGGAGATTTGGTATGCCGTGAAACTTTGGACTTTTGGCAACCTAGGCGTGATCGAAACCACTCATTGCAGTCTCTATTGATCGATGGCCAGAAGTATTTCTTGGTAACGGCTCGTCTTGTAGTACGAATGCAAGAATGAGAGAGACTATGCTCGGAATTGAACACTAGTCTGCGTAAGGAAATGGGTATGTAAGGCCTAGGAATGCCTATACTAGTTTCACACCACACTTGATGGGCGGTAAATTGTATTGGCGTGAGAACTAGTTTTACCCGTGAGCCCTTGCTGGGGTGCTCTTGTAGAGACTTCAACTCGGTGTCACCTTGCTGAGCCTGAGCTAGTGTAGGCAGGTCGAAGGTGACTGAGTCAACGTTGTCGGTTGCTAGTGAGGATGACAAGTAGTCTTGAACAACGTTTTGTTTACCCGACACGTGTCTGATATCTGTGGTAAACTGAGAGATTAGACCCAAATGTCTGTTCTGTCGAGGGGATCGTTTGGTCTTTGTGTGAAGGGCGCGAACCAGTAGTTTGTGGTCAGTATAGACCACAAAATTGCGTCCTTCAACGAAGTAGCGGAAGTGTTTGATCGCTGCGTAGATTGCAAAAAGTTCGCGATCGAATGCAGAGTACTACTTCCGTTCTGTTGGTGACAGCTTTTTGGAATAAAAATCTAGTGGTTGCCACTGATGACCGTTAAATTGTTCCAATACGCCTCCGATTGCATAATCAGAGGCGTCAGTCGTTAGACTCTATTTTGCATCCTCGATTGGATGGTTCACCAACTCTAACTTTGCCACCTTCAGTTTCTCCAGATGGACTCACCGAGCGGTGACAAAAGGTAATTGCCCTTTAGTCACAATGTTGTGTTGCACATTGTGTTTAACTGGAAGGTTAAAATTGGGCGGTTTTGTTAACGAAGCGTACTTCGTTAATATCTCTTTGTATATGCCGGTAATTTGGCATGGAAATGTCTCGGGGCTGTATTCGACTGTGGCGCACACGTTGATTCGGAAATTGGTGTGTTTGTCAACTAAATGCCGATATTCGAAATCGACGGACAATTTGAACTTCGTTAAGAAGTCTGCCCCGATAATGGCTTTAGTGGTGTCGGCTATAATAAAGTTGTAAACATATCGTCGGCGTAAGCAACTTTGTGCCGAAAGTTCTGATCAGTGATCCGTTGGCCGCATACAGAAAGACGTTCGGGCTTCCGTTATGGGCCGGGAATGCCTTGGCGGGAACAATTGAGACGTCCGAGTCCGAATCAATCAGCAAATCCATCCGATTGTTGGTGTCTCGAACGAATAAGCGATATGTGTTTGAAAATCTAATTGTGATAGGTAGACAATTATCACCATACCACAGTAGGGCATCTTAAACATTATTTCCTTTCAGCGTTATGATAGCAGGAACACAAGAAGCTACCCAGTTACCCAACATGGAGGAATATTAGCAGCATCCACAAAACTACAACAGTAACAACAACAACAAAATAACATTAACCTTTCCCTGCATGGCAATCAGCGTGAAAATTGTTTGAATTATTCATCACACCAACATGTCATATTTTTTAAGTTAATTTAGAACAAATTCAAATTCACTCGAAAAAATTTAAATTTTCACTCAAATAAAAAATTGAATATGGTCACACTAATTAACCAAAATAAATCACGTACACACACAGATAATTATCCCCACTTCGGTGGTTATCAAACAAACCGGTTTACACCGTTATCCAAGTCGGCAATTGAACAAAAATGTTGCTTGATGGATTTTTCGATCTCTTGGGTTCCAACCACCGGCCGAGCAGGTAATTATTTCCTCATATCCCCATAAGTTACTATTCTTGTGTTTTGAGAATTCAAAGCACTGACAGCTTAGTAACTACTACTAACATTCTTGTCCCAAAATAATTACTTTCAAAATATACTCTGGTAAATTTAAATTAATAATTTTCCACTAATTGTGTCTGGTAGAGTTTTTTGATACAAGACATAATTTAATACTAACACATACATATGTTACTAGTTGTGTCTTGTAGAGTTTTTTGATATAAGACATGGATATACTAGTAATATTCTAGTAATTGTGGCTTGTAGAGTTTTTGATATAAATCACAATTCTATACTAACAACGCTGGGATTGTGGGGCTGTGTGCCGGAAAAATTAACAAAAACAATTGATTCAGATTTTTTACGGAAATTTAAACAATATAAGCGGCCAGTTATATGCTCGCTCGTATCGATCCCCAACTTGAGTTTTTTAGGGGTGGTGGCCTTTTTCTTCGCCGGCTTGGCTTGATCACCACCGAAACTGCAGGGGGCCTTGCAGGTGCGTGCCTCACTACCATAACGGTAGTGGAAGTAGCACCGGCTACCTCTGAGTTTATTGGCCCCTGGTGGCCAATTGGCCGTGGACTGTCGAGAGCCGCCTTGCCGATTGGCAGATGTTCGGTTTCTTGGACTGCGCTGAGTTTTGACCAAATTGTTAGACGGTATGGAACGAGCGGACGATAAATGAAAAATAATAGACTCTGTGGGTTACGTCTTTACGAGTACCTGTTTATTAAAAATTCCATTGAAAACAAAAGCTCAATATTTAACAAAATTAAAAAGTCGCCTGACTTCATTCCCGATTCCTTGGATCCTTCTCGGTTTTTTAGTATTTCTGGCAAGTATCGAGTTTACAGTATAAAAAGGATAAATAAAAAGAATAAAAAAAAAACGAGTGTGCGTAGGACCACACTTTAGAATTGTTAACTTCTATGGCTAGTCTAAATGTCCAAATCAATCTTAATACAAGACGATAAGGATTAATATATTTTATTTATGAATATTCTGTTAAAGTTGATTTAATTGTTACTTATATGTATCTACTCACTCCAAAATGTGTTGCAATGTTTTGGAAATTAAAATATTTTTCTTAAACTTATCACACAAAGATCGGACGATGGATGACTGGGATAATGTAGTTTTTATTAAAAATAGTAGCTAATATATAGTAATAAATACATAGTGCATAGTTCATAGGAAATATGTAGGACATAGTACACAGTACATATCGTCGGGTTGATGCAATAATCACGAAACAGAAATTTTTGTTATTTTAAACATTGTGCAAATATGCAAAAAAGTCATATTATATTCAGCCAAAGTCACGGATCTAAATTTTTATGGGTGTCTACTGGATTCAATTTGAATTTTTTCAGAACCAGTAAAATAAGTAAAATTAAGCGATTTATATATATATATATATATATATATATATATATATATATATATATATATATATATATATATATATATATATATATATATATATATCATAAACATAAATTCAAATATATGTTTATACATTAAAGATCAGAAACTTAATGGCTGAGATAGCTGAGATAATTAACAAAGAAAACGAGCAGCTACGAAGTTTTTCAACACGCTTTTTGCGCGAAATCAAACGCTTGGTCACCAAACCCATTCTCCTCTGCATTACTTATAACTCATTACAGAAAACACTAATTAAAGAAGTACTTCCAAATCGACTTCCCACAGTAAACACTTGCGATTTTCCCTCCTGGGGTACTGCCCCAGATATGTACGTAAAATACAGATGCGCAGTCGAATAGGCGAAACGCCGAAACGTATTCCATGTCGCCGAGAGCGATTAATCCAAGCAAAATATTTAAATATTGCAGCCATTTAGCTGGCTATAGCATGGCAACTTTTAGTCGAGGTCCAGCAACAGACAGCATCGATGGTCGCGCGCATTTTTGCTTCGCACCCGTTTCTGGGAACTTGTGCCTATGCAGCTGGCTAGAGCATGGAAACTTTTAGTTGAGCTCCACTTACAAACAGCAGCGTATAATTATATGTGTGCGAGGCAAAATATCCCGCGCTTGGTGAGAGGGATTGGGTTTGAATGTTGCAATGCAGAAGCTGCTCTCAGCATTCGTTTTATATTCTCGCGCCGCTCTCAAAATTCATGTCATATTCTCGCACGCCATCGCACACAGCAGCGAATGTGTGCGAGAGGATGAAATGAATGCTAAGGGCCAAAGCCTTCTATATTTACAAGCCATGCTGTAGGTGTGTGTGTGTGGTTGTATGAAGTCCCAACTTAAATTCGTGAAATATCAAAGTCCCATTAAAATCAAAGGGAAAGAAGTTTTCGTTCCGCGGAAAGTGCTGTTTCGAGTGTAATTTTATTGAAAATAAGAGCTATTCCATCAATGTAAAAAACGTACAATATTGCAAAAAGTACCCAAATTAACTGTCATAAATTTGCAATTTAAATAAACATGTGTTATTATTAAGATTTACGGGGTTTATGTTGGCAATGGAGGAAAAAAATATCAAAATCCCTTTGATAACGAGGAAAACAAGTGTTTCGTGCCGCGGAAAGTTTTCTATTAATGAAAGTGCCGGGATTTTTCGTTAAAAATAAGAGTTTTTTTATAAAGATAAAAACAAAATTTTCGTTTGAGCTTTGATTGCTACTAAAATATCCGAAATTGTTCTCTGGGGCACAGTGTCAGATGAAGGAGCAGCCAGTTTTTGTTGCAGCCAGTTCCAGTTTTAAAGCAAAATAAGAAAATAAAGATAAGTTGAAACGAATAGTTTGCTAAAAATTCCGAAATATTTATATTTATAAATTTATTTTTAGCGGTAGTTTCCTACCTCCAGGTACGGCGTTTGCTTGGAAAGTTAAACGGAATAAAATTTGAAACAATATTCATTAAAGAAGGAAGTTAGTAATGCTATTACATTTGTTATTTACATTATTATCACAACTTTGTAATATGTAGTTAATAAATGTTAATATTAATGTCCATAATTTTTGTTTTTATTTGATTTAAACAAGATTTTATCCCCAGTAATTTATTCCCAATAAACGTACATAACCGCACTCCACACAGTTTGACAGAAAAATTGAAGTCCCAAGGAGCAGCCAGTTTTTGTTGCAGCCAGTTCCAGTTTTAAAGCAAAATAAGAAAATAAAGATAAGTTGAAACGAATAGTTTGCTAAAAATTCCGAAATATTTATATTTATAAATTTATTTTTAGCGGTAGTTTCCTACCTCCAGGTACGGCGTTTGCTTGGAAAGTTAAACGGAATAAAATTTGAAACAATATTCATTAAAGAAGGAAGTTAGTAATGCTATTACATTTGTTATTTACATTATTATCACAACTTTGTAATATGTAGTTAATAAATGTTAATATTAATGTCCATAATTTTTGTTTTTATTTGATTTAAACAAGATTTTATCCCCAGTAATTTATTCCCAATAAACGTACATAACCGCACTCCACACAGTTTGACAGAAAAATTGAAGTCCCATTATGGTTTCATTGTGAGTGTGAGATTTCTTTATGCATGGCTTGTAAATATAGAAGGCTTTGTAAGAGCGGCGTCTGCATTGCGAAAATATGAAATGAATGGGTGCGAGAATATGTCATGGATTTTGAGAGCGGGTCTGCATTGCGACTTAGCATTCATTTCATCCTCTCGCACACATTCGCTGCTGTCTGTTGCTCTAGCTCGACCAAATTTTACTTACATATCTGGGGCACTTTTAGTCGAGGTCCAGTAACAGACAGCAGCGATGGCGTGCGAGAATATGACATGAATTTTGAGAGCGGCGCGAGAATAAAACTAGTGGGATGTTGTGCCTAGAGACTAGCCACTAATTACGCTTTTTCATGGTGTTCTTTCTGTTGAATAACACTTCAGACTGGATGACAATATATTAAGTGGAGATTGATCCGCACTCACTTCCAACCCGCCGGATCTGGGAATCGAGGCCAATAATTCGAATGTGTCAAATTGAAAAAAAAAAAGCACATCACACATGTAAACACTATATAAAACGAATCTAAACATTTTTCTTTGGATTAGAGGCAAATCTAATGTGAAGCACTTTGCACAACAGAATTAGGTGTATTATTTTACTTAAACATACATGTATTATTGTTAAAAATTCGGCTTACCGCACCTTTTGTATTAATTTACACTTCAATGTAACTTTTTTTTTATTTTTAAAGAAAAAATCACGCACGCACTTCACTTTTCTTTAAATGTAGAACATCTACTGAAAAACATAGGCATCTGTTTATCCATAGCATATATGCACGTGCACACACACAAGTGCCCCCTCCTCGTAATGAGACCAACACTAATAATTACCCGCCAAGAATTTGAAAGAATTGATATATTTTAATTGCACCACAAAGAATAGTGAACACCATCTATGGCAATATTACATTACTCTTTGTTTTACCTATGATTATCAATTTCCATAAAATATACAAAATACATTTCATAATTAATAGAAAATCTGTTGTCATAATTCAGTTGTTTACTTCCTTCGAAACTTTATACATATCTAGCATTGGAATGTACCTTTTTACGTAAGCATAAATAAATACATATGTTTATTACCACATACCTACAAGTTAGTGTTTGGAGTAATGGGAAGGCGCTAGATCGGGGTGCGAAGGACCAGGTTTCGATTCTTGATGAATTTGAGTACTTTTTTTTAGCTATGATGATTTATTGTAGTATAATAAACTAAGCCTGCGTTGATGGTAAAATCTCAAAGCGGCGACTAATTAAAACTTTTGGTACATATTCAATTGTGAGCTATAACTCAATCTATAATAAGCTAAATAAGCTAAATCCGTTCTTAACTAAAACTTTTATTTCACGTTGCATTGATTTAATTATTGTCATAATGCTGTATCCTAGTTTGGCCATGGAGATTCATAAGTATTACACTGACCAACGCTATATATAATTAATCTTGAAAAGTTTTTGTTAAAGGCTTATGTAGGTTATAAGTTGTGAGACTGCGTAATCTAAAACTTAACAAAGTATTTAACAAACACTACAATATAATCATCATAGCTTAAAAAAAAGGAAATCAAATGTAAACAATAAAATTCTTTGATTCTTCACCCACATCATGGTATATTTCTATATTCAATATACCTAAACAATAGTTTTTGAGCTGCAAATAAAAACTATATGCCATAATTTCGTTATCATCGGTTTTTGTTCTGGAAGCAAATTTAGAGACGTATTCATGTCAAAAACTTGTTTCATATAAAACAAATCCCCGAAGGAAATTAAAAAAAAATTATGACGAAAAAAAAGCACCGCCAGCCGGAATCGAACTCGCAGCCCTACACAGTCCACAGACGACGGTACTTCGCCTTAGACCTTCGGGCCATGGCTGATACTATCGGTGGTTGACTAATATGTTAATAAATCATTTCAGAAAGAAGAAAAAGAGTTAAAAAAATCTTCCCGACCAGGGCTTGAACCTGCAACGCTACGCGCCGCTGGATCGAGGATCCAACGCGCTACGCACTCTCCCACCGACCTTCTATCAGTTCTGTAGCAATAAAGTAATTTGTTCGGTGCCTATGAAATGTTTAGATTGAACTAATTTTAACAGTTTTTATGCCTAATACATACAAATTTAGTTAATAAAAACTTAAAAATATGCTTTTAAACAAAGGGCTGCAAAATTTTTTAGATATGGGGCAAATCGTTTGTAAAATATTAAAAATTCTGAGAAAAATCACTTCCTTATATTCATGGACTATAAGGACGGTCTTAAATACATCGTTCGTGCAATTAAATTTATAAATTTTCATTCATTTCAGTAAGCGTTTATATACCCTGGTAAAAATTAGATATCTACTTTTCGTTTTAAACCTACCAAATGTTTCGTTTAAATCATACATATTTTTTGTGACAAATCCACAGCGAAGCTCGATAAAATTAAATTTTTGTTTTGGTCTACAGCACCACCTACATGACTATAAACAATAATAAAATGAACAGCATATAAAATATTCATATAAACAAATAAATAATTTATATTATTTCCGCGAAATTTCTTAATGATTTATAAAGCTGCCGAAGAGCCATAAAACCTCAAGAAAATGATTTTTTTGCACTTTTAATTAAATAAATGTTTATGTTCTCCTGAGTATCATTATTAAATAATATAATTTAGTGAGAAATAGAATTAAAACATGTTACACCGAAGTAAAAAAAAATTTTTATTTCACCATTTTGCGGTCGGGGATTGAACTAGGTTCGCCTGGGATTGGACTCCAGCGCCTTACCTCTAGGCCACCGATATATGGACTTTATTAGAAATCTCTTTTTTGTTGTTAAATATACTTTTGTTGTTAAATATACTTCTGGTTGAAATTTCCAGACCATTTTCTCAGTTTTTGGTCTTTTGACCAAGAGCTACATTTTGAGATATTTTACAAGTCTGTATCTTCAGTACTTTCAGAGATAAAAGTAGGCTTCAGACGGACAGACGGACAGACGGACAGAGCCTCTGTATAAGCTTTTTTTTTTTTTGAAAAAGCTAAAAACTCTTATTTTTAACGAAAAATCCCGGCACTTTCATTAATAGTAAACTTTCCGCGGCACGAAACACTTGTTTTCCTCGTTATCAAAGGGATTTTGATATTTTTTTCCTCCATTGCCAACATAAACCCCGTAAATCTTAATAATAACACATGTTTATTTAAATTGCAAATTTATGACAGTTAATTTGGGTACTTTTTGCAATATTGTACGTTTTTTACATTGATGGAATAGCTCTTATTTTTAATAAAATTACACTCGAAACAGCACTTTCCGCGGAACGGAAACTTCTTTCCCTTTGATTTTAATGGGACTTTGATATTTCACGAATTTAAGTTGGGACTTCATACAACCACATACACACACCTACAGCATGGCTTGTAAATATAGAAGGCTTTGGCATTGCAACATTCAAACCCAATCCCTCTCACCAAGCGCGGGCTATTTTGCCTCGCACACATCAAGGCAAGCGGTAGTTAGCCGAGTTCGTAAGGGCAAACAGCTAATGCCTTATTTACGCCTAAACATAGAAAACAAGGTGTTTTTTTTTATAAAATTATGCGACTTATCACCTTTTTATAAGCAATATAAGTAATTTTTCATTTGTAACCGATAACCAAAATATAAATAATTTATTATTCCATGAGTTTTTTTTCCTATCATTCTTCGTTGGCTTTATTTTTACATTTTTTACATTTCGAATCGAACTTTTTTCTTCTCCTTCAGTCTAAAAAAGTGGGTACTCAAAATTATTCTGTCAGATGGCGCTCTAAGTTATTTCAATTGCTCAATAAAGGAGATGGTGCTACTAGTTAGTCGAAAAGTGTTTACTCGAACTGTTGATGCCAGATGGCATTAGATGATTAACAAAATGTATTCATTTAAAGTGGTTAGTCGCAACTGTGGTATCAGATTGCGTTAGGTACTATAAAAAACATGTAGTTCACAGTACAAATGTACAGTAAAATTTTGATATACCGAATGCCGAGTTCGTAATCGTAATTTATTTCTAAAAATATGACATATTCCTTACAAGTTAGTCAAATCCAGCACGGTTGATGTCAAATAGCATTCCCTATCATTTCGATGATTAACAAAAAGTGTACGCATGGTACGCGTCTCAAGAGGGCGGATTACCATTTTCTTCACAACCCCCTCGACATGGGTATCAAATGAAAGGGTATGATAAGTAGAGTACAATAAGCTATGTCTTTATATCCATGGCGGCCGTCTCAAGAGGGCGGACTACCATTTATTCACCACCACCTCGACATAGGTATCAATTGAAAGGATATCATAAGTAGAATACCATAAGCGATATAATATACTCAATATCGGGTTAGATCCACGGCTGTCATCTCCAGAGGGCGGATTACCCGTTTCTTCACAACCCCTTCGACATGGGTATCAAATGAAAGGGTATGATAAGTAGAATACAATAAGCAATATAGTATACTCCATAAATAGTTAGATCTACCGAGGCCAACTCAAGAGGACGCATTATCATTTTCTTCACAACCCCCTCGACATGGGTATCAAATGAAAGGGTATGATAAGCAGAATACAATAAGCAATATAGTATACTCAATAAGTAGTTATATCCAACGAGGCCAGGTCAAGAGGACGCATTATCATTTTCTTCCCAACCCCCTCGACAAGGGTATCAAATGAAAGGGTATGATAAGTAGAATACAATAAGCAATGTCTTTATATCCATGGCGGCCGTCTCAAGAGGGCGGAGTACCATTTCTTCACCACCACCTCGACATGGGTATCAATTGAAATGGTATCATAAGTAGAATACCATAAGCGATATAATATACTCAATATCTGGTTAGATCCACGGTTGTCATCTCAAGAGGGCGGATTACCCTTTTCTTCACAACCCCCTCGACATGGGTATCAAATGAAAGGGTATGATAAGTAGAATACAATAAGCAATGTAGTATACTCAGTAAATAGTTAGTTCCACCGAGGCCCCCTCAAGAGGACGTATTACCATTTTCTTCACAACCCCCTCGACATGGGTATCAAATGAAAGGGTATGATAAGTAGAATACAATAAGCTATGTCTTTATATCCATGGCGGCCGTCTCATGAGGGCCGACTACCATTTCTTCACCACCACCGCGACATAGGTATCAATTGAAAGGGTATCATAAGTAGAATACCATAAGGGATATAATATACTCAATATCTGGTTAGATCCACGGCTCTCATCTCAAGAGGGCGGATTACCCTTTTCTACACAACCCCCTCGACATGGGTATCAAATGAAAGGATATGATAAGTAGAATACAATAAGCAATGTCTTTATATCCATGGCGGCCGTCTCAAGAGGGCGGACTACCATTTCTTCACCACCACATCGACATGGGTATCAATTGAAAGGGTATCATAAGTAGAATACCATAAGCGATATAATATACTCAATATCTGGTTAGATCCACGGCTCTCATCTCAAGAGGGCGGATTACCCTTTTCTTCACAACCCCCTCGACATGGATATCAAATGAAAGGATATGATAAGTAGAATACAATAAGCAATATAGTATACTCAGTAAATAGTTAGTATCACCGAGGCCCCCTCAAGAGGACGTATTGCCATTTTCTTCACAACCCCCACGACATGGGTATCAAATTAAAGGGTATGATAACTAGAATACAATAAGCTATGTCTTTATATCCATGGCGGCCGTCTCAAGAGGGCGGGCTACCATTTCTTCACCACCACCTCGACATATGTAGGTATCAATTGAAAGGGTATCTTAAGTAGAAGACAATAAGCAATATAGTATACTCAATATCTGGTTAGATCCACGGCGGTCATCTCAAGAGGGCGGATTACCATTTTCTTCACAACCCCCTCGACATGGGTATCAAATGAAAGGGTATGATAAGTAGAATACAAAAAGCTATGTCTTTATATCCATGGCGGCCATCTCAAGAGGGCGGACTACCATTTCTTCGCCACCACCTCGACATAGGTATTAATTGAAAGGGTATCATAAGTAGAATACCATAAGCGATATAATATACTCAATATCTGGATAGATCCATGGCGGTCATCTCAAGAGGGCGGATTACCATTTTCTTCACAACCCCCTCGACATGGGTATCAAATGAAAGGGAATGATAAGTAGAATACAATAAGCAATATACCAACGGTGGGCAAATGCGTCTCTTAGAGCCGCATGCGGCTCTTCGTTGAATCAAGTTCGGCTCCAAACGTATCTCTTTAAATTATTGAATATTCCAGACGGGTGTGGAAATGCTCTTAATTTTTGATTTTTGAAATTACATAATACATATAACATATAATGCGGCTCTTTACAATTATGAAAAACCCACATGCGGCTCTCATTAACCTCATGCGTGCCCACCCCTGCAATATACTATACTCAATAAATAGTTAGAGCCGCCGAGGCCACCTCAAGAGGACGCATTACCATTTTCTTCACAACCCCCTCGACATGGGTATCAAATGAAATGGTATGATAAGTAGAATAAAATAAGCTATGTCTTTATATCCATGGCGCCGTCTCAAGAGGGCGTACTACCATTTCTTCACCACCACCTCGACATAGGTATCAATTGAAAGGGTATCATAAGTAGAATACCATAAGCGATATAATATACTCAATATCTGGTTAGATCCATGGCGGTCATCTCAAGAGGGCGGATTACCATTTTCTTCACAACCCCCTCGACATGGGTATCAAATGAAAGGGAATGATAAGTAGAACGTAATAAGCGATATAGTACACTCAATATACCGTTAGCTCCACGGCGGTCATCTCAAGAGGACGGATTACCATTTTCTTCACAACCCCCTCGACATGGGTATCAAATGAAAGGGAATCATAAGTAGAAAACAATAAGCGATTTAGTATACTCAAAATATATTTAGATCCACGGCGGTTATCTCAAGAGGGCGGATAACCATTTTCTTCACAACCCCCTCGACATGGGTATCAAATGAAAGGGAATGATAAGTAGAACACAATAAGCGATTTAGTATACTCAAAATATATTTAGATCCACGGCGGTCATCTCAAGAGGGCGGATTTCCCTTTTCTTCACAACCCCCTCGACATGGGTATCAAATGAAAGGGTATGATAAGTAGAATACAATAAGCAATATAGTATACTCAATAAATAGTTAGATCCACCGAGGCCACCTCAAGAGGACGTATTACCATTTTCTTCGCAACCCCCACGACATGGGTATCAAATGAAAGGGTATGATAAGTAGAATACAATAAGCTATGTCTTTATATCCATAGCGGCCGTCTCAAGAGGGCGGGCTACCATTTCTGCACCACCACCTCGACATAGGTATCAATTGAAAGGGTATCATAAGTAGAATACCATAAGGGATATAATATACTCAAAATCTGGTTAGATCCATGGCTGCCATCTCAAGATGGCGGATTACCATTTTCTTCACAACCCCCTCGACATGGGTATCAAATGAAAGGGTATGATAAATAGAATACAATAAGCAATATAGTATACTCAGTAAATAGTTAGTTCCACCGAGGTCCCCTCAAGAGGATGTATTGCCATTTTCATCACAACCCCCACGACATGGGTATATAGTAGAATACCATAAGCGATATAATATACTCAATATCTGGTTAGATCCATGGCAGCCATCTCAAGAGGGCGGATCCATGGCTGTCATCTCAAGATGGCGGATTACCACTTTCTTCACAACCCCCTCGACATGGGTATCAAATGAAAGGGTATGATAAGTAGAATACAATAAGCTATGTCTTTATATCCATGGCGGCCATCTCAAGAGGGCGGACTACCATTTCTTCACCACCACCTCGACATAGGTAATAATTGAAAGGATATCATAAGTAGAATACCATAAGCAATATAATATACTCAATATCTGGATAGATCCATGGCGGTCATCTCAAGAGGGCGGATTACCATTTTCTTCACAACCCCCTCGACATGGGTATCAAATGAAAGGGAATGATAAGTAGAACGTAATAAGCGATATAGTACACTCAATATACCGTTAGCTCCACGGCGGTCATGTCAAGAGGACGGATTACCATTTTCTTCACAACCCCCTCGACATGGGTATCAAATGAAAGGGAATGATAAGTAGAGCACAATAAGCGATTTAGTATACTCAAAATATATTTATATCCACTGCGGTTATCTCAAGAGGGCGGATTACCATTTTCTTCACAATCCCCTCGACATGGGTATCAAATGAAAGGGAATGATAAGTAGAACGTAATAAGCGATATAGTACACTCAATATACCGTTAGCTCCACGGCGGTCATCTCAAGAGGGCGGATTACCCTTTTCTTCACAACCCCTCGACATGGGTATCAAATGAAAGGGTGTGATAAGTAGAATACAATAAGCAATATAGTATACTCAATAAATAGTTAGATCCACCGAGGCCACCTCAAGAGGTCGTATTACCATTTTCTTCACAACCCCCACGACATGGGTATCAAATGAAAGGGAATGATAAGTAGAACGTAATAAGCGATATAGTACACTCAATATACCGTTAGCTCCACGGCGGTCATGTCAAGAGGACGGATTACCATTTTCTTCACAACCCCCTCGACATGGGTATCAAATGAAAGGGAATGATAAGTAGAACACAATAAGCGATTTAGTATACTCAAAATATATTTAGATCCACTGCGGTTATCTCAAGAGGGCGGATTACCATTTTCTTCACAACCCCCTCGACATGGGTATCAAATGAAAGGGAATGATAAGTAGAACGTATTAAGCGATATAGTACACTCAATATACCGTTAGCTCCACGGCGGTCATCTCAAGAGGGCGGATTACCCTTTTCTTCACAACCACCTCGACATAGGTATCAATTGAAAGGGTATCATAAGTAGAATACCATAAGGGATATAATATACTCAAAATCTGGTTAGATCCATGCCTGTCATCTCAAGATGGCGGATTACCACTTTCTTCACAACCCCCTCGACATGGGTATCAAATGAAAGGGTATGATAAGTAGAATACAATAAGCAATATAGTATACTCAGTAAATAGTTAGTTTCACCGAGGCCCCCTCAAGAGGACGTATTGCCATTCTCTTCACAACCCCCACTACATGGGTATCAAATGAAAGGGTATCATAATTATAAAACAATAACCTATGTCTTTATATTCATGGCGGCCGTCTCAAGAAGGCGGACTACCATTTCTTCACCACCACCTCGACATAGGTATCAATTGAAAGGGCATCTTAAGTAGAAGACAATAAGCAATATAGTATACTCAATATCTGGTTAGATCCACGGCGGTCATCTCAAGAGGACGGATTACCATTTTCTTCACAACCCCCTCGACATGGGTTTCAAATGAAAGGGTATGATAAGTAGAATACAATAAGCTATGTCTTTATATCCATGGCGGCCATCTCAAGAGGGCGGACTACCATTTCTTCACCACCACCTCGACATAGGTATTAATTGAAAAGGTATCATAAGTAGAATACCATAAGCGATATAATATACTCAACATCTGGATAGATCCATGGCGGTCATCTCAAGAGGGCGGATTACCATTTTCTTCACAACCCCCTCGACATGGGTATCAAATGAAAGGGAATGATAAGTAGAATACAATAAGCAATGTCTTTATATCCATGGCGGCCGTCTCAAGAGGGCGGACTACCATTTCTTCACCACCACCTCGACATGGGTATCAATTGAAAGGGTATCATAAGTAGAATACCATAAGCGATATAATATACTCAATTTCTGGTTAGATCCACGGCTGTCATCTCAAGAGGGCGGATTACCCTTTTCTTCACAACCCCCTCGACATGGGTATCAAATGAAAGGGTATGATAAGTAGAATACAATAAGCAATATAGTATACTCAATAAATAGTTAGATCCACCGAGGCCACCTCAAGAGGACGCATTACCATTTTCTTCACAGCCCCCTCGACATGGGTATCAAATGAAAGGGTATGATAAGTAGAATAAAATAAGCTATGTCTTTATATTCATGGCGGCCGTCTCAAGAGGGCGGACTACAATTTCTTCACCACCACCTCGACATAGGTATCAATTGAAAGGGTATCATAAGTAGAATACCATAAGCGATATAATATACTCAATATCTGGTTAGATCCATGGCGGTCATCTCAAGAGGGCAGATTACAATTTTCTTCACAACCCCCTCGACATGGGTATCAAATGAAACGGAATGATAAGTAGAACGTAATAAGCGATATAGTATACTCAATATACAGTTAGATCCACGGCGGTCATCTCAAGAGGACGGGTTACCATTTTCTTCACAACCCCCTCGACATGAGTATCAAATGAAAGGGAATGATAAGTAGAACACAATAAGCGATTTATTATACCCAAAATATATTTAGATCCCATGCGGTTATCTCAAGAGGGCGGATTACCATTTTCTTCACAACCCCCTCGACATGGGTATCAAATGAAAGGGAATGATAAGTAGAACACAATAAGCGATTTAGTATACTCAAAATATATTTAGATCCACGGCGGTTATATCAAGATGGCGGATACCCATTTTCTTTACATAGCCCATCGACATGGGTATCAAATGAAAGGGTATCATAACTAGAACACACTAGCATGAAATAATTAAACACGTGCATTAACGAATGAATTCAAAGGAACACTCGAACAAGGTCATTAGATCAGCATGTTGAAACAAAAATCGAGCTGGGAGTCAATTCTGGTTCGGTGCAGTGAAAATGTGAAAAAAAATTTACACTTGACGTTTTACACACATTTTTCACTTTATCACTGCACTGAACCAGAAAAAGCGATTCTCGTTGCATTTGTGAAAACTTACGCTGAATAAAGGCTGAATTGAATTTTTAGACTGGGAAGTGTCAGCTTATCAAATCTAGTAGGCACATATCTAAAGTGCAAATTTTTCACGACTTCACTCTAAATTTGACGGTGTAAAAATTTTTCAAAGGTGCAAAGTTTTTGACAGTGGTTTGCACGATGCAAGAATCGCAAACAAAGGTGTAAACGTGTAAAGTGTTTACACGTTTTCACTACACCGAATCAGAATTGACCCCCTGGTTATGGATCAATGATTCCATAGTACAGAAAAAATCTTGGCCGAGAGCCTAGAAAGGAGCTTATGCTTTTTTAAATTCTTTTATTTAACTTACACTGTTTGTCGTCAAATCTTGGAAGTTAAATTTGACCCACTTCCCGGTTTCGGATAGAGCTGAAATTTTGCATACACGTTTAGTTTGGATGACAATGCAATCTGGCCATTTTGTAAAAATATCAAGATGGCGATTCCAAAATGGCGCCCGATTTTATTTAACTTACACTGTTTGTCGTCAAATCTTGGAAGTTAAATTTGACCCACTTCCCGGTTTCGGATAGAGCTGAAATTTTGCATACACGTTTAGTTTGGATGACAATGCGATCTGGCCATTTTGTAAAAATATCAAGATGGCGGTTCCAAAATGGCGCCCGATTTTTGAAATTGTGCTCCGCGGCCCTCTGACATGGGTATCAAATGAAAGGATATGACAGGTAGAACACAATAAGCTATGTGGCGTCATTCCAAATTCAAAATGGCGGCCAACACTTACACTGTTTGTCGTCAAATCTTGGAAGTTAAATTTGACCCACTTCCCGGTTTCGGATAGAGCTGAAATTTTGCATACACGTTTAGTTTGGATGACAATGCAATCTGGCCATTTTGTAAAAATATCAAGATGGCGGTTCGAAAATAGCGCCCGATTTTTTAAATTGTGCTCCGCGGCCCTCTGACATGGGTATCAAATGAAAGGATATGACAGGTAGAACACAATAAGCTATGTGGCGTCATTCCAAATCCAAAATGGCGGCCAACACTAAATTGCGCAAAGCTTATAATAGACTAAAAAGTAGAAAATATAACCGATCAACTTCCAATTTTGCACACACTCGTAGTTCGGGTGGTTAATGTGTATGAATGATGAGATGAATAGTTGAGTTAAGGGTGAGTTGATAATAAAGAAGCAATACACGTTACAAAAAATCACAAACAAACACAGAGATGCTGCTGTCAACTAAATTCAACTACTCAAATACTGAGCTCATGTCCGTATGCATAATTTTAACTAAACCCAGGTAGCAGAGCTGAGTCGAGTTCAGTCAACCTTAACCCAACTCGACTCCCGTTTACATGTAGTTAGACTTGGGTTCAACTTGAGTTCAACTCATCATATATAAGTACTAAATGCAATCTGACCTTTTTGTAAAAAAATCAAGAAGACGGTTCCGAGATGGCGGCCGTTTTTGCAATTATGTTCGACCGAGCCCACGACATGGGTATCAAATGAATACAGTAAACTGTGTGACGTAATTTTAAATCTAATAGAATTGCCATCATAAAATGGCGGAATACATATAATAAACTAAAAAGTAGAAAATAAAATAAATGGTTAAAAAAATTTTTTAAAAAAATTCTTTTCATTAACTAAAAAATGTACTGAAAAGTAAAAAATAAAAAATATTTTAAAGAAAGCGTGAAATTTCAATTTTAATGAAAAAGTTAATTAATAGAATGGCGCATTTTTCATCAAAAAATTTTGTTAGAATTTGAAATTAACAAAGCAAAAAATTGAGGGTTATTGTAAATCTCACGCGATTTACAGTTATATTTTCAATTTTTGATGAAAAATGCGCCATTCTTTTAATTAACTTTTTCATTAAAATTGAAATTTCACGCTTTCTTTAAAATATTTTTTATTTTTTTACTTTTCAGTACATTTTTTAGTTAATGAAAAGAATTTTTTTTAAAAATTTTTTTTAACCATTTATTTTTTTACAAAGGCAATAATATTAATTTGAATTCCTGCATTTGGTTATTTCGTTATTACCTACTTATAAAAAAAAAACAAAGAGGTGTCAAGGGACACCCGGATGGAACGAAGTTCTTTTCGATTAATTAGTGAAGGAATTGTAATAAAAATTTGGTTTTTAAGTTATAATACTATTTTTTTATTATTAATAAATATAATGTAATATAAACTTAATCAGTAAGCCCAATTTTAGTAATAATTGGCTTGTGGTAACTGAAGTAGGAAACATATGTTTGGGATTCTCTTTTATTTAAATATGTTGAAAAAACTGCATTAATGGTAGTATTATATTTTGTTGTTGATTCTGCTGGATTATTGTTTATTCTTAAATCAAATTCTTCCTCTAGAAACTGTAGTAATGGTTTTGATTTTTCATTACTGAAGTTGATGTTAAAATCACCGGCCAGAATGAGTGGAACTTTATCTAAATTTTCGTTGTATCTGCTAAGCGTTCGAGATACATCTTTAGAATACTCTAGCAGTGCTCGATGAATAAACTCCTGAATATGTATTAATTTGTTATTTGGTGAGACATATATGACTGCCATGATTAAGGTAACGCCGTTTTCCACTACACACTCGGCTGCACATAAATCTGCAACACTTGTACTTGCAACAAAAACAACAAAAACAAAAAAACAACAAAAGTAACAAAAACAACAAAAACATCAAAAACAACAAAAACAACAAAAACAACAAAAATAACAAAAACAACAAAAATAATAAAAACAACAAAAACAACAAAAACAACAAAAACAACAACAATAACAAAAACAACAAAAACAACAAAAACAACAAAAGCAACAAAAACAACAAAAACAACAGAAACAACAGAAAGAACAGAAACAACAAAAACATCAAAAACAACAAAAACAACAAAAATAACAAAAACAACAAAAATAATAAAAACAACAAAAACGACAAAAGCAACAAAAGCAACAAAAACAGCAAAAACAACAAAAATAACAAAAACAACAAAAACAACAGAAATAACAAAAACAACAAAACAACAAAAACAACAAAAACAGCAAAAACAACAAAAACGACAAAAGCAACAAAAACAACAGAAACAACAAAAACAGCAAAAACAGGAAAAACAGCAAAAACAACAAAAATAACAAAAACAACAAAAACAACAAAAATAACAAAAACAACAAAAGCAACAAAAACAACAAAAACAGCAAAAACAACAAAAACAACTAAAATAACAAAAACAACAAAAACAACAAAAATAACAAAAACAACAAAAGCAACAGAAACAACAAAAACGTCAAAAACAACAAAAATAACAAAACAAAAACAACCTGTATACACTCAAAAAAATAATCGTCGCGACACTACACTGTACAATGCGAAATAGAAAGACGAAACGAAAATAACTGGCTTGCTTTCTATGAGAGAGAGAGAAACAGACAGGGAAACATGCGCACGCTGCACGGCACAACTATACCAAAAAGTGTCGTTACAACTTTTGGTCTTAATTTTTTCCGTCTAGTCCCCTTTCGCAACGCGCGATAAGGAACTTCGTTCCAAAAAATATAATGAACAATTAAATACATAATGTCTTTATACAGAAGATTATTTATTTTTGGAACGAAGTTCCTTATCGCGCGTTGCGAAAGGGGACTAGACGGAAAAAATTAAGACCAAAAGTTGTAACGACACTTTTTGGTATAGATGTGCCGTGCAGCGTGCGCATGTTTCCCTGTCTGTTTCTCTCTCTCTCATAGAAAGCAAGCCAGTTATTTTCGTTTCGTCTTTCTATTTCGCATTGTACAGTGTAGTGTCGCGACGATTATTTTTTTGAGTGTATACAGGTTGTTTTTGTTTTGTTATTTTTGTTGTTTTTGACGTTTTTGTTGTTTCTGTTGCTTTTGTTGTTTTTGTTATTTTTGTTGTTTTTGTTGTTTTTGTTATTTTAGTTGTTTTTGTTGTTTTTGCTGTTTTTGTTGTTTTTGTTGCTTTTGTTGTTTTTGTTATTTTTGTTGTTTTTGTTGTTTTTGTTATTTTTGTTGTTTTTGCTGTTTTTCCTGTTTTTGCTGTTTTTGTTGTTTCTGTTGTTTTTGTTGCTTTTGTCGTTTTTGTTGTTTTTGCTGTTTTTGTTGTTTTTGTTGTTTTGTTGTTTTTGTTATTTCTGTTGTTTTTGTTGTTTTTGTTATTTTTGTTGTTTTTGCTGTTTTTGTTGCTTTTGTTGCTTTTGTCGTTTTTGTTGTTTTTATTATTTTTGTTGTTTTTGTTATTTTTGTTGTTTTTGTTGTTTTTGATGTTTTTGTTGTTTCTGTTCTTTCTGTTGTTTCTGTTGTTTTTGTTGTTTTTGTTGCTTTTGTTGTTTTTGTTGTTTTTGTTGTTTTTGTTATTGTTGTTGTTTTTGTTGTTTTTGTTGTTTTTGTTGTTTTTATTATTTTTGTTGTTTTTGTTATTTTTGTTGTTTTTGTTGTTTTTGTTGTTTTTGATGTTTTTGTTGTTTTTGTTACTTTTGTTGTTTTTTTGTTTTTGTTGTTTTTGTTGCAAGTACAAGTGTTGCAGATTTATGTGCAGCCGAGTGTGTAGTGGAAAACGGCGTTACCTTAATCATGGCAGTCATATATGTCTCACCAAATAACAAATTAATACATATTCAGGAGTTTATTCATCGAGCACTGCTAGAGTATTCTAAAGATGTATCTCGAACGCTTAGCAGATACAACGAAAATTTAGATAAAGTTCCACTCATTCTGGCCGGTGATTTTAACATCAACTTCAGTAATGAAAAATCAAAACCATTACTACAGTTTCTAGAGGAAGAATTTGATTTAAGAATAAACAATAATCCAGCAGAATCAACAACAAAATATAATACTACCATTAATGCAGTTTTTTCAACATATTTAAATAAAAGAGAATCCCAAACATATGTTTCCTACTTCAGTTACCACAAGCCAATTATTACTAAAATTGGGCTTACTGATTAAGTTTATATTACATTATATTTATTAATAATAAAAAAATAGTATTATAACTTAAAAACCAAATTTTTATTACAATTCCTTCACTAATTAATCGAAAAGAACTTCGTTCCATCCGGGTGTCCCTTGACACCTCTTTGTTTTTTTATTTTAGAATGTATTAAAACAAAAAAGAGTGATATCCCACCAAAAAAACATTAAAAATGTGAATTAGAAGTTCGTGGGCGCGGAAATTATTTATTGGGACAGATTAAAACACACTTATAACAAAAAGAAGTGATATGGATTAGTCAAGATGAATCGTTAATAGCATGAAATAATTAAACACGTGCATTTACGAACGAATTCAAAGGAATTATACAACTGCCAATTTTTATTTAAAACTCAATAAAGTATTATCAACCGCGAAAAAGTTGGCTGGCGCGTTCGTTGTATACCTATCATGAATATTTGCTTAATTCAGTGTGGCTCAGTCTATAGTATTTCTAATAAAATTTGTTACATTTCGAAGGACAGCTAAGATTCATGCTCTAAAATTGTTGTAAAATTCCTTTGAATTCGTTCGTAAATGCACGTGTTTAATTATTTCATGCTATTAACGATTCATCTTGACTAATCCATATCACTTCTTTTTGTTATAAGTGTGTTTTAATCTGTCCCAATAAATAATTTCCGCGCCCACGAACTTCTAATTCACATTTTTAATGTTTTTTTGGTGGGATATAATTATACGCTGCTGTTTGTAAGTGGAGCTCAACTAAAAGTTTCCATGCTCTAGCCAGTTGCATAGGCACAAGTGCCCAGAAACGAGTGAGCAACAAAGTGCGCGTGTCGCCATCAAGTGTCCAGAAACGGGTGTAGCAACAAAATGCGCGTGTCGCGAATTCTTTGTTTTACCCCCAGCGAAAAAGTGCCCAACGCGCCTAAAGAAGTTAACACTTCAATAAATAAATAAATTTTATTCATAAAAGTATGCAATCATTTCATCAATGTTTTCTCATGACGTTGTCACGTGAAACTATCGTCCGTAAACCCTCTTTACAGACAACAAATTTTTTTTTTTTTAATATGCTAGCGTTTATATTACAATAAGGGAAAGTAATCCTTACTTAATATTACAAATGCGAAAGTAACTCTGTCTGTCTGCTTGTCTGGCTGTCTCTCTGTCTGTCTGTCTGTCTGTCTGTCTGTTATGCTTTCACGCCTAAACCACTAAACCGATTTTGATGAAATTTGCTACAGACATAGTTTAGACCTTGGAGACGGACATAGGCTACTTTTTATGGAGAAAAAAAGGGTTGAAGGGGTTGAAATGGGGTTCAATAAGTTGTAAGGGGATTTTTTATCTTTACTTTTTTTTCTATTGTATAAAAAGTAACTGACTGACAGACAACGCACAACCTAAACCGCTGGAGCTAAAGGGCTGAAATTTGGACAGTGCATCCCTATAATGGAGTGGACATCCACTAAAAAGCGATTTTTCGAAATTCATCCCCTAAGGGGGTGAAATGGAGTTTATCCAAACAGTTGGAGCTATAGGGCTGAAATTTTGACAGTGCATCCCTATAATGGCGTGGACATCCGCTAAGAAGCGAATTTTCGAAATTCATCCCCTAAGGGTGTGAAACGGGGTTTACCCAAACCGCTGGAGCTATAGAAGCTAAATTTTGACAGTGCATCCCTATAATGACGTTTACATCCACTAAAAAGCGATTTTTCGAAATTCATTCCCTAAAGGGTTGAAATGGCTTTTATCCAAGCGGCTAAAGTTATAGGGCTGAAATTTTGACAGTGCATCCCTATAATGGCGTGGACATCGACTATAAAGCGATTTTTCGAAATTCATCCCTTAAGGGGGTGAAATAGGGTTTATCCTAACCGCTGGAGCTATAGGGTTGAAATTTTAACAGTGCATCCCTATAATGACGTGGACATCCACTATAAAGCGATTTTTCGAAATTCATCTCTTAAGGGGGTGAAATAGGGTTTATCCAAACCGCTGGAGCTATAGGGTTGAAATTTTAACAGTTGATCCCTATAATGACGTGGACATACACTAAAGAGCGATTTTTCGAAATTCATCCCCTAAGGGTGTGAAATGGGGTTTTTACAAACCGCTAAAGCTATAGGGCTGAAATTTTGACAGTGCATCCCTATAACGGAGTGGACATCCACTATAAAGCGATTTTTCGAAATTCATCCCTTAAGCGGGTGAAATAGGGTTTATCCTAACCGCTGGAGCTATAGGGTTGAAATTTTAACAATGCATCCCTATAATGACGTGGACATCCACTAAAGAGTGATTTTTCGAAATTCATCCCCTATGGGTGTGAAATGGGGTTTTTACAAACCGCTAAAGCTATAGGGCTGAAATTTTGACCGTGCATCCCTATAATGGCGTGGACATCCACTAAGAAGCGATTTTTCGAAATTCATCCCCTAAGGGGGTGAAATGGGGTTTACCCACACCGCTGGAGCTATAGGGCTGAAATTTTGACAGTGCATCCCTATAATGGCGTGAACATCCACTAAGAAGCGATTTTTCAAAATTCATCCCCTAAGGGGGTGAAACGGGGTTTATCCAAACCGCTAAAGTTATAGGGCTGGAATTTTAACAGTGCATCCCTAAAATGGCGTGGACATCCCCTATAAGGCGATTTTTCGAAATTTATCCCCTAAGGGGGTGAAATGGGGTTTACCCAAACCGCTGGAGCTATAGGGATGAAATTTTGAACAGTGCATCCCCTTAATGACGTGGACATCCATTAAGAAGCGATTTTTCGAAATTCATCCCCTAAGGGGGTTAAATGGGGTTAAGCCAAACCGCTGGAGCTAAACGGCTGAAATTTTGACAGTGCATATCTATAATGAAGTGGACATTAACTAAGAAGCGATTTTTCGAAATTCATCCCCTAAAGGGGTGAAATGGGGTTACCAAACTACTGGAGCTACAGGGTTGAAATTTGGACAGTTTTTTTTTTTTTTTTTTTTTTTTTATGTGATAGACTAGAGGCTTAGGGAAAGCCCCTTTGTACTGTTCGACAACCTATTTTTTCGTATAGAATGTCGAACAGCAGCTCTAGCCGGAAGATAGAGAGTAGAAAGAGACAGAGAAGTAGGAAGGAGCTGACACAACCTAGCCGCGATATTTTTTTTTTTTTTTTTTTTTTTTATTCCGCCTACTTCCAACCATTTCGCGACTCGGACATCGGGGCATTTGAGAAACAACTCGCTGGAGTGTTATGCCTCCTGAAACGAGTTGAATCTCATCAGCCAACCGATGACATGCGCTTGGTGGAGCGGGGAAAGACCAGCGAAGGCTATGACAGGAGGAATCAGGAATGTAAAGAGGGGAGAAGAAAGAAGGAAATTTATGTAGGTGGGAAATTGGGAAAGGCTGGGACCGTGGCACCGCCGGGAATCGAACCCGGGACCTCTGGGATAGTAGTCAAGCGCCTTACCTCTAGACCACCGAGGCCCCAGTGCATCCCTATAATGACGTGGACATCCACTAAGAGGCGATTACTCGAAATGTCCACGTAAATAGGCGAACAAACTTCACGAACGTTCGTCAAACCCTAAAATGTCACTTTTCTTGATGACATATACATGCCAATCTCTGCTTCAAAACTTGCAGATTTGTTGAGCAGAGGTGATATTCGCAGCAATTTGTTTACCATATTTATTAAAAAATGCACTATAATAAACCCTTTTTATGGATAATAACAGCTGACTTTTTTGTTGGTTTTTTTAAGGAAAACATTGCACATAATAAACAGTTTTTAAAGGCGTTGCAAGGCACACGGGTTTTATGCTAGTAATTACTATAAGGGAAAGTAATAATAATAATCCTTACTAATATTATAAATGCGAAAGTAACTCTGTCTGTCTGTCTGTCTGTCTGTCTGTTACGCTTTCACGCCTAAGCCGCTGGACCGATTTTGATAAAATTTGCAACAGACATAGTTTAGACCTTGGAGACGGACATAGGCTACTTTTTTTGGAGAAAAAAGGGTTGAAGGGGGTGAAATGGGGTTCAATAAGTTGCAAGGGGATTTTTTTTCTTTACTTTTTTTCTATTGTATAAAAAGTAACTGATTGACAGACAACGCACAACCTAAACCGCTAGAGCTAAAGGGCTGAAATTTTGACAGTGCATCCGTAACGATTTTTCGAAATTCATCCCCTAAGGGGGTGAAATGGGGTTTATCCAAACCGTTGGAGCTATATGGCTGAAATTTTGACAGTGGATCCCTATAATGACGTGGACATCCACTAAGAAGCGATTTTTCGAAATTCATCCCCTAAGGGGGGAAATGGGGTTTACCCAAACCGCTAGAGCTATAGGGCTGAAATTTTGACAGTGCATCCCTATAATGATGTGGACATCCACTAAAATACGATTTTTCAAAATTCATCCCCTAAGGGGGCGAAATGGAGTTTACCCAAACCGCTGGGTTTTTCCCAACAGCTAAAGCTGTAGGGCTGAAATTTTGACAGTACATCCTTATAATGGCGTGGAAATCCACTATTAAAGCGATTTTTCGAAATTCATCCCCTAAGGGGGGGGGGGGAAATGGGGTTTACCTAAACCGCTGGAGCTATAGGGCTGAAATTTTGACAGTGCATCCCTATAATGATGTGGACATCCACTAAAAAGCGATTTTTCGAAATTCATCCCCTAAAGGGGTGAAATGGGGTCAACCCAAAACCGCTGGAACTACAGGGCTGAAATTTTGACAGTGCATCCCTATAATGGCGTGGACATCCATTAAAAAGCGATTTTTCGAAATTCATCCCCTAAGGAGTTGAAATGGGGTTTATCCAAACCGCTAAATTTATAATGCTGAAATTTTGACAGTGCATCCCTACAATATCACGGACATCCACTATAAAGCGATTTTTCGAAATTAATCCCCTAAGGGGGTGAAATGGGGTTTACCCAAACCCCTGGAGCTATAGGGCTAATTTTGACAGTGCATCCCTATAATGACGTGGACATCCACTTAGGAGCGATTTTTTGAAATTCATCCCCTAAGGGGGTTAAATGGGGTTAACCCAAACCGCTGGAGCTAAACGGCTGAAATTTTGACATTGCATCTCCATAATGACGTGGACATTCACTAAGAGGCGATTACTCGAAATTCATCCCCTAAGGGGGTGAAATGGGGTTAACCCAAACCTCTGAAGCTGAAGGGCTGAAATTTTGACAGTGCATCCCTATAATCACGTAGAAATGAATGACTCGAAATTTACTTTACTTAATATTCATTTGTGATTGCTTCATAATTTCTTGCACCCACGTAAATAGCTTCTCTGTTCGCCGCAAATTCTTCTTTACCCGATGCTGCTATGTCACCCCCCACTCTCGAGAATACCACCCACTCAATGGACGGAGTTCACTTCAGGACTCGCGAGGTGTTTAGGTGTCTCAAAGAACTCGACGCCAACAAATCCACTGGTCCCGACAAAATCCCCCCTATGGTACTTAAAAAATGTGCCTCACCTTTGGCTAAACCTCTGCGCAAACTTTTTGCCCTGTCTTACTTCTCCGGAGTGTATCCCGACTCTTGGAAACTAGCTCATGTTCAGCCAATCCCAAAAAAAGGTGAAGCCAGCGACCCCTTAAACTACCGCCCAATAGCAATTACTTCTGTTCTCTCCAAAATCATGGAGACAATAATCAATAAAAGGCTGATGAAATATCTAGAATCCAACCAAATTATACACGACAGGCAATACGGCTTCAGATCTAAACGGTCTACTGGCGATCTGCTTGTGTGTTTAACCGAGCGTATCAACCAAAGCATTCACAGCTTTGGTGAGTCTAGCCTAGTTGCTCTAGATATATCAAAGGCTTTTGACAGAGTATGGCACCCAGCTCTGTTGAATAAACTCCAAGCTATTGGTATACACTTAGTTCTAAGGAACTGGATTAATAGCTTTCTCTCATGCCGTTCAATCAAGGTAGTATTGGATGGCGTCGAATCCAACCCCCACGCCATTTCGGCCGGAGTTCCCCAGGGGTCAATTCTTTCACCCGCACTTTTTCTAATCTTCATTAATGATCTGCTCTCAATCCCCTCCAACCCACTTCACTGCTTCGCTGATGACGGTACTCTGAATTTCTCTTACTCCTTCGACAATATAAGACAAGCACGTGCCAGACCTTGTCTTTACCACCGTCAACTGATGTCGGCTTCGATCAACCGGGATATCGAATCGATTCTTCATTGGGGCGAAATGAACCGCGTCGAATTCAATGCCACAAAAACGAAGCACTGTCTGATCTCCAACAAAAATTGTACCGACCTTCCTCCTGTCTCGGTGGATGGAGAGAATCTAACGGCTGACTCAACTCTCAACATCCTAGGGGTAACTTTAACGGAGCATCTGCGATGGAACGATCACATATTCCAAATCGCCAAACAAGCCTCCCAATGCCTTGGATTTCTCAAGAGATGCAAGTTCCTCCTCCAGCCAGCCGCATTGGCTACAATATACAAATCCTACATTCGGCCGCGCCTCGAATACAACTCACATATCTGGGCAGGCGCCCCAAAAACCACCTTGGCTTGTCTCGACAAGGTGCAAAATCGTGCCCTCAAACTCATTGGTGATGGCCCCTTTCGCGCCTCCATAGACACCTTGAGCCACCGTAGGAATGTAGCAGCCCTCTCCATACTTTATCGCTATTACCATGGCGACTGTTCCACCGAAATTCAGGACCTCCTGCCTGCACGGCAATACTTTTCCCGCAACACAAGACTAGCCCGCTCGGCTCACCCCCATACCCTACAGCCCCCTCATTCACGCACAATACGGTTCAGAAGTTCGTTTATGAATAGAACAACTCGATTGTGGAATGATCTCCCGCAGTCGGTATTTCCGAACTCGTACAACATCCTAGAGTTCAAACGTGAGGTTCATCGTCATTTTCTTCTACACCCTCCAGACCCCCTCTAACCTTTCCTATTCTCCTCTATTCTTCAAACCAAGCTACTACTAGACATTGCACCATGAACTGAACGACATGACGGACTGGTAGTACAAAGGGTTACACCTAAGCTTGGTTTTTTCATATAAAAAAAAAAAAAAAAAAAAATAGGCGAACAAACTTAACGAACGTTCGTTATACCATAAAATGTCACTTCCCTTGATGAGATATACATGCCAATCTCTGCTTCAAAACTTGCAGATTTGTTGAGCAGAGGTGATATACGCAGCAATTTGTTTACCATATTTATTAAAAAAATGCACTATAATAAATCCTTTTTAGTTATAATAACAGCTGACTTTTTTGTTTGTTTTTTTTTTTTTTTTTTTGAAGGAAAACATTGCACATACAGTTTTTATTTAAAGGCGTTGCAAGGCACGCGGGTTTTATGCTAGTATTACTATAAGGGAAAGTAATAATATATTATAATAAGGGAAAGTAATAATAACGCGATAATTAATAGCTAGATTTTTAATTGTTTCTTTTAAATCCAATCATTTAAATAATAATGCCAAGTGGAAAAACATTGAGTGACGAAGAAAAGGGGTTTAATAATGCCCTTCATGCGGAAAATTATGGTTTGAGAGAGATTGCGCGTAAAATTAAAAGAAGTTTGTATGTTGTGCAAAATTATTTGAACTCTCCAGATGCGTATGGTACTCAAAAACGATCTGGAAGAAAAAGAATGCTGGACCAAACTGCACAATGGCGAATTGCACGCGCATCTTCCAACGCGTCTACCTCTCTTAACCAACTTAGAGCCATGGTACTTGAAGCGTACGAATTTCATTCTATACGAAAAAAGAAAGCTGGTGACAAAATTGACTGCCAAACATAAAAAGGCCAGGTTAAAATTCGCAAGGAATAATGTCGACACAAATTGGAATCGGGTAAGTAAAAAAAAACAATGTAAAAAACGAGTGTGCGTAGGACCACACTTGAAAAGTGTTAACTTCTATGGCTAGTCTAAATGTTCAAATCAATCTTATTACAAGACGATAAGGATTAATATATTTTATTTATGAATATTCTGTTAAAGTTTATTTAATTGTTACTTATATCCACTCACTCCAAAATGTATTGCAATGTTTTGGAAATTAAAATATTTGTCTTAAACTTATCACACAAAGATCGGACGATGGATGACTGGGATAATGTAGTTTTTAGTAAAAACAGTAGCTAATATATAGTAATAAATACATAGTGCATATTTCATAGGAAATATGTAGTACATAGTACACAGTACATATCGTCGGGTTGATGAAATAGTCACGAAACAGAAATTTTTGCTATTTTAAACATTGTGCAAATATGTAAAAAAGTCATATTATATTCAGCCAAAGTCACGGATCTAAATTTTTATGGGAATCTACTGGATTCAATTTGAATTTTTTCAGAACCAGTAAAATAAGTAAAATTAAGCGATTTATATTTATATCATAAACATAAATTCAAATATATGTTTATACATTAAAGATCAGAAACTTAATGGCTGAGATAACTGAGATAATTAACAAAGAAAATGAGCAGCTACGAAGTTTTTCAACACGCTTTTTGCGCGAAATCAAACGCTTGGTCACCAAACCCATTCTCCTCTGCATTACTTATAACTCATTACAGAAAACACTAATTAAAGAGGTACTTCCAAATCGACTTCTCACAGTAAATACTTGCGATTTTCCCTACTGGGGTACTGCCCCAGATATGTACGTAAAATACAGACGCGCAGTCGAATAGGCGAAACGCCGAAACGTATTCCATGTCGCCGAGCGCGATTAATCCAAGCAAAATATTTAAATATTGCAGCCATTTAGCTGGCTAGAGCATGGAAACTTTTAGTCGAGGTCCAGCAACAGACAGCAGCGCTGGTCACGCGCATTTTTGCTTCGCACCCGTTTCTGGGCACTTGTGCCTATGCAGCTGGCTAGAGCATGGAAACTTTTAGTTGAGCTCCACTTACAAACAGCAGCGTATAATTATAGGTGTGCGAGGCAAAATAGCCCGCGCTTGGTGAGAGGGATTGGGTTTGAATGTTGCAATGCAGAAGCTGCTCTCAGCATTCGTTTTTTATTCTCGCGCCGCTCTCAAAATTCATGTCATATTCTCGCACGCCATCGCTGCTGTCTGTTACTGGACCTCGACTAAAAGTGCCCCAGATATGTAAGTAAAATTTGGTCGAGCTAGAGCAACAGACAGCAGCGAATGTGTGCGAGAGGATGAAATGAATGCTAAGTCGCAATGCAGACCCGCTCTCAAAATCCATGGCATATTCTCGCACCCATTCATTTCATATTTTCGCAATGCAGACGCCGCTCTTAGCATTCATTTCATCCTCTCGCACACATTCGCTGCTGTGTGCGATGGCGTGCGAGAATATGACATGAATTTTGAGAGCGGCGCGAGAATATAAAATGAATGCTGAGAGCAGCTTCTGCATTGCTACATTCAAACCCAATCCCTCTCACCAAGCGCGGGCTATTTTGCCTCGCACATATATAATTATACGCTGCTGTTTGTAAGTGGAGCTCAACTAAAAGTTTCCATGCTCTAGCCAGCTGCATAGGCACAAGTGCCCAGAAACGAGTGAGCAACAAAGTGCGCGTGTCCAGAAACGGGTGTAGCAACAAAATGCGCGTGTCGCGAATTCTTTGTTTTACCCCCAGCGAAAAAGTGCCAAACGCGCCTAAAGAAGTTAACACTTCAAAAACTGTCTGGCACTATGGGAAAGCCAACTGGTTGGGACTTATACGCTTTTTCCAAGCCACCAACTGGAATTTGGGTTTCCGCAGTGCCAGTACGAACTATGCCGCTTCCTGTATTACTAAAATAATACGGGCAGGAATGTGTTTGTTCATTCCTCACTCTACCATATCTATAAAGCCTAGGCCAAATAGATGGTTCAATGGAGAATTTAGGAACGCAATTCAAGGCAAGGAAGCCGCTTATAGAGCGTACAAATGTTCCCCATACGAGTCACTTCGGCGTGAGTATGTCAAGTCGAGAAATTCCTGTAACTCCATCATCAGGAAGGTCAAAGTATCATTTGACAACAAATTGAGAAGTAAGATCCTTAACACCCACGTAGGCAGCAAAAACTTCTGGGCCTTGGTAACTTCCATTAAGAAGAATTTTACCTCTTCCTCAACCCCTCTGTTCGCCTCAAATTCTTCGTTACCCTTAGCTGGTACGTCACCACCGGTCCTCGATCGCAACACCCATTCAATGGACGAAATTTTCTTCAGGACACGAGAGGTGCATAAATGTCTCATAGATCTTGACGTCAATAAATCCACCGGCCCCGATAATGATCCCCCTATGGTACTCAAAAAAAGTGCCTCACCCTTGGCTAAACCTCTGCGCAAACTTTTCGCCATGTCATATTTCTCCGGAGTTTATCCCAACTCTTGGAAACTAGCTCATGTTCAGCCCATTCCCAAAAAAGGTGAAGCCAGCGACCCTTTAAACTACCGCCCAATAGCAATAACTTCTGTTCTCTCCAAAGTTATGCAGACAATAATCAATAGAAGGTTAATGAAATATCTAGAATCTAACCAAATTATTCACGACAGGCAGTACGGCTTTAGACCAAAAAGGTCTACTGGCGACCTTCTTGTATGCCTGACTGAACACATCAACCAAAGCATCCATGGCTTCGGTGAGTCTGGTCTGGTTGCTCTGGATATCTCCAAGGCCTTTGACAGAGTATGGCATCCCGCTCTGCTGTCGAAACTCCAAGCTATTGGTATTGATTCAGTTCTAAGGAACTGGATTGAGAGCTTTCTTTCTGGCCGTTCAATCAAGGTACTATTGGATGGCGTCGAATCCAACCCCCACTCCATTTCGGCCGGCGTTCCCCAAGGGGCGATTCTATCACCTACTCTCTTTCTTATATTTATTAATGATCTGCTCTCAATCCCCTCCAATCCACTTCATAGTTTTGCCGATGACGGTACTTTGCGTTACTCATACCCCTCCCACAACACAGGACAAGCAAGTGCCAGACCTTGTCTCTTAGAACGCGAACTCATGTCGAATTCTCTTAACGCGGATATTCAACTCATTCTTGATTGGGGCCGCAAGAATCGTGTCGAGTTCAATGAAACCAAAGCCAAGTACTGTCTATTCTCCAACAAAACCTGCACCAACCTTCCCTCCATTTCAGTGGGCGAGGATAATATAACAGCTGATCCATATCTGAACATCCTCGGCGTGACTCTATCCAACGATCTGCGATGGAATAATCACATACTGCAAGTCACCAAACAAGCGTATCAATGCCTCGGCTTCCTTAAGAGATGTAAGTTTCTCCTTCATCCAGCTGCCTTGGCTACAATATACAAGTCCTACGGCCACGCCTTGAATACAACTCGTATATCTGGGCAGGCGCCCTTAAAACCACCTTGGCTTGGCTAGACAAGGTGCAAAACCGCGCCATCTAACTCATTGGCGATAACACCCTTCGCATCGATTCTTTAAGCCACCGTAGGAATGTAGCAGCGCTCAGCAAGTTTTACCGCTATTATCATAGCGACTGCTCCACTGAAATCAAAAACCTCCTGCCTACACGGCAATTTTTTCCCCGCAACACAAGACTAGCCAACTCGGCTCACCCCTTCACCCTACAACCCTCCCCTTCACGCACATTACGTTTTAGTAGTTCGTTTATAAATAGAACAACTCGATTGTGGAATTCTCTTCCGCAGTCGGTGTTTCCGAGCTCATATAACATCTCAGAGTTCAAACTCAAGGTTCATCGACATCTACTCATGCACCCTCCAGACCCCTAACCTATCCTATTTCATCTTTCCTTCAGATCAAGCTTACTACTATACACTGCACCATGACTTGTAAGACATGACGGAAAAGTAGTACAAAGGGTGACTCCTAAGCTTCATCTTACCACAAAAAAAAAAGTTGTGAGACTTTGCGTAATCTAAAACTTAACAAAGTATTTAACAAACACTACAATAAATCATCATAGCTTAAAAAAAAGGTAAAAATGCCCTGCCCTGGTAAAAATTAGATATCTACTTTTCGTTTTATATCTACTGACACTCACTAATAATTTTAATAACTGCGAGTATCCATTTTTCATAAACCTACCAAATGTTTCGTTTAAATCATACATATTTTTTGGGACAAATCCACAGCAAAGTTAGATAAAAATGAATTTTTGTTTTGGTCTACAGCACCACCTACATGACTATAATAAAATAATAATAAAATGAACAGCATATCAAATATGCATATAAAGAAATAAATACTTTATATTATTTCTGCGAAATTTCTTAATCCTTACTAATATTATAAATGCGAAGTAACTCTGTCTGTCTGTCTGTCTGTCTGTCTGTTACGCTATCACGCCTAAACCACTAAACCGATTTTGATGAAATTTGCTAGTCATAGTTTAGACCTTGGAGACGGACATAGGCTACTTTTTATGGAGAAAAAAAGGGTTGAAGGGGTTGAAATGGGGTTCAATAAGTTGTAAGGGGATTTTTTATCTTTACTTTTTTTTCTATTGTATAAAAAGTAACTGACTGACAGACAACGCACAACCTAAACCGCTGGAGCTAAAGGGCTGAAATTTGGACAGTTCATCCCTATAATGGAGTGGACATCCACTAAAAAGCGATTTTTCGAAATTCATCCCCTAAGGGGGTGAAATGGAGTTTATCCAAACCGTTGGAGCTATAGGGCTGAAATTTTGACAGTGCATCCCTATAATGGCGTGGACATCCGCTAAGAAGCGAATTTTCGAAATTCATCCCCTAAGGGTGTCAAATGGGGTTTACCCAAACCGCTGGAGCTATAGGGCTGAAATTTTGACAGTGGATCCCTATAATGACGTGGACATCCGCTAAGAAGCGAATTTTCGAAATTCATCCCCTAAGGGTGTGAAATGGGGTTTACCCAAACCGCTGGAGCTATAGGGCTGAAATTTTGACAGTGCATCCCTATAATGACGTTTACATCCACTAAAAAGCGATTTTTCGAAATTCATCCCCCAAGGGGTTGAAATGGCTTTTATCCAAACGGCTAAAGTTATAGGGCTGAAATTTTGACAGTGCATCCCTATAATGGCGTGGACATCCGCTAAGAAGCGAATTTTCGAAATTCATCCCCTAAGGGTGTCAAATGGGGTTTACCCAAACCGCTGGAGCTATAGGGCTGAAATTTTGACAGTGGATCCCTATAATGACGTGGACATCGACTATAAAGCGAATTTTCGAAATTCATCCCCTAAGGGGTTGAAATGGCTTTTATCCAAACGGCTAAAGTTATAGGGCTGAAATTTTGACAGTGCATCCCTATAATGGCGTGGACATCCACTATAAAGCGATTTTTCGTAATTCATCCCTTAAGGGGGTGAATTGGGGTTTATCCAAACCGCTGGAGCTATAAGGTTGAAATTTTAACAGTGGATCCCTATAATGACGTGGACATCCACTAAAGAGCGATTTTTCGAAATTCATCCCCTAAGGGTGTGAAATGGGGTTTTTACAAACCGCTAAAGCTATAGGGCTGAAATTTGGACAGTGCATCCCTATAATGACGTGGACATCCACTATAAAGCGATTTTTTGAAATTCATCTCTTAAGGGGGTGAAATAGGGTTTATCCAAACCGCTGGAGCTATAGGGTTGAAATTTTAACAGTTGAACCCTATAATGACGTGGACATACACTAAGGAGCGATTTTTCGAAATTCATCCCCTAAGGGTGTGAAATGGGGTTTTTACAACCCGCTAAAGCTATAGGGCTGAAATTTTGACAGTGCATCCCTATAATGACGTTTACATCCACTAAAAAGCGATTTTTCGAAATTCATCCCCCAAGGGGTTGAAATGGCTTTTATCCAAACGGCTAAAGTTATAGGGCTGAAATTTTGACAGTGCATCCCTATAATGGCGTGGACATCCACTATAAAGCGATTTTTCGAAATTCATCCCTTAAGGGGGTGAATTTGGGTTTATCCAAACCGCTGGAGCTATAGGGTTGAAATTTTAACAGTGGATCCCTATAATGACGTGGACATCCACTAAAGAGCAATTTTTCGAAATTCATCCCCTAAGGGTGTGAAATAGGGTTTTTACAAACCGTTAAAGCTATAGGGCTGAAATGTGGACAGTGCATCCCTATAATGGAGTGGACATCCACTATAAAGCGATTTTTCGAAATTCATCCCTTAAGCGGGTAAAATAGGGTTTATCCAAACCGCTGGAGCTATAGGGTTGAAATTTTAACAGTGCATCCCTATAATGACGTGGACATCCACTAAAGAGTGATTTTTCGAAATTTATCCCCTATGGGTGTGAAATGGGGTTTTTACAAACCGCTAAAGCTATAAGGCTGAAATTTTGACCGTGCATCCCTATAATGGCGTGAACATCCACTAAGAAGCGATTTTTCAAAAATCATCCCCTAAGGGGGTGAAACGGGGTTTATCCAAACCGCTAAAGTTATAGGGCTGGAATTTTAACAGTGCATCCCTATAATGGAGTGGACATCCACTATAAAGCGATTTTTCGAAATTTATCCCCTAATAGGGTGAAATTTGGTTTACCCAAACCGCTGGAGCTATAGGGCTGAAATTTTGAACAGTGCATCCCCTTAATGACGTGGACATCCATTAAGAAGCGATTTTTCGAAATTCATCCCCTAAGGGGGTTAAATGGGGTTAAGCCAAACCGCTGGAGCTAAACGGCTGAAATTTTGACAGTGCATATCTATAATGAAGTGGACATTTACTAAGAAGCGATTTTTCGAAATTCATCCCCTAAAGGGGTGAAATGGGGTTACCAAACTACTGGAGCTACAGGGTTGAAATTTGGACAGTGCATCCCTATAATGACGTGGACATCCACTAAGAGGCGATTACTCGAAATGTCCACGTAAATAGGCGAACAAACTTCACGAACGTTCGTCAAACCCTAAAATGTCACTTTTCTTGATGACATATACATGCCAATCTCTGCTTCAAAACTTGCAGATTTGTTGAGCAGAGGTGATATTCGCAGCAATTTGTTTACAATATTTATTAAAAAATGCACTATAATAAACCCTTTTTATGGATAATAACAGCTGACTTTTTTGTTGGTTTTTTTAAGGAAAACATTGCACATAATAAACAGTTTTAAAGGCGTTGCAAGGCACGCGGGTTTTATGCTAGTGATTTATAAAGCCGCCGAAGAGCCATAGAAAACCAAGAAAATGATTTTTTTTTTCACTTTTAATTAAGTAAATGTTTATGTTCTCCTGAGTCTCATTATTAAATAATATAATTTAGTGAGAAATATAATCAAAACATGTTACACCGAAGTAAAAAAAATTGTATTTCACCATTTTGCGGCCGGGGATTGAACTTGGTTCCCCGGGGATTGGATTCCAGCGCCTTACCTCTAGGATACCGATATATGGACTTTATTAGAAATCTCTTTTTTGTTGTTTAAATATACTTCTGGTGGAAATTTCCAGACCATTTTCTCAGTTTTTGGTCTTTTGACCAAGAGCTACATTTTGAGATATGGCCCAAGTCTGTAGCGGCAGTACTTTCAGAGATGAAAGAAGGTCACAGACGGACGGACGGACAGACGGACAGAGCCTATGTATAAGCTTTTTTTTGAAAAGCTAAAACACCATCAATACCTCGATCTCTCCATTGGATGATGCCACTTAAACGCATTTCCTCAAGGGCGTGCCAGCGAAAGCAGATTCTCCTTGGGTAAGCAGCGAATTTCTCACAGACTTCTGTGTGAAACTTCTTAGCTGCAAAGAAGTATGTAAAAAAAGGAAAAATAGGAAATTCAAGAGTCTCAAGGTAGTCTTTCCTTCAAAATACGAGTGGATGTTCTTAGATTCAGTTGACATCTTTAGATGGAGGAACTTAACTCTCAGCCGTTGGATAAGTAAATCTAGGATTAACAACAAAATAGTAATAGGTAATAATAAATCTAAGAATAATAGAGCAATAGGCGCGAATAAAACCAATCCGATCCCAGTTTTAAGCCACAATAGATCTAATTCACTAACACAGCATGTAAGATCATCTAACATTACTAACCCTATACCTAATAAAATCATTAATATGATTAAAACTATCCCAACTTCTTCTACTCCAGTCCCAAGCTTTAATACTACAAAGCCACTAACAATAATTAATACAGCACGTCATTATAATAATACTAATCACAATCCTTACCCAAACTTCTCTCGTAGCCACATAGTCATCGGCGGTCGTTCCTACGCTGATATTAATGCGATTCCGATACAACCTCCTGCAGTTACGAATGACACACAGAAATCGGTGGATATTTCTGTAAGCCGCAGCAACAACATTCCCACCACAAAACCTGCTTTCTTGAACCCATTACAGCCACCAGTTGTAAAAAATACATTGATTTCAGCCGACTCATCCGATAGTCGATATTTGTTATCTCGGTTCAGAGAAAGGAAGGTCTTTGACAATGTAAGGCTGTTTCTCGCGTACATGCATAACAAACCTGACTCTACCTGTATATATGGTAAAACCAGGACCAGCCTCAGTGTCTCGATCCAACAGGAAGGTCTTCCTACGGATCATAGTGCCCTGCTCGAATTGTACACTAGGTATCTTGAGCATTATCAAATCAATCCCCATCAAGTTACCAAGGATCTCTCCGCTTATGCTGCTCATGTAAGATCAATACATGTGGTCCAGCTGCAAAAAAGCCGTTATGAGATGAACAGATATTACCGCCCTTAACTAGTTACTTCCCTAATTTCCGATCCCACCCAGTCTCTTCTTTCCAAACCTAACCCACCCGAGGTTGTAAGAATCTTTTACCACAATTGTAGTGGTATGAGAACCAAACTCAACAATTTCTACATCGACTCTAAATCATTTCGCTATAATGTACTTGTACTGACCGAATCTTGGTTAAATAGTAGATACATTCCTAAATGAAGAGATCTTGGACAGCAGCTGGACAATCCACAGGTGCGACAGAGACTACAGTCCCACTGGTATCACCAGAGGGGATGGAGTCCTTATAGCAGTCAAAGACTCCTTAAACAGTGAATTGATCTCGACCAATTGTTCAAAATCTTTTGAACACGTCTTCATTCGAATCAAATCCGACCTGAAGGATATATTCATCGGCTCTTTCTATATCCCCCCCAATTCCGACGAATCAAGCTATGACGATCTATTGCATATTGTGGAGGAAGCTAACGATACACTCTGCGGTAATGATGTCATATTTATCCTCGGCCATTTCAATCGACCGAATATCTCTTTCATCCCCGACGAGGAAGATAATAAATTACTTCCTATTAATGCAACTAATGCCGTCGATATAAAATTTATCGACACTCTTTACGGCAATGACCAAATTATCGGGCAACCAAATTCTTGTGGTAAATGGCTAGACCTGATCTTCACCAATTAACATGAGGAGGTGAATACTCTACTCGTTTCTGATTAGGAAAACCTATTTTCGAACTCCATCCACCACTCCGCGTGGATACTCGAATTTAATTCATCAATTCCCAAGCATCGTGCAGCATATAACAATGCACTTGTTTACGATTTTAAGAACGCGGACCTGGACAGTATTGGTTTCGAATTATCCCTAGTCGACTGGGAACATAGGCTAACTAGCAATGATCTTGACGTGATAGTTTCATGCTTTTATTCTATCATTTTCAACATCATCGACAAATATGTACCCAAAATTATAAAACGGGATAGAGTGTCGGAACCATTGCTGGATAGAGATACTAGATCCCTACGTAATCAAAGAAATAAATTATATAACATGATCAAAAATAACACATATGTAAACGAGCGATTGAACTCCGAATACATTAGACTAGCCTCAGAATTTGATGGTAGGTCCCGCGAGGCCTACTCTGCATATATTAATTCAGTTGGTGATAGTATCATAAGTGATCACAAAAAATTCTTTGATTATGTTAACATTAAACGGAAGACTTCCGGCTACCCATCAACAATGACGAATGGTAGAGCCCACACCTCATGCCCCCAAGTAATTTGTAGCATGTTTGCTGATAGGTTTGCTGAAATTTATAGCCCCTTGTCCAGCGCAACACACGATGTAAATGACTCGCACACTGACACTTCCCTTATAACCGGTATATCCCTTTCTGTTGATGAGATCATGGCGGGTCTGAACAATCTTGATATCAAAAAAGGTAATGTGGTCCTGACAATCTCCCTCCTATTTTCCTGCAGCACTGCTCGCAACATATCGGGTTTCCTCTTTATCTCATCTTCAACAAATCTTTATCGTTAGGAAAGTTTCCCAAACTGTGGAAGAAATCCTACCTAACGCCAATCTATAAATCCGGTGACAAGCACTCGGTAGACAACTATAGGGGCATTGCCATTTTATCATCAATTCCTAAGCTTTTTGAAAAACTTGTTCATGACAAGATTGCTCCTCTTATCGATCCATACCTAAACGAACAACTACATGGTTTTCGGAAAGGACGTTCAACAACTTCTATCCTTATGGTCCTTATCTCCGAATCGTTATGCGGTATGGAGTGCGGCCATCAATTGGATGCTGTGTACACTGATTTCAGCAAGGCCTTCGATCGAGTGGAAAACGCCATCCTAATCGCAAATTATTAAAATTTGGAATATCAGGTTCTGCCCTGGAATGGTTAAAATCATATCTGAACGGAAGAACACAGGTTATCAGATTCCAAAGGTTTCTATCTAATGAGATCGAAGTAACCTCTGGCGTTCCACAGGGTGGTCATCTCGGTCCCCTACTCTTCAATATTTTCATCTCCGATCTTTCCGAAAAATTAGCAAATATTCCACATCTCTTTTACGCGGATGACCTCAAAATTTATAGTGTCATTAAGACCCAAACTGATGATTCCTTCTTGCAGACAAAACTCAATGCCCTACACGACTGGTGCACCATGAACAAACTGCAACTTAACACCAGCAAATGTCATGCAATTACCTTCTCCCGCTTAAAAAACACACAAAACCATAACTATTATCACAATGGCATAATGTTGAATCAGGTTGACCATATCGTAGATCTAGGCGTCGTCCTAGACAAAAAACTCAATTTCAACCTGCATTACGTGCCAGAGCCACCAAACTTCTTGGTTTCATCAAGAGGAGAGCCAAAGAATTTGGTAATGTATGTTGGATAAGAAAAAAAACCCACATTAAAACAAACAAAAAAAAAACTTCTTTTAACAATTCAATAATTTAATAGAAATCAGTTAATCCTATTTTTTTTATCAAATCAACATTACATCAATTTACAGTAATCATTTCATTTTCAGAATATTTAGAGAATTTGCTAGAATGTGTGAACGGTACATCTTACCGTAACTATTGTGAAGTTAGGCTATTTTCAGAATTTATAAGCAGAGAAGGAAGAGGGTCAGTAGTCAGCAGTAGTCAGGAGTTAGTTGTTTCAGTAAGAAGTTCAAAGTAGAAGTAGCAAATTAAAGTGAAAGTAATTTTATATTGTAACAGTTCTCTATTATTTTATTAAAAAATTGTCATATACCTTAAAGTGAGATCTTTTATTTTTTTTTCGAAACCAACATTATGGGGGCTCAACCGGGATCTCTCCCAAGGTTCATAAATCAGTAAAATAATAGAGAAGTGAAAAATAAAAGTTCACAATAAAACTTAATGCAGTGTACGCACGTAAAATATGCATTTTTCTGAAAATTTAAACACAACACTCTGAATTCGAAATTACCACATTTTGTGAATATCGTGGAATTATTTTATGAAAGTGAAACATAATCTTCGTCGGAGTTCAAACATTGCAGTATCAGTGTCCCCCCGTTAAGCATGTGATTCCAGCAAAGTAATGGTAGAAAGTTATTTAATTTTATACAAAGAAGGATTCTGAATTTTTAATGGACCAAAAAGTGAATTAACCACAAATTAATAACTTTTCGTGAATTTCGTGCTATCATTATTGAACTGAAAAATTGAATTGAATTGAATTGAAAAATTGTGTTGGAACTCAAATATTACGGTATCAGTGTCCCGTTTTTGCAGTGCATGGTGAAAACTGTTTCATTTTGTACAAAGGCGGAGTTTTTAAATTAATTGGATTTAACGGGCATAAAACTGCTATAAATTTATATAAAAGTAGAGTGCAAGTGCAAGAATCAAGAAAAACATAATTAGATAGAAATGGGCCGAAGAAATAGAAATACACAAGGAAGTAACGACACGGTGGACTTCAATTTTTCGAGACACGAATCGTCGAGAGTTGTTTCGTCGTCAGAAAATAGTGTAGCGAAATTTAAGATTACCGATGTTGAAAATTTTGTACGCAAATTCTCAGGTGAGCATGGTGTTAGTGCGAATAAATGGCTCGAAGAATTCGACGAATATGCCGAAACATTTAACTGGAACCGATTACAGTGTGTAATATTTTGCAAGAATTGTCTGGTGCCGCGAAACTTTTTATTGAGTGCGAAATACGACCGAAAAGTTATGAAGAACTCAAGATCGCGTTACGTCGCGAGTTTGCAACGAGGTTAAACGCAGCAGATGTGCATAAAATGCTAAACGAACAGAAAAAGAGTCAGTCAGAGTCGTACAGAGAATATTTATACCGCATGATCGAAATCGGGACAATGGCTAATATTGATGACGCTTCAATTATTACTTACGTAATTAACGGTGTCCGGGGTTCGCCTCTTCAGAAGTCGATGCTATACGGCGCGCGTACAATAACCGAGTTAAAAGAAAAATTACTAATCTACGAAAAAATTGGTGAAGATACTCCAAAAGCGTTAAATTTAAATTCTAATGGTGAAAATAAAAAGATGGTGAAGGAAGTGAGTGCACGAATGTTTACCAACAGTAAACCATTGAGCAGAAACTGTTACAACTGTGGGTCAACAGAACACGATTGGCACGCCTGCCCTCAAAAGGACAAAGGGCCAAAGTGCTTCAAATGCAATAAGTTCGGACATAAAGCCAATTCCTGTCCAGGTGAGGGAACATCCACCATAAAAGAGGCACACCATATAGGTAAAAGCAGTATGTACATTAAAATTAAAGTAAACAACCATTCAATGGAAGCACTGGTTGATACCGGGAGCGAGATATGCGTAATGCAAGAGCACCATTTAAAATATATTAACCCAAAATCATTTTTTAAGACACCACTTTTGATATCAGGACTTGGTGGAGATATAATCACCATTGGGTATTTCTTTGCTGAAATTCAATTAAATCAAGATATTTACGAAAAAATCAAAATTGATGTTATTAAAACTGAAAAAACAAAACCAGATTTCATTTTAGGCAATAATTTGTTGGACCTAGCAGTCGTGCACATAGAAGGAGGCAGAATAAGTATACGAAAGATGAAGGTAAACACTGGTGAAGATGTAATGAAAGCTGATGAATTTAAATCGTGTTTCCTGACTGCAATCGATGTTACTGATGAATTTTCCGAAGACCTACCCGACGTTTCACACCTGGAAAGGAGCCAAAAAGAAGATATACTTGCCGCAGTGAAGAATTACAAACCTGAAGCTCACGTTGATTCATCCAGATGAAAATAGTACCAATCGACGAACGCCCAGTGTATCAGCCGCCAAGAAGATTCCCTCCCCGTGAACAGAAAGTAATTGAGGAACAAATTCAAGAATGGATCGATAATAACATAGTTCAACAGCGCACATCCGATTATGCTAGCCCTGTGGTTTTGGTAAGAAAAAAGGATTCTTCATATAGACTTTGATTTCAGGGCCGTAAATAGAAGGATACACAAAGATAGATATCCAATCCCAGTGATCGAAGATCAAATAGATCGCCTGCAAGGAGCAAGATGGTTTACTACGTTGGACCTGAAAAATGGATTCTTCCATGTAGCTGTTGAAAAAGCCAGTAGAAAATATACTTCTTTCGTGACACAGCAAGGTCAATTCGAGTTTTTACGAGTTCCTTTTGGCCTTTGCAACTCGCCGAGTGTCTTTCAAAAGTTCATCAACTATGTTCTAAAGGATCTCATTAACGAAGGCATCGTGACAGTCTACATTGATGATATAGTGATTCCAGCGGCGACAATTCAAGATGGCGTATCTAGACTTAAACAAGTATTAGAAGTTACAGCTAAAAATGGACTACAAATTAAGTGGAAGAAGTGCCAGATTCTAAAAGAAGAAATTGAGTATCTTGGTTACGTTATCAAACAAGGACTGTTAAAACCATCCCCATCTAAAACGAAAGCAGTTCTCAATTTTCCACAACCATCCAACGCCAAGCAGGTGCAAAGTTTCCTTGGGCTAACCGGATACTTCCGTAAATTTATATTAAATTATTCATTGATCGCTAAGCCTCTTAGTGACCTCTTAAAAAAAGATGCAAAATTTATATTCGAAGCTGAACAAATTAATTCTTTTAACAGCTTGAAAGCAGCTCTAACTACCAAACCAACGCTGAAGATCTTCAAATATGGTGCTCATACTGAACTTCATACTGATGCCTGCAAATATGGTTATGGTGCACTTCTTTTACAACGTGATGATGAAGATAACTCGTTGCATCCGGTATATTATTTCAGCAGAAAGACTTCGAAAGCGGAGCAGCAATATAGTAGTTATGAGCTTAAGTACTCGCTATCGTAGAAGCCGTGAAGAAATTTCGCATTTACTTAATGGGACAACACTTTAAACTAGTGACGGATTGCAAAGCTTTCGAGATGACTTTAAAGAAGCGCGACTTAGTCACCAGAGTAGCACGTTGAGCTCTTCTTCTAGAAGATTACGATTACGAAGTAGAACACCGAGCTGGTTCTAAGATGTCTCACGTGGATGCACTTAGCAGGAACCCAGTTTCATTTTGTGTATTAAAAGAAGGCGACTTTCTTAGTAAAATTCGAAGTATGCAGCAAAACGATGAAAGATTAAAAGCTATTGCGGAGTTGCTGAAACAGGGTCCTTACAATGACTATGTTTTACATCATGGTATTTTATGTAAAAAAATTGAAGATAATTTACTTTATGTCGTTCCAGATAAGATGAAAGATACCATTGTCAAGCATGTACACGAACAAGGACATTTTCATCACAAAAAGATGTCAGCAATCATCCAAAAAGAGTTTTTCATCCCAGATCTGAAGAAACGAATTGACGCGTGCATCGCTTGCTGTGTACGATGTATTTTATCCGAGAGGAAGACAGGCAAAGCAGAAGGGTTGCTGAATCCAATCCCCAAAGGTGACAGGCCACTAGAGACTTTACATTTTGATCATCTTGGTCCTCTTACGATGACTAAAAAAGGCTATAGGTACATTTTAGCAGTAATAGACGGGTTTACCAAGTTTTGTTGGCTCTTCCCCACGAAGACACTTGGAGCAGAGGAAGTGGTGCAGAAGTATGAAATAGTTGCAGAGACGTTCGGATACCCATCAAGGATTATTACTGACCGAGGAGGAGCTTTTCAATCCAACCTGTTTCGCGAATATTGCGTTAATCACGAAATTAAACTTTGTTTCATTACAGTCGGCACACCAAGGGGAAATGGTCAGGTGGAAAGGCTACATACTACAGTTGTAACTGCACTCACAAAATTATCACTAGAAGATGCCGAGAAATGGTATTCGCATGTGAAAACATTGCAAAGAACTCTCAACAGTACCTTCCAAAGAGCAATACAGATGTCACCATACGAGCTGTTGACAGGAACTTTGATGAAGACAAAGAAAGACATTCAGCTTATGGAAATAATCGAACGCGAATATGCCAAGACTTACTGTAAAGAACGCGAAGAGCTAAGAGCAAAAGCAAAACAAAACATTGGGAAAATACAAGAAGAGGCTCAACGACATTTTAACAAAAAGCGAAAAAGAGCTACACAATACGCAGTTAATGACCTAGTAGCAATTGAAAGGACACAGTTTGCCACTGGTCTAAAAATCAAACCAAAGTTTTTAGGACCATATAAAATTACAGGTGTAAAAGGGTTTGATCGATATACAGTCGAAAAAGTAGGCAATGGCGAAGGCCCTAAAACCACTACTACAAGCGCAGACAAAATGAAACGCTGGAACGAAGCAAACGATGAACTTAATATTTCAGATGACAACGAAGATATGGAGGTAGAAGAAGAATGTCCTTCAGGGGCTGAAGTACTGTCAGCATGGCCGAATGTTGGATAAGAAAAAAAAACCCACATTAAAACAAAAAAAAAACTTCTTTTAACAATTCAATAATTTAATAGAAATCAGTTAATCCTATTTTTTTTATCAAATCAACATTACATCAATTTACAGTAATCATTTCATTTTCAGAATATTTAGAGAATTTGCTAGAATGTGTGAACGGTACATCTTACCGTAACTATTGTGAAGTTATGCTATTTTCAGAATTTATAAGCAAAGAAGGAAGAGGGTCAGGAGTCAGTTGTTTCAGTAAGAAGTTCAAAGTAGAAGTAGCAAATTAAAGTGAAAGTAATTTTATATTGTAACAGTTCTCTATTATTTTATTAAAAAATTGTCATATACCTTAAAGTGAGATCTTTTATTTTTTTTCGAAACCAACATGTATGGGTCACAAAAACACTCTTCTGTTCTTTAGTCCGCCCTATCCTGGAATATGCGCGTCCTATCTTGGATCCTATATTCCAAGTGAGCAGTAGGAGGATCGAATCCATTCAAAAGAGATTTCTTCTTTTTGCCCTGAGACATATACACAACCACCATGACTACCGAACCCTGCCGCACTACTTGGACAGGCTCAAAGTGCTTGATCTCGTACCGCTGTCTAGCAGGAGGAAACTGCTCATGTCTTGCGTTGCCTTTGACGTCCTAAGTGGAAAGCTTAAAGTACAGTTTCTGTCGGACAGAATCAAATTGAATGATGTAGTCCGACACACACGACCCACTAAACTACGTATAGACCAGTCATTAGAGATTTTTTCGTGTTATAAAATCGTACAGCAAACTGCTTGCACTACTACTTCAGGGGTATCTCATACATAGATTACTAAAACCTAAAAACCAGCCAAAATTTACTCATGTGGAATTGTTTAAACAATAATTAGCAACAAAAATGGGTACTCTTTCCGTTTTTGGCGTATACAATAAAAAGTACTGGACGAATCACGTTACTCCCAACAGGATATTTGTAGAGAATTGAAGACCCTACAAAATGGGGTTTACTAGAACTCGATCGGATAATTTTTCGCCGAGAAAAGCTAGAAAACCCCTTAAAAAGGCCATTTTTTTTTTTTTTTTTTCAAAAACTCATACCTCTGTTACTTTGCAATATTAGGGTATGATTTCTTGGGACATAATACCCTGGTACATATACTTTGAACTGCCAAAAGATGAAATTTGTCCCATGTATGGTTTCTGCATAATTGCTGTATAAACAAAATAGACCCTATTCTTGCACATTGCGCCAATATTAGCAGAGTGGACCGATTGAAATTTTCAAAACGGTTTCTGAAAGTGTAGGCTAGGGGCTACAATTTGTCTATCTCACATTTTAGTATAAGTTTGGAGAACAATGCTAAAAGTGCTTCTGAAAATGGTACATAGGGCGAACATTCTAATTCGATAAGTTTCGGGGTAGCGGTGGCGGAGTATAAAGCAACGAAGGAGGCGTTGGGCCGGCCGCATACCAAAGCTTCATATGCAGCTTTTCCTCACTATTGCTTGAATATAAATGTAGCAAAGCAGAATGTGACGATTTGTTCCATATAAAAAAAGTGTAATATGTAGCTAATAAGCATGTGAAGCTTCGTGCACTTTTTCAAATGAATTGAATATTTGAGTTGCCTTTCAGCATGGAGCCCAGTACTAGTACTGACAACTTCATGGTAAATGAACTTCATGAAAGCTAAATGTATGAAGAATAATTTAATTTTTGAATAAATTAAATGGAAAATACTCCATCTAAGTCTTATTGGAGTAGACCTTCTTTCCTTAAAGTAATAAATATATATTTAATTGAACAGATACTTATTAAGGGAAAATGTTATTTAACAAAATACACTATCGTATTTTTTTTATAATGGTAACAGGTACATAACATTTTTTTATTATATATTGCGAACATACGTTATTTGGAATCAATGCTTAACTTGATTGAAAATAAATAATCTTATATATTAATAGGCAAACAAAAAGTTTGTACACGCTAAGGCTTTTTTGTTCGTGGACCGATTTCGTTTAAATTTTCAGAAAATGTTCTTTTTATGGCATAGTTTTGTAATAAGGAATTTCAACGAAATCGATTCACGAATAAAAAAGTTATAGCGATTTTAATTTTTCGAATTTTAAAAAGCCGTTGGAAAATTTGAATTTTTTGGGAGCATCAACGTAGAACTGAGTAGCCTACGATTGACACAAATGCCGTTTCAGTGAAGCGAATGAGAAACAGAGAAAAACAAGCGTTTGTGTGGATTTTTGGCGGCATAACTGACATAAAAAACTCGGTCACTTTGTGCGTGCATTTTTTTATACTCTTTTGTGTATAGTATTATTGAGTTGTATTGTGTAAGGGGCTGGCGTTCGTTTTTTGGCGAATGCCTTTAGAAATTTTAATTGATTCATTGCACCTTTAGAAATTTTGACTGATTCTTTTAAATGTGCTTTGAATGTTATTCCGGTTAATTTTGATTCGTTTTCGTGTGGTTCTTTTAATATGAGTTGTCATTTTTGTCTGAAGTAACTTTTTGTCTGAAGTAACTTTACGTAATACTGAGGCATTTTCTTTGTGTTGTCATAAAGGCAAAGTTAATCTACCTCCACTTTCTCAAAATTACTTTTTTCAATAATTTTTTGAAGGATTAACTTCGAATGAAAGTGGTATTAAAAATCGTTCTAAATTTTTTTTTGCAAATATTCGTTCGTATAATGCTGCGTTTGCAATGACTAGCTCTGAGTGTAATTTGCCAAATGACACTGCAAATGGCATTTACCATTTTAAAATCCATAACATTTTCTATCACCGAACTGGTGCCTTAATTCCTGGCTATGGCCGACCTCCATGCTATGCACAGTTGTATTTCTATGATGTAGATACTGCTGCTGATCATAGAATGAATAGAAATGCGAATATTGAATGTAATATTGATATTATGCGTGAAATAGGTTTGGAATTAGATCGGATTAATCCTTTTGTTCACTCATTCAGGTCCATGCATGAATATTGTCAAAGACCTGAGAATATTGCAGCTGAAGTTTCTATGATCATAAAAGTTAATAACCAAGTTGATATTCGTCGTTTCAATGATGCTGTACAAACTGATGTTGCTGCTATTTTCAAAAACGATGATGGTGAGCCTCCTTTCGAACGAAATATGATTGTTTTTTTTCAAAAACAACAAATGAAATTCGTTCTTTTTCTGTTCTTGATCCTTCTTTGGAGCCTTTGGCTTATCCATTATTATTTCCACATGGTGATAGGGGTTGGCATGTCAATATAGCACACAGTTTACATTCTACTTCACGTGCTAACTTACCATGTACAAAAGTAACAATGTTACAATATGCTTGAGTTTAGTCTTAAGACGTCATGGATGAGATTAAAAAATCCTGGGAAATTTTAGATGCTCTGGAGCGACAATAGAAATGTTTCATAGTAATTAAAAATTCGCCATTGCGAATAATTTTTTTTTTTTTTGAAATAAAAATATTTAAATCGAATCGTGAATTTTATATATTTATTGTTTTTGTGACCGAATTTCGGTAACGGGCATCCCAACTAGTTATTAATAATATTATGAACATTTTACAGTTTATTCAATGGAAAAAAATAAAACGCATCAACTAAGAAATATGGAATAAAATAACCAGCTTAAGCATCATGCTTTTTTGTGCAACAGTCTCTTCTTCGCTTAGCTACCTTACATCTATACTTTTATTTTCATTCTCGCGATCATCATTCTATTTGTAGCTTAATTCGCATAAATTATTTTATAATTGATTTTCATCTTCTTCTATGCAAATATCTTCTATAGATATGTTAGAGCACATTATTTCGGTACAGTTTGCGCACAAATTTGAGCATTTTAAACCATGCTTCCTGCACGTACAAGAAGTATACTCACACCCACAACATCTTATATATTAATAGGCAAACAAAAAGTTTGTACACGCTAAGGCTTTTTTGTTCGTGGACCGATTTCGTTTAAATTTTCAGAAAATGTTCTTTTTATGGCATAGTTTTGTAATAAGGAATTTCAACGAAATCGATTCACGAATAAAAAAGTTATAGCGATTTTAATTTTTCGAATTTTAAAAAGCCGTTGGAAAATTTGAATTTTTTGGGAGCATCAACGTAGAACTGAGTAGCCTACGATTGACACAAATGCCGTTTCAGTGAAGCGAATGAGAAACAGAGAAAAACAAGCGTTTGTGTGGATTTTTGGCGGCATAACTGACATAAAAAACTCGGTCACTTTGTGCGTGCATTTTTTTATACTCTTTTGTGTATAGTATTATTGAGTTGTATTGTGTAAGGGGCTGGCGTTCGTTTTTTGGCGAATGCCTTTAGAAATTTTAATTGATTCATTGCACCTTTAGAAATTTTGACTGATTCTTTTAAATGTGCTTTGAATGTTATTCCGGTTAATTTTGATTCGTTTTCGTGTGGTTCTTTTAATATGAGTTGTCATTTTTGTCTGAAGTAACTTTTTGTCTGAAGTAACTTTACGTAATACTGAGGCATTTTCTTTGTGTTGTCATAAAGGCAAAGTTAATCTACCTCCACTTTCTCAAAATTACTTTTTTCAATAATTTTTTGAAGGATTAACTTCGAATGAAAGTGGTATTAAAAATCGTTCTAAATTTTTTTTTGCAAATATTCGTTCGTATAATGCTGCGTTTGCAATGACTAGCTCTGAGTGTAATTTGCCAAATGACACTGCAAATGGCATTTACCATTTTAAAATCCATAACATTTTCTATCACCGAACTGGTGCCTTAATTCCTGGCTATGGCCGACCTCCATGCTATGCACAGTTGTATTTCTATGATGTAGATACTGCTGCTGATCATAGAATGAATAGAAATGCGAATATTGAATGTAATATTGATATTATGCGTGAAATAGGTTTGGAATTAGATCGGATTAATCCTTTTGTTCACTCATTCAGGTCCATGCATGAATATTGTCAAAGACCTGAGAATATTGCAGCTGAAGTTTCTATGATCATAAAAGTTAATAACCAAGTTGATATTCGTCGTTTCAATGATGCTGTACAAACTGATGTTGCTGCTATTTTCAAAAACGATGATGGTGAGCCTCCTTTCGAACGAAATATGATTGTTTTTTTTCAAAAACAACAAATGAAATTCGTTCTTTTTCTGTTCTTGATCCTTCTTTGGAGCCTTTGGCTTATCCATTATTATTTCCACATGGTGATAGGGGTTGGCATGTCAATATAGCACACAGTTTACATTCTACTTCACGTGCTAACTTACCATGTACAAAAGTAACAATGTTACAATATGCTTGAGTTTAGTCTTAAGACGTCATGGATGAGATTAAAAAATCCTGGGAAATTTTAGATGCTCTGGAGCGACAATAGAAATGTTTCATAGTAATTAAAAATTCGCCATTGCGAATAATTTTTTTTTTTTTTGAAATAAAAATATTTAAATCGAATCGTGAATTTTATATATTTATTGTTTTTGTGACCGAATTTCGGTAACGGGCATCCCAACTAGTATATATATATATATATGTTGTGGGTGTGAGTATACTTCTTGTACGTGCAGGAAGCATGGTTTAAAATGCTCAAATTTGTGCGCAAACTGTACCGAAATAATGTGCTCTAACATATCTATAGAAGATATTTGCATAGAAGAAGATGAAAATCAATTATAAAATAATTTATGCGAATTAAGCTACAAATAGAATGATGATCGCGAGAATGAAAATAAAAGTATAGATGTAAGGTAGCTAAGCGAAGAAGAGACTGTTGCACAAAAAAGCATAATGCTTAAGCTGGTTATTTTATTCCATATTTCTTGGTTGATGCCTTTTATTTTTTTCCATTGAATAAACTTTAAAATGTTCATAATATTATTAATAATTATTTATTTTCAATCAAGTTAAGCATTGATTCCAAATAACGTATGTTCGCAATATATAATAAAAAAATGTTATGTACCTGTTACCATTATAAAAAAAATACGATAGTGTATTTTGTTAAATAACATTTTCCCTTAATAAGTATCTGTTCAATTAAATATAGGTATATGTAGATTCCGACTGCATATATTTATTACTTTAAGGAAAGAAGGTCTACTCCAATAAGACTTAGATGGAGTATTTTCCATTTAATTTATTCAAAAATTAAATTATTCTTCATACATTTAGCTTTCATGAAGTTCATTTACCATGAAGTTGTCAGTACTAGTACTGGGCTCCATGCTGAAAGGCAACTCAAATATTCAATTCATTTGAAAAAGTGCACGAAGCTTCACATGCTTATTAGCTACATATTACACTTTTTTTATATGGAACAAATCGTCACATTCTGCTTTGCTACATTTATATTCAAGCAATAGTGAGGAAAAGCTACATATGAAGCTTTGGTATGCGGCCGGCCCAACGCCTCCTTCGTTGCTTTATACTCCGCCACCGCTACCCCGAAACTTATCGAATTAGAATGTTCGCCCTATGTACCATTTTCAGAAGCATTTTTAGCATTGTTCTCCAAACTTATACTAAAATGTGAGATAGACAAATTGTAGCCCCTAGCCTACACTTTCAGAAACCGTTTTGAAAATTTCAATCGGTCCACTCTGCTAATATTGGCGCAATGTGCAAGAATAGGGTCTATTTTGTTTATACAGCAATTATGCAGAAACCATACATGGGACAAATTTCATCTTTTGGCAGTTCAAAGTATATGTACCAGGGTATTATGTCCCAAGAAATCATACCCTAATATTGCAAAGTAACAGAGGTATGAGTTTTTGAAAAAAAAAAAAAAATGGCCTTTTTAAGGGGTTTTCTAGCTTTTCTCGGCGAAAAATTATCCGATCGAGTTCTAGTAAACCCCATTTTGTAGGGTTTTCAATTCTCTACAAATATCCTGTTGGGAGTAACGTGATTCGTCCAGTACTTTTTATTGTATACGCCAAAAACGGAAAGAGTACCCATTTTTGTTGCTAATTATTGTTTAAACAATTCCACATGAGTAAATTTTGGCTGGTTTTTTGGTTTTAGTAATCTATGAGATACCCCTGAAGTAGTAGTGCAAGCAGTTTGCTGTACGATTTTATAACACGAAAAAATCTCTAATGACTGGTCTATACGTAGTTTAGTGGGTCGTGTGTGTCGGACTACATCATTCAATTTGATTCTGTCTGACAGAAAATGTACTTTAAGCTTTCCACTGAGGACGTCAAAGGCAACGCAAGACATGAGCAGTTTCCTCCTGCTAGACAGCGGTACGAGATCAAGCACTTTGAGCCTGTCCAAGTAGTGCGGCAGGGTTCGGTAGTCATGGTGGTTGTGTATATGTCTCAGGGCAAAAAGAAGAAATCTCTTTTGAATGGATTCGATCCTCCTACTGCTCACTTGGAATATAGGATCCAAGATAGGACACGCATATTCCAGGATAGGGCGGACTAAAGAACAGAAGAGTGTTTTTGTGACCCATACATGTTGGTTTCGAAAAAAAATAAAAGATCTCACTTTAAGGTATATGACAATTTTTTTAATAAAATAATAGAGAACTGTTACAATATAAAATTACTTTCACTTTAATTTGCTACTTCTACTTTGAACTTCTTACTGAAACAACTGACTCCTGACTACTGACTACTGACCCTCTTCCTTCTCTGCTTATAAATTCTGAAAATAGCACAACTTCACAATAGTTACGGTAAGATGTACCGTTCACACATTCTAGCAAATTCTCTAAATATTCTGAAAATGAAATGATTACTGTAAATTGATGTAATGTTGATTTGATAAAAAAAAATAGGATTAACTGATTTCTATTAAATTATTGAATTGTTAAAAGAAGTTTTTTTTTTTTGTTTTAATGTGGGTTTTTTTTCTTATCCAACATTCGGCCATGCTGACAGTACTTCAGCCCCTGAAGGACATTCTTCTTCTACCTCCATATCTTCGTTGTCATCTGAAATATTAAGTTCATCGTTTGCTTCGTTCCAGCGTTTCATTTTGTCTGCGCTTGTAGTAGTGGTTTTAGGGCCTTCGCCATTGCCTACTTTTTCGACTGTATATCGATCAAACCCTTTTACACCTGTAATTTTATATGGTCCTAAAAACTTTGGTTTGATTTTTAGACCAGTGGCAAACTGTGTCCTTTCAATTGCTACTAGGTCATTAACTGCGTATTGTGTAGCTCTTTTTCGCTTTTTGTTAAAATGTCGTTGAGCCTCTTCTTGTATTTTCCCAATGTTTTGTTTTGCTTCTGCTCTTAGCTCTTCGCGTTCTTCAGAGTAAGTCTTGGCATATTCGCGTTCGATTATTTCCATAAGCTGAATGTCTTTCTTTGTCTTCATCAAAGTTCCTATCAACAGCTCGTATGGTGACATCTGTATTGCTCTTTGGAAGGTACTGTTGAGAGTTCTTTGCAATGTTTTCACATGCGAATACCATTTCTCGGCATCTTCTAGTGATAATTTTGTGAGTGCAGTTACAACTGTAGTATGTAGCCTTTCCACCTGACCATTTCCCCTTGGTGTGCCGACTGTAATGAAACAAAGTTTAATTTCTGATTAACGCAATACTCGCGAAACAGGTTGGAGTGAAAAGCTCCTCCTCGGTCAGTAATAATCCTTGATGGGTACCCGAACGTCTCTGCAACTATTTCATACTTCTGCACCACTTCCTCTGCTCCAAGTGTCTTCGTGGGGAAGAGCCAACAAAACTTGGTAAACCCGTCTATTACTGCTAAAATGTACCTATAGCCTTTTTTAGTCATCGTAAGAGGACCAAGATGATCAAAATGTAAAGTCTCTAGTGGCCTGTCACCTTTGGGGATTGGATTCAGCAACCCTTCTGCTTTGCCTGTCTTCCTCTCGGATAAAATACATCGTACACAGCAAGCGATGCACGCGTCAATTCGTTTCTTCAGATCTGTTATTACCAATACTTTTCGAATTATAATGTTCGCCCTATGTACCACTTTCAAAAGCATTTTTAGCATTGTTCTCCAAACTTATATTAAAATGTGAGATAGACAAATTGTAGCCCCTAGCCTACACTTTCAGAAACCGTTTTGAAAATTTCAATCGGGCCAATCTGCTAATATTGGATTAGGGTCTATTTTGTTTATACAGCAATTATGCAGAAACCATACATGGGACAAATTTCATCTTTTGGCAGTTCAAAGTATATGTACCAGGGTATTATGTCCCAAAAAATCATACCCTAATATTGCAAAGTAACAGAGGTATGAGTTTTTGAAAAAAAAAATGGCCTTTTTAAGGGGTTTTCTAGCTTTTCTCGGCGAAAAATTATCCGATCGAGTTCTAGTAGACCCCATTTTGTAGGGTTTTCAATTCTCTACAAATATCCTGTTGGGAGTAACGTGATTCGTCCAGTACTTTTTATTGTATACGCCAAAAACGGAAAAAGTACCCATTTTTGTTGCTAATTATTGTTTAAACAATTCCACATGAGTAAATTTTGGCTGTTTTTTTTGGTTTTAGTAATCTATGAGATACCCCTGAACTAGTAGTGCAAGCAGTTTGCTGTACAATTTTATAACAAAATTTGCCGTTTTTTTCGCTCTAATGACAGGCCTATTAGGGAATATCCACACCGCACCGATTACGCAAGGAACGAGCCTGTCAACAGATGCTGTATGACTTTTAATAACCATAGCTCTTCTTTCTCCCCTTCCCTCAACAAGGCATCCTATAAAAAAATACTCAAAGCCCTACTAACATAATCTCTGACAATAGTAGGTTTTCAGTAGCTATCAGTAGTTATATAAAAAAGACTGTACACTATGTTTTTTAATCTATGTATATGTATACCTAGTTTAAGTGTGCCTTGTTTGGCGAATTAATAAATAAATAAGAAAATGGTAATGCGTCCTCTTGAGATGGCCGCCGTGGATCTAACTATATATTGAGTAATACTATATTGCTTACTATATTCGACTTATCATTCCCTTTCATTTGATACCCATGTCGAAGAAAATGGTAATGCGTCCTCTTGAGATGGCCGCGGTGGATCTAACTATTTATTGAGTATACTATATTGCTTATTGTATTCTACTTATCATTCCATTTCATTTTATGCCCATGTCGAGGGGAATGTGAAGAAAATGGTAATCCGTCCTCTTGAGATGTCCGCCTTGGATGCTAACCATATATTTAGTATACTACATCGCTTATGGTATTCCACTTATAATACCCTTTCAATTGATGCCCATGTCGATAGTGTGGCGACGAAATGGTAATCCCCCCTTTTGAGACTCCTACCAGTTTAATATGAACGCTTTTTGTTAATCATCGAAATGATAGGGAATGCTATCTGGCATCAACAGTGCTGGATTCGTCTAACTTATAACGAATATGTCACATTTGTAGAAATAAAGTACAATTACGACCTATCCAAAGTAGTAATCGGTATTTCAAAATTTAACTGTACATCCGTAGTATGAACTACATATATTTTTTATAGTACCTAACGCAATCTGACACCATAGTAGTTGTGACTAACCACTTTTATATGAACACATTTTGTTAATCATCTAAAGCCATCTGGCATCAATAGTGCGAGTAAACCTTTTTCGACTAACTAGTAGCGCCTTCTCACTTATTGAGCAATTGAAATAGCTTATAGCGGCATCTGATAGAATAATTTTGAGTACACACTTTTTTAGACTGAAGGAGAAAAAGAAAGTTCGTTTCGAAATGTAAAAGATGTAAAAATAAAGAAAACGAAGAATGATAGGGAAAAAAACTAATGGAATCATAAATTATTTGTATTGTGGTTATCGGTTACAAATGCAAAATTACCTATATTGCTTATAAAAAGGTGATATATCGCATAATTTTATAAAAAAAACACCTTGTTTTCCATGTTTAGGGGTAAATAGGGCTTTAGCTGTTTGCCCTTACGAACTCGGTAAGCTACCGCTTGCCTTGATGGAAACGTGTAAAGCAACATAACAGAGTCATAAAATTTGCAATAAGATTCAAGAATGATTTTTGTTATATCTTTACCTCAGAGCTGGACAACACCGAACAACAACCTTTCTCCTACACGCTCTTGCGGCAGTGAGTTGCGTTCGTCCTACTCGCTTTTTCGGCTTCCAAGTGCCAAGCTTTGCTTTACCTGTTCTTTACATAAAAAGGTAATATTTTCCTACCTAAAGGGTTATGTAAGTTTTTTTACGTGAACACCTGCAATGGAATAAATTAAATGATTTTTTGAGTGTAAATTGAGCTATTTTCCTAGAAAAGGGAATATCAGTCCTCTCTGCAAATTTCCGTAAATTTAACAACAGCCCAAAACAAAACGAAATAAAAATTTTCCGTTTTGCCAAGTTTGGGGATGTTTATGTCATCAGAGATTTGAGAATTGTAGAAATAGCATTCACAAGAATAATTTACTCTTTGCCGCTCACGAATAATCCAAATGCATTTAAATTTATTTAAATAATAGCTTTATTCGAAATTAAATAAACGAGAGGATTTCATTAAAAGTAAACTTCTGAAGGACGAGTTTCGATGTTCTTCAACTAAAGAAGGATGTATTACAACCAGGGATCGTAACTGTTATAACTTACAATAGAAAAAATCAGAAATTAATTCTTATTATTTACATTAGCAGTTAAATTTAGGTGGACAAAATTCACGGTGGTGAGTAGGAGCCTAAACAATTGAAATGTATACGTTTTTTGGGTCGCTAATTACGAATTTGGGGTCATAACATCGAAATTCAAAATGGCGGATCCAATATGGCGGACAAAAATATGAAAAACGGAGAAACTTCTAAGTAAGAGCGTGAACAATTGGTATATATAGGTTTTTTTGGATCGCTGATTACGAATTTGGGCTTAAAGAGTCAAAATTTAAAAATTTTGTTGCTTGAAATGCAATCCTAGCTGGGCAAAAATTAAGTTGCACGTGGAATTAAATGTTCCAGTGTGCCATTTTTAACTCATGGTTTATTAATATTATCATTTTTCACACCCTATAGAGGTAAATAAAAAATGGAAACAAAAAATGATACAAGGTTTATGTATTTCAGCAAAAAATATGATTTCTGTAACTAAGAAAAATAAATAAGTTTAGTGCATGTCATCAAGAAAATCCTCCATAATATCATTTGCGCAATCGATAGATCCGTGATCTAAAAAATTTGGAATATCTAACATTTGTATGACCTCTGAGGATAACATTTTTTCAGGATACTATTTTTTCTTAGTTTCAGCCATCACATTATAAGGTAGATATATGTTTCCCCCTCTTATTCTTTGCTCCTGTTTGAATTGTAAGATAGTTCTCTTTACTTAGGCCAGTGTCCATCATGAGAGCGAGAGCTTCTTTGGATGTGAAAGATGCAGTTGCAGAACTTTGCATTTTTCTCAAACTTCGCGGAGTTAAAGTCATAGCGAGCTTTACCACATTGGCAACAGTTCTTTACCCGGTCTTAATTAAACCATTTTTTGCGGAAAAAGCAAGTTTCTTGTGGTCTATCTTATTCACAAGTGAATTACACCGCGTTTTTTCGGAGCCTTCTGTAAACAATTTTTGCAGTCTTCCACGCTTTACGGAAGTACGAGTACTTTGGTCCTGACTGAGAGAAATTAGTAAACATTGGTAGGTTGACCGTAGAATTCAACCTCTCAGAGTTCTTCTGCACGAATCTTTCCATTAACTAATTAATTTTGACACAAAGCCTTTCACAGTAATATTTCAAGTTTTGTCAATGTCTTTAGTACATTCACTAAGATTAAATCGGCCATAAATATAATCACAAAATCTTTGTTTACACTTAATTTGAGATCAACTAAAGAAATTATCTTGCACTAAAAATAGTTCATTTTTGGTTAGGTACTTCGATTTCCTTAGCCTTCATAGTACTCTGTAAATGAAAAAATGCCAGATTTTACAAAAGTGATGATTTGGGATACTGATTTTTTGTGAACGTACCCGCAATCAGCTGCGCTAGCAAGCTAGCTAGCAAGCAACATTATGAAAGTAGTACTAAGTGAAACAACTGACCTGTATTAACAATATTCACTGCAAAAACTTTTCACAAAAAATTTATACAAACAAAATGGAACGTCCTATGATAACGCGTTAACGCAACTGCCTGATGGCTATGACAATCGGGTAGGAATTTGGCTAGTTTCAGCTACGTTCTGGTTCTATGTTGCTAACAAAGATATTAAAGAACGAAATATTGAAGAATATTTTTACAGTTATTTTGTGGGTATTGATAAACTTTGCTTTTTGCATTTTTGTCCATCTAGCCTAGAACAAATTTCCCACTGTGCATCGTGTATCTTCTTGTGACAAAAGTAAGTACCACTTACAATGAGTTGGTGGGAACTACAAAAGTCAACGAAAAGCTCACCATTGTTATTGGTAACTTGGCTTAGGCCTTGATTTCTAATTGTTTGTTCAAGGCCGGTGTTGTCACGGCCGATCTGTGCGTTGAAGTCACCCATTAATACAATGATTTATCTCCCCTTGGAATAGAGCGAACAACCTCATTCAGTCGCATATAGAACTAGTCTTTGATGTTATCTTCTGTGTCTTCAGTTGTTAGCATTGGACTACCGTAGTACTTCTTAGTCTAGTACGCAGGCGCACAGTAATAACCTCCTCAGAAACTGGTGACCAGCTAATGAGACTGGTCCTGGCTTCTTTGGCCACTCCTACGGCCTTCAGTTTCGTTTCTCCCAGAATATAAGAAGGACTCACCATTTGGGCAGAAATGTTCACCCGCATCGGGCTATCTGGTCTCGCTAAGTCCCATGATCTTGATTTTATATCGATTCATCTCGTTGAGGACTTCATCCAGCTGTCCCTCAGCCGGCAGTGTTCTCACTTTCCATGATCCGATTCGTGTCCTTGTTCGAAAAGCAAAGATCGTCGTCTTCGAGTTCGCCGGTCTCCCGTTAGCTCCTCCCGAAGAAGTACCCCAGGAGGCATCGCGGGAGGTGGAATTAGGACTTTCTAACAGATTTGCTAGGTGTTCGTCTGCAGTGACTTTTCTCGGGTTTTGACAGAAGTGACAAATCGGGTGCTACCACCTTCATAAGTCTTTGATGGCCGTTTGCCTCCTATAATTTTACACTCTATGCGAATGGAATGCTGTCACGGCCTGATATTGATCTTTCAATTTGTGGAAATATTAAGCATCATTATGGTTTGACATTTCCACAAATAATCGATGGATCTGAAGATAATCTAAACAGAAAATATATGGAACACAATAAACCAAATTTAAACAATGAACAAAAAGTAGTCTATAAATGCGTCATCAACAGTGTCAATACGGGTGAATTTTTAAGGCTCACCAAGAGGCACTGGCATGACTTTCTTAATTAATCTCATATTGGCCAAAATACTTGCAGATAATAGGACGACCGTAATAGGGTTATTAACAGAGATTGCGGCAATTTTACTCACATTAGCAAAAACAGCTTATTCTATGTTTATGAAAAATCCTGCGTAGAGCAAATCTTAAAACCGTCACAAAGCTGAAGTTTATTTCATGATGGTTGTCTGAGAATGGGATGAATGTTTCATTGCAAATAAAATATCTATTGAAGCCGCTAACAGAACACTCCAAGATTTAAGAAGTAAAAACCAACTGCATCTGTAACTGTTTTATTCGCATGGATTTCGGACAAATTAATGCACGCCTAAAATGATTGCCAGTGCAGAGCGAGTGGTATGTTAAAACATTTAACGACGAAACACGAAAACGCGAAGCAGCATCGGCCCTTTTCAGGATTAAATCAATAGTATAGTCTTTTAATATTTTCAATTTTCGTCTCACGCTTGTTTGGAAAAAACTCTGGGTGTCTGGGCGCAAGGCGTAGGCTATACCGATTTGTAAGACGTTGTCACGTCAAAAAATATTGAGTCATCATGAAGCAAGTTCTGCACAGGGTGCCAATTACCTGGGAACGTTAATATCTAGGCGCACGAGACGAATTCTGAATATGATTGGCTAGGTGTCTGTTTTGCAGGCAGCACAAAATTTTTCCGATAGGTGGTATTCAACTTTGAATTTAAAAAAAAAATGTAGGTAACTTATTTTTGAATAGGCAACTCTAAATTATTTTATGTACCCAAAATCATGTTGTGCAAATTTGTTTTTGTGTGCATAGTCCGGGATAAGAAAATCTCGGACTACGCACACATAATTTTTTTATTAAAGGCATTAATTTTTTTCTATTTATAATAAAGTATCCATTATTGTGTTGCGTTTATCTAAAGCTTCATTGCTCTGTGTTCAAATTTCTGCTTGTTTTTTTACTAAACTTGCAATTCATTTCTCTAATTTCAGCGGAGCTCATGATACCTTTAAAATATGCGCTGGAATCTTCTCTTCGCAGAAATCGTAATTCCAGCTAGAGTCTTGACTGATACTTGAAGCGGGATTGTACATACAATTGTTTACTCAGTTGTAAGCGGATTTACTGGTCATTATGCTCCTATAAATGAAAACAGCTTCTTGAGCTCAATCAAACAATGCAGAATTATATTTATACTACTCCAAATGCCATTTGGTGGTCATTATTATTTTGAAGGAAAACAAAATAAAAATAATTGGTCGAGGTATTATTGTTTCGTTTTGTAGTCAAGCGTGTATCAAAGAAAAAACGAAAAAAATACCCCAAAATGAAATGTTATCGAAGTTGCTCCGATTTTCCTAGTAACTATCAGAGATTATCGGAGATGATAACGATTGATTATTTATACATAATACCTGACGTACTCTGTTATTGTTTTGATGTACAGCCACAATAGCTAGAATATTCCCACACACCGGTTGATTACAGGTGGAAAAGAATTTTAAACGGAAAATAGCAGAAATCAATTAATAAAAAATGTTGTTTTAATTTGCGATAAGTTGTTTTATTTTCGTTATCTAATTTGCCAACAAATTAAATGAAATATGCTGAGAGGGTCCTTACCTTACTTGATATTTGTTTATCGCTTAGACATCGTCCCCAAAATTATATCTACCAAAAAGACGACTTAGTGTGGAATACTTTACTAAAAATGTAAATGTACTTGTGTTTATATGTTTTGATACGTTTTATGGCTTTTACTATAAGTGGAAAACTCTTGACTTTTCTAATCAAGAGATTAAGGTTAACAGTAATAAAGAGACCGAAGATATTCTTTTTATTATTAATTTTCACTAGAAAATTCCACGTCTGTGAAATTAGCAGAGCCATTTTCCAAAAACAAATTGTAATATGCTTAAGTATTTCCTTTTATTATTCCACTGCCAGCTTTCGTATGAGCACTCGCCTGCATAAATTAATTCAATTATAATAATAAATTTTGGTTACGTAAAAATCTTTGAGTATAACTAAAAAATATAAAACTTACTTACTTGAATAATTAATGAAAGAAGTGAAAAAAAAGAGTAAATAAAGGACAATGGGCAAAACATTATGGGAGTTGGGCCTGATGACCAATAAACATGAGATATTGTTTTTGTGATAGGTCATAACACACAACTAACGAGAAAAATAAAAAAAATTAAATGTACCGGGCTCTTGTACAGTCACGTCGAAAAGTTTTATTTATTTATGTTAAATATTTTGCAATTAATTATTGTTTTTCAATACGAATGAAGGAATATTATCCTAAAATAGCACGGGAGCCACTCCCAAATGCTGTTGATTGCAATATTTGCAATTTAAAACGCCTCTTACGACATCCATCGACAACTACGTATAATAATAAATACAATAAATGAAACAACAAGTTCCCTTTTACGCATTTGTTTATTTTTCTTTACATTAGTCTATATCCAGAATAATAGAATCTAAAAATGCGGCTGGAGGGTTAAATCCTTCGTATCTAGCTAAGCCCATATACCAAACTACGGAGTTTGGGCTAGGACAGCAAAGTGTACGGACGTGTGCTGCTCCGGTCCTTGAAAAACGCGCCGAAAATAATAAACTGTGCTGTGAACAGTGATAAAAAAAAATTGTGGAAAATCAAAACTTAAAAACGTGCACAAAAAAAAACACACACACAACCAAAAAGCAGTGACAAAAAACGAGCGCAGTCTAACGCCCGACCGGACCGACGAACGACACAAGTAAGTACCCTCGCTTCCTACCCTCTCTCGCATCTCGGTCCTGCAGGTGCCGCGGCTAAAATCTGTCGGTCGATGAAATTTTGCCCCGTCTCAAAAGGCATAACACTTTGACGAGGACAAATTTTATTGACTCTGATGGTTGCGGCAAATGTAATGCCGGGAAATATCCCCGAGAACGTGGCGATTGAGCCTGCGCAACCGAAGTCCCGTTACAGGTCAAAATTTTTGTATTGACTATTGTAACATTCGTGGACTTCATGCGAATTTCTCTTTTGTTGAGTGCCACTTATCTAATTATAAACCCCCAATCTTCGCACTTAGTGAAACCCAAATATCACCCGATAATGACTTAGGTCATTACCAGGTGTCGGGATACACTTTAGTGCACAATCTCTCCCCCCATAGGGGTATTGCCATTTATGTTAGGGACGACGTGGCTTATTGTAAAATACATTCAAGCACAGCTTCAGATTTTAATTATCTTTGGATTAAAATCATTTTCCAAAGCCACGTCATATTCTTCTGCTTCCTATACAGAAGCCCTAACATAAGTAACGAAGCCTCCATTTTATCTTTTGATACTATTTCCGAACAAATCTCGGGATTTTTGTCGTCCAATCCTGAGTGTGAAATCATCGTTGCGGGTGATTTCAATGTTCACAACGTTAAATGGCTGACTTACTCAAATGGCACCAGTATTTCTGGCAAGGACGTCGAGCTCTTTGCAGACATCAATAACTTGCATCAAATTGTGGATCATCTCACAAGAGTCCCTGATGTTGCTGATCAAGGAAGATATCTCCTTGATCTTTTTCTAACTTCTCATCCAGCGCGTTACTCCGTCGAAGTTGATTCACCTCTCGGCAATTCAGACCACTGCCTAATCAGTGCTAACTTCCCATTCGAATTTCCCACCCCTCCCAAACCAGTTCGAAGAACTGTATGGCATTTGCCAATTGGCTGGGGCTTATTAATTTCTTCCAGTCTACAGACTGGAACCTGTGTTTCCGGAATAGAAACGCCAACTCTGCCGCTATCCGTATCACCCGGATCATACAGGCAGGAATGCATTTGTTCATTCCCCATTCTACCAAATCTGTGAAGACTAGGCCCAACAGATGGTTTAATCGGGAGTGTATGAATGCAATCAAAACTAAAGAAGCCGCCTTCCGAGCTTACAAGAGCTTCCCGAGTGAATCGCTCCGTTTAGAGTACATACAACAAAGAAATTCTTGTAAAACCGCCATAAAAAAAAGTCAAAACCTTATTTGACAACAAATTGAGAGGAAACTCCTAAATGCAACCTCCGGTAGCAAAAACTTCTGGTCCTTGGTAAGTTCCATCAAGAAGAATTTCACTACAACTTCAACCACTTCCTTTATTCACAATGAGAAGGTAATAGCAGACAGCAAATCCAAGGCCAATTTATTAGCATCTATGTTCGCTTCGAATTCTTCTTTACCCGAAACTGATGTGCTACCCCCTGTTTCCGAGCGTAACGCCCATTCAATGGACAGGGTTTTTTTCAGGACTCGCGAGGTGTACAGGTGCCTCAAAGAGCTCGATGCCAACAAATCCACTGGACCCGATAATATACCCCCTATCGTCTTAAAACAATGCGCCTCACTTTTGGCTAAACCTCTGCGCAAATTATTTTCCCTGTCATATTTCTCCGGAGTTTATCCCGACTCTTGGAAACTTGCCCATGTTCAGCCCATACTGAAAAAAGGTGATTCCAGCGATCCCTCCAATTACCGCCCAATAGCAATTACTTCTATTCTCTCCAAAACCATGGAGACGATAATCAACAAAAAGCTTATGGGATATCTAGAATCCAACCTACTCATAAACGACAGACAGTATGGCTTCCGACAAAAACCACTGGCGATCTTTTAGTCTGTCTTACAGAACACCTCAGCCGTAGTCTGCATGAATCCGGTGAGTCTAGTCTGGTTGCTCTGGATATCTCCAAGGCTTTCGATAGAGTTTGGCACACAGCCCTGTTAGCTAAACTCAAAGCTATTGGAGTTGACTCACTTCTACAGAAGTGGATTGAGAGTTTCCTTTTTGGCCGTTCAATCAAAGTAGTATTGCATGGCGTCAAATCCGCATCCCACCCGATCTCTGCGGGGGTCCCCCAGGGGTCAATTTTATCACCGGCCCTATTTCTCATATTTATAAATGACCTTCTTTCAATCCCCTCCAACCCACTCCTCAGCTTCGCTGACGACGGTACTCTACGTTACTCGTACAGCGTTGATACAAGACAGACTCATGCCAGATCCTGTCTTGATGATCGCGAACTAATGTCCAAGTCGATTATAAATGACATTAAGCTGATTCTAGAGTGGAGAAAGAAGAATCGTGTTGAATGCAACTCCGACAAAACCAAGTACTGTCTTATCTCCAAAAAGAAGTTCAACGCCTCACCATCCTTGAAAGTGGATGACGTGGTACTAAAGGCCGACCCATCCCTACACATCTTAGGCGTGACTTTAGCCAAAGACTTGCGGTGGAATGACCACATATTCCAAATCGCCAAACAAGGATCTCAGTGCTTGGGATTTCTTAAGAGGTGCAAGTTCCTCCTCCAGCCATCGGCCCGTGCTATTATTTATAAATCCTACATTCGGCCTCTTCTCGAATATAATTCCCTCGTTTGGGGCGGCGCCCCAATAACCACCTTGGCATAGTTAGATAAGGTGCAAAAAAGGGCGCTCAAGTTAATTGATGACGACACCGCCTGCTCCACCATCGACCCCCTGAGCCACCGTAGGAATGTAGCAGCACTGACAAAATTTTATCGCTACTACCACAGTGACTGTTCCTCCGAGTTAAACGCTCTCCTGCCTCCACGGCAATCTTATACCCGCAACACCAGATTAGCCCACTCGTCTCATTCCCTTCACCTGCAACTACCCTTTTCACGCACTCAACAAGATATGAATTCGTTTGTTAATAGAACAACTCGGCTGTGGAATAACCTTTCGCAGTCAGTATTTCCGAACTCCTACAACATCCAAGAGTTCAAATGCAGGGTTCATCACCACCTTCTTCAATACCCCCCCGTACCTTTTAATCCTTAACCTATGCCCCCCCTCATCCCTCCCCCGTACTAAGCTTACTGCTAGACATTGCACCATGACGTGACAAATGACATGACGGACAAGTAGTACAAAGGGTGACTCCTGAGCTTAGCACTGCCACATAAAAAAAAAACGGATAAAATGTGCGCACAGCTTCCCAGCGTACGACTTCCGGTCAAACAAGTACAATAATATTGTAAAATAGAGCTGATGCCTGTTTGGTCTCTGTCAATTAATATGTAGCCACGATACTCGCGCGCCCCCGCATGTCGTGATTGAATATGAATTCTAATCAAAAATACATTTGTTTGAAAGATATTAAAATCTGTCAAATCTTCTAATTGCTCGTCTCGATAAACCTCAATTATGTAAACGCCATCCCGTAAATGTTCACTGCAGTAAGACCTTGCCAGTTTCAATTGATATGTGCCCAGCGCGAAAAGGATTATTTCTTCCTCAGTCAAATGTGGAAAGTCCTCTATTTGATTGTCTTCTATTCTCACGAAAGAAATCCTTTGTCAGTTAAGATGCTTTCGCTATACATATTCTTGCAAAATGTTAGGTGTGTGTACCCTTTCCTGTATGCGGTTTATTATCGCAGCAGAGCGTTCACTATCACTGATTACAGGATGAAAATGGTTAATTAATGCTCCGCACACCTTAAAATCATCAAACATGTGCACAAGTGCGCTGTTGAAATATTCCTGGCGTAAAAGTTTATAGTCACGCTTAAAACGCCCGTTGACTACTTCGATTTCCCAACGACAAATTGTTACTTGGCGAGACTTGTTGGCTTGGGTAGTCGTTAATTGTGTGGCACTTCTATCTTTTGTAGGAGGGATATGACCTTCATAGCCATACATTCCAAGATTCTCGATGGCATCACGAAATCCTCTATCTAAAATGAACACATCGTTCGGGACAAGAAATACGTGCAGCGGGTGTTCTTCGTTTTCCAAAATGGAATTCAATATGGTCGCATCACTTGTTGTTGCAGCATATGGACCCAAAATATCTATTATGTATCCATCACTAGTTGTAATTATGAACGGTTTCAATAAATTGGAAAACTTATGCAAGCTATAAGTCAGTCTCTGGAATAAGAAGTTGGAACTTTTTTGAATATAAACATAATGTTCCATCGCAAATCACAATCAACTTCGTGTTTTCATGATTTCCGAAGAGATGTTTAGGTATTGCCAGATTTCTTTGTAGTGCATCTTCTCTGGTGATGTGGTCAATACCTAGATGCTGAGGAACATATTCATCAATCAAACATTGCCTTGCAATCGCCAGCTTCCTCTCTAATGTTCGTCGAGACATTTTAAATAGGTTCGCAAGCCTTTCATTGCTCTCACCAGTCCGTAGCTTAGCGAGGTAAACACCGAGTATGGTTCTATTATCGCTGTATGCACGTAGCGATGGTGTTTGCAATAATATGGAGTGAAACTCACTTCCATTGAGTCCAACCCAAAAATGAAGACTGTCGTCATTGAGACCGACCATAGTTTCGAAATCATACTGCTTCTTAGTAATGATTCCTTCAGTGAAGATGTTACACACGTCTGTGAAATGTTCTACTGTAAAGTAATGAGAAATACATACTCGTGCATGTTGAGGAATATACAACTGATGTGTAGTCATCATATACAGCTTGATTTTTTTCGGTATACGCCGGCGGCTATCGTTACCACAAGCGCCAAATATGCAGTGGCTTGATGTGTTTGGTGCTCTTTTATATGAAGGCACATAAAGTTCGCCATCATTGGAACCCTGTGCATCATTTTGCAAAGGTGGAACTGGTACTGGAACTGGTACTGGTGGTGGAACTTCTGGTTCATGTTCTACTGGATTTTGTACTGGATTTAAAACATTGTGATTGACTATTTGCCAACAACGATGACAGACAGATTGTGTGGTGTTGAATGATACCTGCAACTAAAATAATTCACAACTTAGATTACCTGTTATCACACTTTGTAAAGGATTAAGAAGGTATTCTAAGCAAGCAGCCTATACCTGTCTTATAGACTTTTCCTGTATATAGCAAACATGCGCAGGATGCGTATGTAACAAGCTTGCTTGCAAAACATGATTTTGTCTACGTCTATGAGCAGAACGTGGACACAAAACACACAAACGTTCTTCCTGCATTTTTAAGTACAGAATTCAAGTCCGTAAAAGTAGCGGAGAATACCGACTGACCACTGAATAAAACAGTCGAACGAAACGATTTACTTTCCTGCTCCAAGGTCAACATTTCTCTCTCTTTCACGCGCCCCGTTAGCATTCGCGTGTTATCTTGCTTGAGGACTAATCGCACACAATGCCAATATAATAAGCAACGGTCTGCAATTCACTCTCGCATAGGTACATAGAACTTTTATTACGCCCTATTTTTGTAACAGGTATATTGTGTTATTATAATTCCATGTGGCTCTATGTGGTTAGAATTAGTGACTTTAGTAATATTTTAAAGTAATATTCCTTCATTCGTATTGAAAAACAATAATTAATTGCAAAATATTTAACATAAATAAATAAAACTTTTCGACGTGACTATACAAGAACCCGGTACATTTAATTTTTTTTATTATTTTTCTCGTTAGTTGTGTGTTATGACCTATCACAAAAATAATATCTCATGTGTATTGGTCATTAGGCCCAATTTGTCCATTCTCCTAAAACAATACAAAAATGGGCAATATACAGTGCCGTCCCGGGGATTGGCTCCTTGTGTAGATTTATTTGGAATTTATTTATCATCTTTTCAAAACTTATTTATCGGCTATCGGCAATTACAATCTTTTAAATTGAAATAAAAAAATTCTTTTCATTAACTAAAAAATGTACTGAAAAGTAAAAAATAAAAAATATTTTAAAGAAAGCGTGAAATTCCAATTTTAATGAAAAAGTTAATTAAAAGAATGGCGCATTTTTCATCAAAAATTGAAAATATAACTGTAAATCGCGTGAGATTTACAATAACCCTCAATTTTTTGCTTTGTTAATTTCAAATTCTAACAAAATTTTTTGATGAAAAATGCGCCATTCTTTTAATTAACTTTTTCATTAAAATTGAAATTTCACGCTTTCTTTAAAATATTTTTTATTTTTTACTTTTCAGTACATTGTTTAGTTAATGAAAAGAATTTTTTTAAAAAAATTTTTTTAACCATTTATTTTATTTTCTACTTTTTAGATTATTATATGTATTCCGCCATTTTATGATGGCAATTCTATTAGATTTAAAATTACGTCACACAGTTTACTGTATTCATTTGATACCCATGTCGTGGGCTCGGTGGAACATAATTGCAAAAACGGCCGCCATCTCGGAACCGTCTTCTTGATTTTTTACAAAAAGGTCAGATTGCATTTAGTACTTATACATGATGAGTTGAACTCAAGTTGAACCCAAGTCTAACTACATGTAAACGGGGGTCGAGTTGGGTTAAGGTTGACTGAACTCGACTCAGCTCTGCTACCTGGGTTTAGTTGAAATTATGCATACGGACATGAGTTCAGTATTTGAGTAGTTGAATTTAATTGACAGCAGCATCTCTGTGTTTGTTTGTGATTTTTTGTAACGTGTATTGCTTCTTTATTATCAACTCACCCTTAACTCAACTATTCATCTCATCATTCATACACATTAACCGCCCGAACTACGAGTGTGTGCAAAATTGGAAGTTGATCGGTTATATTTTCTACTTTTTAGTCTATTATAAGCTTTCCGCAATTTAGTGTTGGCCGCCATTTTGCATTTGGAATGACGCCACATAGCTTATTGTGTTCTACCTGTCATATCCTTTCATTTGATACCCATGTCAGAGGGCCGCGGAGCACAATTTCAAAAATCGGGCGCCATTTTGGAACCGCCATCTTGATATTTTTACAAAATGGCCAGATTGCATTGTCATCCAAACTAAACGTGTATGCAAAATTTCAGTTCTATCCGAAACCGGGAAGTGGGTCAAATTTAACTTCCAAGATTTGACGACAAACAGTGTAAGTGTTGGCCACCATTTTGAATTTGGAATGACGCTACATAGCTTATTGTGTTCTACCTGTCATATCCTTTCATTTGATACCCATGTCAGAGGGCCGCGGAGCACAATTTCAAAAATCGGGCGCCATTTTGGAACCGCCATCTTGATATTTTTACAAAATGGCCAGATTGCATTGTCATCCAAACTAAACGTGTATGCAAAATTTCAGCTCTATCTGAAACCGGGAAGTGGGTCAAATTTAACTTCCAAGATTTGACGACAAACAGTGTAAGTTAAATAAAATAAATGGTTAAAAAATTTTTTTAAAACAAATTCTTTTCATTAACTAAAAAATGTACTGAAAAGTAAAAAATAAAAAATATTTTAAAGAAAGCGTGAAATTTCAATTTTAATGAAAAAGTTAATTAAAAGAATGGCGCATTTTTCATCAAAAATTGAAAATATAACTGTAAATCGCGTGAGATTTACAATAACCCTTAATTTTTGGCTTTGTTAATTTCAAATTCTAACAAAATTTTTTGATGTAAAATGCGCCATTCTTTTAATTAACTTTTTCATTAAAATTGAAATTTCACGCTTTCTTTAAAATATTTTTTATTTTTTACTTTTCAGTACATTTTTTAGTTAATGAAAAGAATTTGTTTTAAAAATTTTTTTTAACCATTTATTTTATTTTCTACTTTTTAGTTTATTATATGTATTCCGCCATTTTATGATGGCAATTCTATTAGATTTAAAATTACGTCACACAGTTTACTGTATTCATTTGATACCCATGTCGTGGGCTCGGTGGAACATAATTGCAAAAACGGCCGCCATCTCGGAACCGTCTTCTTGATTTTTTTACAAAAAGGTCAGATTGCATTTAGTACTTATACATGATGAGTTGAACTCAAGTTGATCCCAAGTCTAACTACATGTAAACGGGAGTCGAGTTGGGTTATGGTTGACTGAACTCGACTCAGCTCTGCTACCTGGGTTTAGTTGAAATTATGCATACGGACATGAGTTCAGTATTTGAGTAGTTGAATTTAGTTGACAGCAGCATCTCTGTGTTTGTTTGTGATTTTTTGTAACGTGTATTGCTTCTTTATTATCAACTCACCCTTAACTCAACTATTCATCTCATCATTCATACACATTAACAACCCGAACTACGAGTGTGTGCAAAATTGGAAGTTGATCGGTTATATTTTCTACTTTTTAGTCTATTATAAGCATTCCGCAATTATAACGTTTCCGCCATTTTGAATTTGGAATGACGCTACATAGCTTATTGTGTTCTACCTGTCATATCCTTTCATTTGATACCCATGTCAGAAGGCCGCGGAGCACAATTTCAAAAATCGGGCGCCATTTTAGAACCGCCATCTTGATATTTTTACAAAATGGCCAGATTGTATTGTCATCCAAACTAAACGTGTATGCAAAATTTCAGCTCTATCCGAAACCGGGAAGTGGGTCAAATTTAACTTCCAAAATTTGACGACAAACACAATTTCAAAAATCGGGCGCCATTTTGGAACCGCCATCTTGATATTTTTACAAAATGGCCAGATTGCATTGTCATCCAAACTAAACACGTATGCAAAATTTCAGCTCTATCCGAAACCGGGAAGTGGGTCAAATTTAACTTCCAAGATTTGACGACAAACAGTGTAAGTTAAATAAAAGAATTTAATAAAAGAATTTAATAATTAGATGAAGTTATGGATATAGTACATTTGTATAAATACTTTACCGCAGTCGGTTTTTTCTAAGCATGTTTAAAATGTATTAATCCAACGAACAATATGTACTAAATCAATTAAAATAGTAGTAGATTTTAAAAATATGGAGAGACTTTATACAAAAGAGACTTAAAATATGTATAATTTGCAGAAAGAAAGGAAAATTTTAGGTTTAAATTAAGAAACTGTACCTCCGGCAGTCCTTCGCTGGTAAACTCATGAATTTTTACACTTATTCAATTTCAATATTCGTGTTGCCGGCAGAATGAACTACTGTGCCATCAGCCTCAAATAGAATTAAGGAAATAATCATGCATGACTCGGCAAGACATGTCAAAAAAGGAAAGAGAACAGTAGAATAGAAGCAAGCGCACGTTAAAATTCAAGTTTTTTAAAGCGCATCGCCGGTCTTAAATCATTGATTACTAATTTTATAATTGTTATTGTAGTTTATTTGAATTTTGTAATAAAGTTTAAATAAATAAATAAAATTGGTATTGTGTTAAAAGGGCGAACGACATTAAAACTTTAGTGATAACAGTTCGTATATACTAAAATATGATGATCCTCGAATTAAATTGAGCTACCTGGTAATTGACTTGTTATAAAGCACAAACTAAAACATACCACGATAAAAACGTTTATTAAGTTGGACTTTGCTTTCGCTTACAGGTACATATACTGCTGTGCAAAATAATAAGCACAGTTGAACATAAACTTAAATTTAAAAACTGAATAGTAAAAATAGGTGTTATTTTAATAAAATTCATTGTAATTAGTATTAATAATATACATTTATAAAAAATAAAGTTAAATAAAGAATTCAAGTAGCAAAAACAATATAATTTCAGCTGTGCAAAAAAATAAGTACAAGAAATAAAAATTTACAATAATAATTCCACATTAAAAAAAAATTATTACAAATTGGCACAAAGGTTGTTCATTAGTATTTAGTAGTGCTTCCCTTGTTTTTTAATACTGCGGCGCATCTTCGTGGCATTGATTCGACCAACTTTTGGCATAGTGAAGTTTGTATTTCATACCAAATTTTCTTTACATTTTCCCAGAGTTCTTTTTTGTTTTTTGGTTTGGGTGTGTCTCTGAGAGCACGTTTGACATGTCCCCAAAGATTTTCGATGGGGTTCAGGTCTGGGGATTATGAAGGCCATTCAAGCGTTTTAACGCGGTTTTCTTGAAACCACCTTTTTGTTACAATGGCAGAATGCTTGGGATCGTTATCCTGTTGAAACCACCAAAGCAACGGGAGATTATCCTCTGCATATGGATACATGACAGTCTCAAGGATTTCAACGTATTTTTCTTTTGTCAATACATCTTGTATCCAATGAATGGGCCCCACACCATAATATGAGAAACATCCCCAGACCATGATATTCCCACCCCCATGTTTTATGGTTTTAATTGTAAATCTGGGATCGAATTCTCTTGCTGGCGGCCTTCTAACGAAATTGTGTTTAGTATCTGGTCCAAATAAATTAATCTGTGTCTCATCTGACCAAAGAACCGTGCGCCATTTTGCATCAGGCCATTTCGAATAATTTGTAGCAAATCTTATTCTGTCCTTAATATTCTTTTTTGATAAATGTGGACACTTTTTAGCATGATATGCTTTCAAATTATTTTCAATCAGCCTTCTTCTAATCACTGAAGTATCAATATTAAGTTTCAGCTGAGATTTAATGTCGGCTGACGTCAAAAACGGTTTTTTTTTAACACACCTTAAAATCAAACGATCAATTCTTGGCGTAGTTTTGCGTTTTCGGCCGCGAGTTTCTGCTATTGCTTTCTCTTTTAATGCATTTCTTACCATACCTACTGAGCATTTAATTGTTTTGGCAATATTTCTTAATGAATTTCCGTCAGCTCTCAGATTTTGTATAATTTTTCGCAATTCCATAGAACAATGTTTATTACGTCCCATTTTCCCTAAAGTTCTTAAAAAACAAAACCTATTTGTACCAATTTTATTGATATTTTAGTACACTTACCAAAAAGCAATTGAACAAATTATTTTGTAAGAAATAAAATAAATATTCTAGAAATAATGAATTGTAATCGCTTCTGTGCTTATTATTTTGCACACCAAGAAGAGGTACTTTCCCTACAAAATCAGATATCGCACTGAACCTAACAGCACCAGCACAATGGTTGCATCGAATTTTTACCGTTACTCAAATACGAAGAAAACAAGGCCAAAAACTAAAAATTCCCGTTATCGTTTAGACTGTAAAATATCAAGTGAATCCTTAGATTACTAAGTGTGCTTATTATTTTGCACAGCATATAAATATATAAATATAAATTATATCACCGTAAGAAAATAAGGAATAGGTTGAATTAATTCGGGGAATTAAATCCAATGAAAAATGTACTAAAATCAAATAGTACGGAGTAAAAAGCTGAACTCTATAAAATTGAGCCAGTGAAAATTTTACTGTTTCAACCACTAACCAATAATTTCACTGGAACACCAGTTAATTCGAGTCTGCTTTCTGATTGATCCAGTGAAAAGTTATCGCTAAAAAGGATTTAGCAAAAATTTCCGTGGTTCAACCAGTGAAATTAAAATTCAAAACTATGTATATGTGACTCATATTCAAAAATATATGTGACTCATATTTATTTATTTACGGCGGGCATGGAGCATTTCTGTACTTTAAATGGTAGCACGCTTGTGAAAACGACACTTGGGCTAGAAAAAAGCTGTTTTTACTTTGTTTACGTGAATTTCACTGATTCAACCAGTGAAATTTCACTGTTTCCTATTGGTTGACTAACCAATGGTTCATCCAGTGAATTTTACTGTTTTTTTAGAGAGTACCATAAAAATCGTAGCAGAAATAGTAGAATTGTAGTAGGGTGGCAGCGCTGATCTGATACCGTTGCATGGTTTAGGTGCATTGCGAAGTATGGGAACACCGAACATGGATCTATAGATCTATAAGCCGGATAATGCTCCACATATAGAAGCCGTGTTTTTTTAATGAACTGTATAGTTCTTTTATCGAGTCCGTTAAGGTCGATTCGCACTATACGGAACGTCAACGTCACGTCACTGAACGGCAACGTCACGTCAAAATATTCTTTAATGAGTTTTGCATTACACATTCACATATATAGGCAACGTCACGGACCGTCAACGTAACGGCGCGTCAAGATTAGTTTCAAACTATATTTTGACGTGCCGTGCCTTGACGTGACTGATCTATTAAGTGTGCGAACGTAGTAACGGCAGCATTTCGAATTTTTCAAATAATAATCTTTTTTTGAAGAAACTAATTCATCATGGAAGGTGAAAAATTGATTGAAAAGGTTCGGCGTTAGGAGAAGCTGTATGATCTTTCCCAAAAAAGGTATAGTGACAATACTCACAAAGAGAAAATTTGGTCAAATATTGTCAAAGAATTAAATACACCGGGGCCTTATTCTCAATTACAATATTGTGAGAATTTCTCTTGAAAATCCCAAAATGGTATTCTGTATTACAAATTGATTAAATTCTGCTCGAAACTGTAACTATATTGTTAGATTTTTACTCGAAAGCTCAAGGATAATCGAGCAATTTATAACATTTTATGTATGGGGGAGACAATTGAAACTTCTTGCACTCATTTTCATTTCTTTCGGGGACATTCCTACTAAAGGAAGCAATATTGTAATAGGGAATACAGAAGCATTTTAGTTTCGGATAACAGTTTCGAGTATTCTAATAGAGAATAAGACCTCAGGTAAGTGTTAGGTTTTAATTTTCGCAATAGTTTCTAAACTAACTACAATGGACGAAGGAAGTTGCAAGAAGAGAAATTAAAAGAACGATTTATACCCTCTACTACATTACCATTAACGTACAGCATTACAAGACCGATAAGCTCGCCTCAGGTGCAAAGTAGCTACCAATATAATATGCAACGCCCACAACCAATGTAAATTCAAACAAGTTCTTCCTGCATATCATCATCAACTTCAAATCCCCAGGAATCAATATGTTCATGTTCAATATATGCTCAAACGGCAACACCAACACTATCCCCATCTCAAAATTCAACTCTTTCGCGTCAGCACAAGAATTTTATGAAAGCTATCCCATCATACATTTAACCAATGAAATATAATTTAATTTTTACTTTCTATATTAAACGAAGTTAACTTGTTTTAATTATACATATGTATTAAACAAACCATCAATTTTTGCTTAGCACTAATAGAGTCTCGAAAAGATGTGTTTTTTTAAATTTTATGTTCAATTTTTATTAAAAGTATATAAAACTGCTACTTCGACATTCTCTGTCATTGCTAACTTGGTATTATTAAACTTTGGCATTCCAAATAATAACTTAAAATCAGCAATACGGAACGCAAAATTTACGTTGCGTGACGTTTAATTGCGAATTGAAAGCAAAATTGACGTGCCGTTGCCGTTCCGTGACGTGAAGTTGACGAAATTTTATGAAGCGCCTACTTCGATGCTTAAAAATTTCAAAATTAAACGTAAGTTAAGTGTTATTAACTTCCCAGTATAGGAAGTTATTGTAATCGGTCCGAAAATCGAAATCGAAAATTTCAACGTATTTTCATCTTTCAAGGTCCCAGGAGCATTTTAAGCAAAAAATTGGGAGGAAGTATGTGTGTGTGTGTGTGTGTGTGTATGTGCGTACGGATGTGGTCATTTTTTCCTGCACGATATCGCGCGAACCTAAACTGATATCGACTTCGTTGAGGTGTTGTTCGAAGCGTATTAACCGAAATATGATCTGAAAAGAATTTCATGAAATTCGGTCCAGCCGTTTTTTTGTTTGAGCGACGTAAGTGATTTTTGTACCTGCACGATATCGCCCGAACCATGAAAGATATTGACTTACTTGAGGTGCCGTTCGAAGCGTATTAGCGACAATATTATCTGAAAAGATTTTTATAATATTCGGTCCAGCGGTTTTTTGGTTTAAATGACTTAAGTGATTCTTGTACCTACACGATATCGCGCGAACTATAAAAGATATCGACTTAGTTGACGTGCCGTTCGAAGAGTATTAACCAAAATATGATCTGAAAAGATTTTCATAAAATTCGGTCGAGCCGTTTTTTTGTTTAAGCGGCGTAAGTGATTTTTGTACATGCACAATATGGCCCGAACCACAAAAGATATTGACTTACTTAAGGTGACGTTCGAAGCGTATTAGCGACAATATAATCTGAAAATATTTTTATTATATTCGGTCCAGCGGGTTTTTGGTTTAAATGACTTAAGTGATTTTTGTACCTGCACGATACCGGATACCGCGCGAACTAAAAACTATATCGACTTCATTGAGGTGCCGAAAAACATTAATACATCAATTTTATATACATTTTCGTCATCCTAATCTTGTAAGTGCGCACATTTAGTTTGACATTTTAGCGAAAATATTGATAAACAATTGTGACAAATTCTCGGTATTATGCATATATTCTATATTGCCTATTGTTCACTTATTATTAAAATATCCATTCATAATATTCAACATCCATCTTACTGGGAAGTTGTTCGTGTGGACCGAACGGGTCGAACCCACATCCCAACTAGTTTTTTACACTGTAACACGAAATCCCCTCTAGAATATACATTAGTATATTAGAAAAATTGACAAGGTGTTATTTTTAAATGAAAGTAGGCGCTGGAGTCATTTCTTGATCTCGGATACATTGGGAGATAGTGGACTCAAAGATGTCCTCGCGACATGTTACGCAAAGGCTACGGTTGACAAAATGCTCACAGGTCATGCCTATTCCAGAGCAGTAAGAGGACATACATTAGTCTATTTAGCTCTTTGGAAGCAGATTCTTTCAGAAGTTAATTGCACTGAAAGTGAGACAGAAAAGATTCACACTTTACTATCAGAGAGCATGTTGGGTATAATTGACTGCAATACTGTGGATCAATCCGATCAGATAACAGCTGTTAAAGGGAAACTTCTTGAAGCAATGAACAATTTTTCGGGCAGAGGGCGTAGAGCACAATTATGGGTCCAGTATCTCAAAATGGTCGGAATAGCAAAGAGCTTCATGAAATCTGAAAAAACAGGACGGTTTAAAGAGCAGCTTGGACTTATAGAACAAATGCTGCCATATTTCCATGCTACAGGACACCATAACTATGCCAAATCTGCGCATTTATATACTCAAGAAATGCGAGACTACATTTTGAAAATGGAGAGCCTCCCTGATGACAGAAGTGGTGTATCTTCTCCTGTGCAAAGAGCCAAAAATGAATATGCGAAGTTCGTTGAAGGTGGATTATGTACTGTACGGCGTACAGACAAGTTTTGGTGTGGGAACCATACAGATATGACCATTGAGCAGGATCTAATGAGAGTAATCAAAACTCAGGGCGGAATTATTGGACGCGGAATTACGAATAGTACACTCATCAAGTTCATTTTAGGAATGCCTTCTGGCCGAGATATCTGCGCACAAGTAGAGACCTTCTGTAGAATAAGGTTTTCCACAACGGATCAACACATTGATGCCAGAGATACAAGAATAAAAAAAGATACAGCAGATCTCTTGACTATCATTTCTTGGTTCGATAGCCATAACCCATTCCCCCATGAAAGTGCTCTGAGGTCTATTGCAACAGGACTTACTGCCACGAGTAACATAAATTGCCACGAGGCCTTCACTGTCGGAATGCAGAGTCTGCAAAAAATTATCGGCAAAAGTTTTCGTGATATATCCTTGTCAAGAAAACAGAGAGTTCAACCTCTTCTCGCAGTCTCAAGCAAAATCGTCGTTGATAACGATGTGGTACCAGTTGATCCACTTCTAATTTTCCAAAGGATGTGCATAACCAAGGAGACAGACGACCAGCTTAAGGATTACTTACAGTATGAACTTGCTGCATATCCACTATCGCTTTTTCACGAAGGAACATTCCGGAAAACCCAGAAATCGTCTCTTTACGAGCTCTTTGAGCAGGAAGAAATTAAACTCGATACAGCCAAATGCGTGCATATCATTGATGGAGGTATGTTATTGCACCGCGTGATCTGGCATCAGAATGACTTTTTCAATTCAATTTTCAAAAAATACGTCGACTATGTAAAACATAATTATGGTCATGATGCTGTTATAGTTTTTGATGGCTACGAAGAAAATTCCACCAGCACAAAAGCTCTAGAGCGGAATCTCCGAGCGAATCAAAATTTGTGCCCAGACATCAAGTTTGACGAATCAATGCAGGCCATAACCACAACAAGAAACGGATGATCAATCTCCTGTCCCAGTATTTCCAAAGGGAGGGGAATTTCTTAGTCTCCCAGGCGGCAGATGATGCCGACGTTTTAATTGTTCACACAGCGCTCAGCCGATCGTGCAAAATTCCTATAATTGTTTCTGAGGACATAGATGTCCTTGTTCTACTAACTGACTTAACTCCAGTGACAAGGAAGATTTATTTCCTGAAACCCAGTAGAGGAAATGTTTCTGCCACACTCTATTCTTCCCAAAGCCTTAGCAAGTATCCTTTTTGTCGAAAAAATCTCTTATTTCTCCATGCCGTAAGTGGATGCGATACGGCATCTTGTTTTTATAAGAAAGGTAAAAGAGGGATCTTTAAATCTTTTGAATCGATTTTCAAAACTGAAAGTAGAATATTGTCAGAGGTAGTAGAAACATTTCTAAAAAAAAATCAGTCTCAAGATATAATTTTCGAGAAAGGGATGCTATGCCTGCTAAAAATTTACAAAGCACCAAAGAATGTGCAAACAGTAAATGAATTTCGATATTTATGCTTCGTAAGGGGAACAGCAAAGAAGAAAGCTGTCAATTTGGCGAGTTTGCCTCCCACTGCTAACGCCGCGAGACAGCATTTCTATCGAGTATACTTACAAGTTCAAAAGTGGCTGTCCCATGATATCCACGCTAAGGATTGGGGGTGGATAGAAGGAGATACATTGGCGCCAGTAAAAATGACCGATCCTCCGGCTCCCAAACACCTTTTGCAGTTAATTTTCTGCAAGTGCATAAAAGGGTGCACGAAAAGCTGTTCCTGTCGAAAAGCGGGGTTATTGTGCACCTCAGTATGTGCTCATTGTTACAGCAATCGCTGCAGTAATATCCCCGTAATGAATGATGCTGAAGAGAACTTAGAAGAAGAAAATGAAGGTGAAGTGGACAGCTCCGGTGAACCAGACCCCGAGACATCCAGCGATGAAGAATAAATGGAAATAAATATATAGGTACTTCGTCAATTTTTCTAATATGTATATGTATATGTATATTCGAAATAGTTTTTCTGTGAAAAAAAAATGATATTTTGACTCATAACTCTGGAAGTTGGTGGTGTAGAGCCTTCGCTTTTACAGTTTAGATAGGCGGGAGTATTCTGCGTATACTGCTACCTAATTCATGGAAATAGGTCATCGGGTTACCAAAATACAGGGTGATATGTAAACCTCTATCAAAAAAATTTCAAAACGCCCTAGTGACCAAACCGTTACGATTTCTGCCCCCCTCCCATATGATTTTTTGTTCGTCTATCCAAAGCCTATCTACAGCCCGCCACTTTGTAACTTGAGGTGGGACACCCTGCATAAAGAAAACAATATAAAAACAAAATAATTTTTCATATTTTTTTTCATTAGCCTCCATTTTCCGACCAAACGTGAGGTTTTCCGGGAAAAGCTTATATAACTTTTTTTGTTGAGAATTTTCATAGCTTTAATTTTGTCTTGTTAACATTTTTCCAATTTCGACGTTTTTCCGAGCTACGGTCGGGAAAGCGTCGGAAAATTTTTTCAATCGGATTTTCTCGTGATTTTCACGAAGTACGGCCCGGAACTCAACGGTTACCTTTTCTCCAATTGCTAAACTCCCACCATTCCAAATTTCATTTATTACAATTTTTTTTGCAGTTTTAGCGATTTTTTTACTCTGGAAACTGTACTATAATTGGAGAGTCTGTCTGTCATTTCAAAATAATTGTGTTTTTTTATTTCCATATGGTTATTTACATGATTTTAAAACGACATCACGTATTTTTAAAGTTTTTGTCTGTCTGTATGTCTGTCTGTCTGTTTGTTCGGGCTAATCTCGGAAACGGCTAATCCGATTGGGATGGGACTTTCACTGGAAGATTCAGTATTTTGGCGGGTATGTTTTAGGCTATTTATATGCACTATTTATGTATGTAGACAAAACTTGAAAATTGATTTTGACCCACTTCCACATAACCGATCAGCTTCAAATTTTGCACACATATACAGTTCACTTAGCAATGTAATCTGAGCGTATTGTAAAAAAATGAAGATGGCCGTTTCAAGATGGCGGCCGAATTTCGCAATTGTGCTCGCCGACCGCCGGCATGGGTATCAAATGAAACGGGATGATAAGTATAATATAATTTTCTATTTGGTGTCATTCCAAATTCAAAATGGCGACCAGCACAAAATGGCGGATTACGTTTTTATTTACATCTCGATCGGTATGGCTATCAAATGAAAGGATATGTCTTAGCTGGCTGGCGTGATTCTAAATTCAAAATTTCTTCAGAGTGTGAAAATTGGCATTACCAGCACAAAAGGGCGAACTACCGTTTTTTACAACGCTCTCGGTATGGATACCAAATAAAAGTGTATGATGAGTATCAGTATGTCACCACAGCATAGCGGAAGACTAAACTAAAAGGTAGAAAACTAAAAATATTGTTAAAAAAAACTTAAAAATACGCATTTATTTAAAAATGAACTAAAAAGTAAAAAATTATGTTGAATGGAAACTTTTTATTGCTCCCCAGTATATATAATTGCCAGTATATATAATATATGGGGCGCTAGCGAAAAATTCCAGTGTTAATAGAATAAGAATAAAAAACTCTCACGTTTTTTTACATTTTAAACAGGTAGGTTGTTTGACCAATATGAGAACAGGACAGTAGCAGAGATTCACTCACATAGGGAAAAACAGAGCATTCTATGTTTAAGATACCTATCGAAGAAGACTAGACGGAAAATCATGAGTGAAACATATCTAAAAACCTGCGTGGAACAAATCTAAAGTTTTGCAAGACTGCATGAGGGTTGTCTGGGGGTGTACCATGGCAAATAAAGTATTGGAAAGGTCATTTAAAGCAAAAAATGAGAGCGCAATCATAAAACTCAGAATTCAGTACTATTCTCCTCAATATCTTCTTCTTCTTCTTTAAGCTCCTTTAATCCCTCATGGGACATTGGGCGGAAACAGTTCCCCTCCAGCGGACTCTGTTTTGCGCGACAGCTCTTAGCTCCGACCAGGATCTCCCAGTTGTTGCGGCTTCTTCTACTAGGGTTCTCCTCCACGTTGTTCTAGGTCTTCCTACTCGACGGGAACCTTGCGGATTCCAGTCAAGGGCCTGTTTCGCTAGATTTTCGTTTTCGCGTCGCAAGGTGTGGCCAACCCAATTCCATTTCCTTCGTCTGATTTGGTCGTCTATCCTTTCTTGGCTGGCACGGCGCCATAGTTCCTCGTTTGAAATTCTATCTTGCCAGCGGATTTTTAGGATACGACGCAGGCATCTGTTGATGAAGACTTGTAGGCGCCCTGTGATGAATTGGGTGACTTTCCATGTTTCGCAACCGTACAAAAGAACTGTCTTAACGTTGGAGTTGAACAGCCGCAATTTGGTGTTAGTTGAGATCTCCGTTGATCTCCATATGCGGGACAGGCATGCATATGCGCCTCGTGCTTTATTTATTCTGGAACTGACATCTTCTTCTGCCCCACCATTTTCGGTAATAATGCTACCGAGGTAGCAGAATTAATTTACCAGTTCCACGTCACGGTTATTCAGCGCTGTCCGTTCAATGGTGTTTGAATTTATCCGCATTTCTTTAGTTTTAGTCGGATTTAGCCTTAAGCCTGCTGGACTACTTTCAGTTGCCAAATTGTTTAACATGTTTTTGAGGTCCTGGTGTCTGTGGGACAGCAAACAGATATCATCGGCGTAGTCGAGATCCTTAAGGCGGTCTACCAAACCCCATTGTATGCCGCCTGTTCTATTATCTAGACGCCGACAAGGATGTCATTTATTACTATAAGAAATAGTAATGGCGAAAGTAGGCATCCTTGCCGTACTCCTGAGCTCACCTCAAAGCTGTCGGATAATTTTCCATTATGGAGAACTCTGCATTTGGAATTGTTATATAGGGCTTTTATCAATTCTATTATTTTATCAGGCAATCCACGTCGCCGTAGTGCCTGCCATATAAAGCTCCTATTGACCGAGTCGAACGCTTTCTCATAATCTACGAAAGTAAGGTAAAGGGGGGATCGGAATTCAGTAGACTGCTCCACTATTATTCTCAAGGTGTTAATATGATCAATACAGGAGCGGCCCTTCCTGACTCCGGCCTGCTGCCTCCTAAGCGTTCGGTCAACTGCCTCACTTATCCTAGATAGTAATATATGGGACAAAATTTTGCCCACTGTAGATAGTAAACAGATGCCTCTCCAGTTGTCGCATATTGTTAGGTCCCCCTTTTTTGGTATTTTGACTTTCCTCCGGAAAGGTACAGGTGTTCCATGCTATATCTAGGATTGGCTGAAGCGGATCTGCTATGAGGCTTGAGTCGGCTTTCAACAATTCTGGCGGGATGCCATCTTTCCCAGCTGCTTTACCATTGGCCATCGCATGAATTCCGGTTACTATTTCCGTCTTGGATGGGGCCCGGGTGGTGATTATTATTGGCTGTGCATTGTTGCTGTTTTCCTGAGGTTCCTGTGTAAGTGTACAATTCAGGGCGGCGAAGAAGTAATCTCTCCATCTTTGGAGTTGGTCTTCGTCGCTGCACAGCAGCCTTCGATCCGCACTCTTAACGGCATGCTTTTTAGTAGAGTGCTTTCCCGAGAGCTGTTTAGTGATTTGGTTGCCTGTGTTTGCCGCGCTTTCCGCTTTTTCTGCGAGCTCATTTATCTGCTGCCTTTTATCACGCCGGACACTTCTCTTAACCTCCCGATGTAATTGGGAGTATTCCCGTTTTTTTTTTGTTATATGGAAAAACCAAGCTTAGGTGTAACCCTTTGTACTACCAGTCCGTCATGTCGTTCAGTTCATGGTGCAATGTCTAGTAGTAAGCTTGGTTTGAAGAATAGAGGAGAATAGGAAAGGTTAGAGGGGGTCTGGAGGGTGTAGAAGAAAATGACGATGGACCTCACGTTTGAACTCTAAGGTGTTGTACGAGTTCGGAAATACCGACTGCGGGAGATTATTCCACAGTCGAGTTGTTCTATTCATAAACGAACTTCTAAACCGTATTGTGCGTGAACGAGGGGGCTGTAGGGTATGGGGGTGAGCTGAGCGGGCTAGTCTTGTGTTGCGCGAAAAGTATTGCCGTGCAGGCAGGAGGTCCTGAATTTCGGTGGAACAGTCGCCATGGTAAAGGTCAAAACAGAATTGCGACTGCGACGGCGGACGGCGAAGTCAGCCGTTTAGCGCAAATGAACACAAACCGTGTATAACGAAATTACAACTGCAGCGGCACAGCGCCGCGAAGTCGAAGTCGGCGTTTGAGCAAATTTCTAAAATCGCCATCGGCGTCGACCTCAATATTTTATATAATTCATATTTTCTTGAAATTCAAATCCAAACAAGTTTTATTCCACTTTAATTAATATATATATTATGCAAACAATGTAGGTATAAAACCAAATTAGTTTTTAAATACAACGTAAAATGTCACGCTTTTATGTCAGAATAGAAGTTGCCGTTGCAATTTCGTTCTACATTAACTGCGCCGTCCAACTTTAATATGTATAAATCGCAGTTGCAGTCGGCCGTCGCAGTCGCAATTCTGTTTTGATCTTAATAGCGATAAAGTATGGAGAGGGCTGCTACATTCCTACGGTGGCTCAAGGTGTCTATGGAGGCGCGAAGGGGGCCATCACCAATGAGTTTGAGGGCACGATTTTGCACCTTGTCGAGACAAGCCAAGGTGGTTTTTGGGGCGCCTGCCCAGATATGCGAGTTGTATTCGAGGCGCGGCCGAATGTAGGATTTGTATATTGTAGCCAATGCGGCTGGAGTTGGTGACGTCTTTCCGGGTCGCTTGTAAATTTTACGTTATTTTTTAGGGCTCTCCTGCGTTCTATTTTTTGCCAAGTTGTGTCCGAGATCCAGTGTTGCTGGTTTCCTTGGACATAACCGATGCTCGTTTCCGCAGCCGTCAATATTGCGCCCTTTGTCATACTCCACAATTCTTCAATATTTGTGCCGTCAGAAACGGTTTGCTGGTTTAATAATTCTTGTAGGTTTCCAGCAAATTCCCGCTTTTTAAGGCTCTCCCGCAGAAGGTCTACGTTAAACCGTCTACGGGTTCTAGCATCATGTTGCACGTTTCTGATTGCGGCGATTTTAAGGCGAATAGCTGCTACAACCAAATGGTGGCCGCTTCTAGTATCCACTCCCCTGGAACTCCTGACATCCTCAAGAATAGTTCTCCATCTGCGGCTGACGGCCACGTGATCTATCTGATTTCTCGTTCTACCATCGGGCGATACCCAGGTCTCTTTGTGTATCTTCTTGTGACAAAAGTAAGTTCCACCTACCATGAGTTGGTGGGAACTACAAAAGTCAACGAAAAGCTCACCATTGTTATTGGTAACTTGGCTTAGGCCTTGGTTTCCAATTGTGTGTTCAAGGCCGGTGTTTTCACGGCCGATCTGTGCGTTTAAGTCACCCATTAAAACAATGATGTCTCCCCTTGGAATAGAGCGAAAAACCTCATTCAGTCGCATATAGAACTCGTCCTTGATGTCATCTTCTGCGTCTTCAGTTGGAGCATAGCATTGGACTACCGTAGTACTTCTTAGTCTGGTACGCAGGCGCGTGTTCAGCGTCCGTGGCGTGTTCGTCTGCAGTGACTTTTCTCGGGTCTTGACAGAAGTGACAAATCGGGTGCCACCACTTTCCGAGGTCTTTGTTAGCCGTTCGCTCCTCAATATAGGATATAGAAAATGTTCTGAGATTAATGGGAATCATGACGAATCATGTTGTTTGAAAGTTCGTAATAGACGCGGAAATTTTGATGAGTGACATTTATGACGATTTCGAAAATATCAACTCAATTAAGTCGACTCAACTCAGTAATGCCACAAACATTGTAATACTTACAAGCGAAACATCGAACATCGTTGTAGCGGATGTAACCGCTGTCAATAAATAAATAAATAAATTCGATATTAAAAATCGAAAATCAACCTCGCGGAACATCCGGCTACAGAATACAGCCAGTTGGACTGATCACGCTAAACCAACCGGTCACGAGTTAAAATTTAGAAATAAAGTGAAGTGTATTCCAAATACGAAATATTTGTTTTAATTATTACAATGTGCAGGGATAATAAGACCCATCACAATGGTGACCCCGACAATTTAAAAATTAAAGTAACTTTCATGTAAAAAAATAGTGATCGAAGTGCAAACAATATTAATAATTTCAAAAAATATAAATGGACAAAAGTAATCACATGTCTAACATGTCCAAAGGCGGTGAAAATAAATCAAAATAAATTCAAGACTCAAGTGTACGTACATATATAACAAAAACGCCGCGAAACAAAAGAGTCACATGGCACAAAGCCAATGAAAATATTTAAAAATCAGAAGCCCAACAAAATAATACAACAATGAGAAATTAAAAACACCAGCAAGCAACAAAAATGTATAAATATATATGGATGATTTGCAAATCGCAAGAAATTTGAGGATTCATCGGCAACACCACGTGCATTAAAGCAACATCAACCCATCACAACCCCGTGGAAGCAACATGGAACATCTAATTAAAATACAATTTAGAAATAAGATAAGTTTCATTCCAAATAAATATTAAAATCAAATAAATATTACATAAAAAATTTTTTAAACATTTTAGGTACAAATCTATAAAATGTAAAGGAAATTGTAATAAAAAAAATCAAACTCAGAACAATAGACATGGCTTCATTCATTTAAACAAAGAAAGCAAAAGCGGCACAGAAATTAAACGACGAAACACAAACAAAAGAAATATATATTAAATATCACAGTGAGTAAAAAGCAATAAAAATAATAATACTAACATATTTAAATTAGTACTACATATATTGAATAAAAAAATTAAATAATAAATACAATTGATTTATTGCATTAGAAATTTTATTACTTTTGAACAAATAATACATCAAATACAAAAATTAAAAAAAAAACTAGACAAATATGCCTATTTTCGTTTCGTTGTAATTATAATGTCCCGGTCCGTAGAAAACAATGCCGATATAGTCAAAATACAATTTAACTTTAAATAGATTAAAGAATCATGTGAATACAAAAATTTGACTAACTTAAAGTGCATTACTACAAAACAATCATACAAAAGTAACAAAAACAAAAATTATTATCTCACATTCAAAAACAAATTTTACATAATACATAGAAGGTATCTACTCTAATAACATAAACAAAAATTAATAAAGTTCTTGCTAAGTTTTAGTGCCGCATAATAACTTTATTTGTTCCAAAAATATTTATTATAATTTGTAGTCTTTTGACAGTTATGAAGCTTACTTTGAATGAATTCTGAAATCTGATTAATCAAACTGTTTGTAGAATATAAAAATATTTTGCATCAAGATTTAAAGCTCCATGAATATTTTGAAATATTTTCAAAATTGATTAGCATAGTTATACGTTAGAAACAATCGACTATTATCTTACTAAATAAAGTAAAATATTTATTTACGTGAGTTTTTCGGCTAGATTGTATGCAAACTATTATGCATAATACTGCAAGCGATTGATTTGTCTTACATGTCCTAACGCAAAAAGCTGATACGTTCAAGCATTACAAACATTGTCCATAAAAATTCGATATCCAACGTAATTAACGTCATAAAATTAAGAAATGTCTAGCGACGATGAACCAAAACCTGATCAACATCCCCTTGTGGACATTACCGAACCAAATGATAATTCTCCTGGTTATAAATTTCCAAATCAGCCACACATTACTTCAATAAAACTACCACCATTCTGGAATAACCGTCCAGATCTTTGGTTCTTACAAGTGGAGACACAATTTAAGTTCAAAGGTATCACAACTGCTCAAACCAAATATGATTACCTTGTTTCTTCATTGCCGGAGGAAACCATGGATATGGTTTCCGACTTTTTACTTAATCCACCTCAGCAAGGGAAATACGATCTTTTGAAAAACTTAATACTAACTCGTTGTCAAGATTCTGAAGAAAGAAGGTTAGATACCTTACTTCATAAAGTAGAACTTGGCAATTATAGGCCATCCGAACTCTTTAGGCATATGGAATCCCTAGCAGGAGGCAATAGCTTAGTCAACAAACCTTTATTACATAAACTATGGATGAATAAGCTACCAACTTCAATGCAAGCATGCATAATTGCCATTCAACAATCAACCTCAGCGGAAGAAATTATGTCTGTAGCTGACAAAATTCATGATTCCACTTCAAGTACTAAAGTTTCGGCTTTAGAGCGTACCGACCATAGTTCAAACAAGTCTCATACCGCAAGACTTACAAGTTTGGTAGAAGATTTAAGTGAACGTATAAAAACACTTGAAGTTAGGCTGTCTCGTCCAAGAAACCGTAGCTCTTCTAGAAATAAATATGTCAATAAGAATAAATCTTTTTCACGGCCACGATCTCAAACCAATTTCAAAAAACAACAAGACATTTGTTGGTACCACCAAAAATATGGGGATAAAGCACGCAAATGCTTACAACCTTGCAAAAAGGGAGGAAATAACGAACCAAAGACAAAAAACGACGAATAGACACATCGTCCGCGGCAACGAATGTGTGTAATAAATCACGCCGTCTGTTCATCTACGATAAATCAACGAAGACTAATTATTTGATTGATACGGGTGCGGAAATATCAATCGTCCCAAAAAATACTACCCAAAATCCAGTAAACAAACAGATTTTAAATTAGAAGCAGCAAACGGTGCAAATATTTCAACCTACGGTTTCAAACAATTAACTCTGGATTTAAATCTACACCGGATTTTTGATCATACTTTCGTAATCGCTTCAATTGATTACGCGATAATTGGTGCCGACCTATTATACAAATTCAACCTAATGGTCGACATACGAGAACGAAAATTAGTTGACAAAACTACCGCGCTATCAGTCAATTGCGTCTCTCGAAACGTAAAAACGATCACTCCGAAACTATGCCAAATACAAGGAGAATATGGATCAATTCTTAACGAATTTCCAACGCTAAAAACTCCACCCGTATTTACCTCAAACGCACAGCACGACGTAGTGCATCATATCAACACTCAGGGTACGTTACCATCCGCACGTCCTAGAAGGCTTAACCCTGAAAGATACCAAGCAGCTAAAAGGGAGTTTGAACAAATGGTCAGATTAGGCATATGTCGCCCTTCCTCTTCTCATGTAGCCTCTCCCCTACACTTAGTCCCAAAGAAAGATACACAAGATCTACGACCGTGTGGGGACTATAGACAGCTAAATGCCGCCACAACTTTTGATAAGTACCCGTTGCCAAACATTCAAGACTTCACAATGAATTTGAACGGCTGTACAATATTCTCAAAAATTGACCTTATCAGGGCACACCATCAGATACCGGTAGCACCGGAGGACATGCACAAAACAGCTGTCACCACACCATTTGGATTGTATGAATTTTTAAGAATGCCTTTTGGTGTCAAAAATGGGGCCCAGACTTTTCAAAGGTTCATCAACGAAGTCGTAGCAGGCCTTAACTTTACCTTCGCTTACGTAGACGACATTCTCGTCGGTAGCAAAAACCCACAGGAACATAAAGAACATTTGAGGACATTATTATCAAGACTGCAAAAATACGACATAAAAGTCATTCGGCCAAATGTATCTTTGGAGAGAAACAATTAACGTATTTAGGACACGAAATATCCGAAAACGGCATAATACCTTCTCCAGAACGAATTAAAGCCATCTCAGATTTTCCAACTCCTACAACCTCTAAAAAATTACAACGTTTTCTCGGTATGGTAAACTTTTATCATAGATTTTTACCAAATATTGCGGAACTATGCGCACCACTATACGATCGTCTAAAAGAATGTTCGACCAAGAAAAAATCAAAACCAAAGTTAACATGGTCTGGCACACAACAACACGCGTTCGATAACATAAAAAAAACACTTAAAAAACTGTGTACTCTTAGTCCACCCGGACCCGAGCGCGAAAGTAAGCTTATGGGTTGACGCATCACAAGACGCGGTAGGCGGTGTGTTACAACAATATACCGATGGCAAATGGCAACCTTTAAGTTTTTTTTCCAAAAGGTTACAAGAACGTGAACGAAAGTATTCAACTTTTGACAGAGAGCTTCTTGCAGCCTTCCTAGCAACTAAAAAATTTCGATACTTCATCGAAGGAAAAAGCTTTACTATATACACTGACCATAAACCCCTAACAAAAGCAATTTGTTCAAAATCCGAAAAAAGCTCGAGACAAACTCTCCGCAGAATTATTTTCGATTCCCTACACTGCTTGGCGCATCCAGGCGTCAGAGCTACAAGAAAACTGATCTCCTCCAAATATTTCTGGTCACAAATGAACGGTGAAATCAACCGTTGGGCGAAATCTTGCATTCCGTGCCAAAAATCAAAAATATATAGACACACGCTATCACCCCACGGAAAATTTAACGTTCCTACAGGGAGATTCGAACATGTCCACTTGGACATAGTAGGACCTCTTCACCCTTCCAACGGCTTCAATTACGTTTTAACAATCAAAGATAGATTCTCACATTGGCCTGAGGCTATTCCAATCAAGAACATGACAGCAGCCACAATATGTGAAGCATTCCTGCATCAATGGATTTCTCGGTATGGAGTCCCGAAAACACTCACAACAGATCAAGGTACCCAGTTTGAGTCCTCTCTGTTCAACGAGTTGTCCAAAATATTAGGCATGCACCGCATTCGGACGACGACATACCACCCACAATCAAATGGCCTCATAGAACGCTTTCACCGCCACTTTAAAACGGCAATACGTGCCACTGGTGATCCTAAAAATTGGTATCACAATCTACCATGGATACTCCTAGGTATTAGATCGGCAGTCATGGAAGATTTTGGCACATCTCCAGCGCAATTGTTATACGGACAAGAATTACGGTTACCAGGCGAATTCATCGCCTCAGAAGCCAAAACCGAAACAAAGATAACAAACACCTTAGCGTCTCAAATTCAACAAACAGTAGGCAAAATAATTCCTCAATCTATTAGATTTCGCAAACAAAATAATATCTTCGTACCGCGCGAGTTAAAAACAACTTCTCACGTTTTTGTAAGGGACGAAACTAAAAAAGGTAGCTTGCACGCTTCCTATACAGGACCTTACGAAGTGTTACAACGAAACGAAAAAGGTTACTTAATTAAAAAACAAGATAAAAACTGTTTAATATCAATAGATAGGTTAAAACCCGCTTTCGTTTTAAATGAAGACATGCCTATTGTCAAAAGAAATACAAGATCAGAACATAATAAAAAAATATGAGTGTGCTTAAGACCACACTTTAGAAGTAAAACTTTTGTGCCCAACGGCTAGTAATATGCAATAGATATAGTGGAAAGTCTGTCGGATCTATAGTACGCTTACGAAAATTCAGGCCAACGACAGATGTAGGAAGAATAGTGACGAATCTACTGACGGACTTGATACAAATACTATTTGAAAATATTTATGAATTCCTATTTACATTAAAACCTAAAAGTAACCGAGTAAAAATAATTTTTATTGACTAATTTTCTTAAAAGCATACACGCGGGTATGCACGCTTCCGCCACAGGCATGGATACTACCGCCACAGGCCCGAAAATCTAAACATTCGCCTCATGGAAGTAAGCTGGTGACATATGCAAGCGTACATGCATTGCATTCAGAGGTTCATAAAATTGCATGGTTTTTTCCATCCCGGCTTTCACACATAGCCCGAAAATCGAAGTAACGAGTGCATGCAAGGTGCATGTGTTTGTTGTGCATACTTGTGTGTGCTATTTCGAATGCGGCATTACAGAAAAAGTTAAAAGTAGTCCGACCTTTGCGTGGCATGCATTTCATTCATGGAACATTCCGTCTGGTCGCATTTGAATACACACACTTCTATATTATATTTATCAACGAATTGAACGCATGTACGCTTGGATATGTCACCAGCTGTATGCATGCTCCGCTTCCGCTACATTCATGATCATTAATAATTGCATCCGCATCGGCATAGACTATTCCAAACCCAAGTATTGTTTTACCAAGCAGTCCGTCAACCACATCCAATGAAGCTTTACCTACGCGAGCCGCTTTACCTACGCGAACGGGAGCCAGTCTACTTGAGTATGGTATTGGCACCCGTTATTGCCACCTAGCCAATTACCTGATTTCTTCGTCCCGAGCCAATTAATTTTAAAGGGAGCAAAAAGATATGCAATCAACCTTTTTTCAAATTCTTCTTTCTATGCGTAGTTGAAAATAATTTATTTTAGCTGATTAAACCGAATTCGAAGCCTAAAGTTGAAAAAACATTTTTTACAAACCTTTATATTTTCAGTCGATGTAGGGATAGTTTCAGCCCTTTACTATTATCCCTTATCATAAAATTTGCTTTGTTATAAATCAACCACTTTTGAATATAACTGTTGCAAAAAATGTATTTTATTAGATTGTTTTTGATTATAATTAAAATTATCGCGAAAACACTTAAAAAGGGGAATTTTTAAGCATATTTAAAGGTGACATGCATATTTTAAGACTGTAAGACCCTGATTTTCGTAATCAGCGACCCAAAAAACATAACAGGAACGGTTTTCACAACATTGTAATGTTTTGACATAAACGATTCGTCGATTTGTGCAAGGTTAAAAAGGGGAAAGGTCCAGCACATCTCACCAAATTGGAAGTGGGTGCCAATTTTAAACAACAGCACCTCACACATTTAATTCACCACTCCCTTTTGGTATTCTAAGCCATGGAGCCTAGACAAGGAGTTAAAACTACGTGTTGTCAATTTTTGTTTGATTGAGTGAGGGCGCCACAGTCACATGTATACCAAAAAACATGGCCGATCGCATTCATCCGGTTCGTTAACTATCAAGATAATTTATTTTTATGCCTAACTTGAAAAATGGGCTTTTAAATTGGATTTATATCGATGCGATTTTTTGTATTTAACCAATTTATGAATTTTCCAATGAATTTTTATTAATTTCCAATGAATTTTTTTTGCATTGCTCCATTAATCAGCTAACTTCATGTGGTGAACGTCAGCTTTAGGCGACATCTGTGGCAAAAAAGGAACTAGAAGTTTAGTTTCTGCAACCTTCCATTTCCGGTTATTTTCGCCATAAGAGTTTTAACTCTTTGTCTAGGCTCCATGTTCTAAGCACCCAAATCACCGCCGAAAATTCTTCTAGTATATGCCGCTTCCAACATATCAGTCAACTCCAAAGTGGCCGCGGCATAAGCCCAGCCAGTGACCAAACCACAACAAAAATCTGAAATAATTCACCTCTACAGAATGGTGAATTTGTATTCCTATAATGAGATAAAGCAAAGTCCGGGCGACAGTGGCGGTTCCTCTTTGGAAGCAAAGGAAGCACTGCTTCCTTTGACCAAATAGGCAACTTCCTAAAAAAAAAATTTAAATATATCAAGATTAATCACAAGAAAAATCTTAATATATTTCCTCCTCTGGAAACACTAAAGCCATGGTCATGATATGAGCGGTGAGCGGCAGAGTGACAATACTAAAGTGCCGCTCTCTGCTAATTCGAAATTATAAATTTTTCTGGTGCCGCTCTTATCGTGGCCGAGGCCTTAAGGCCCAATTACAATGAACGGATCTGCGCGGATTGAAAAGTCAAAATAACGCTTCGGAACGGATAGCAAAATGCACTGATTACAATGAACGCATCTGTTCGCTTTCAAACGTCAAAAGTGTTTTGTGTAGAAACAGTGAGAGCCAGTGAAAAAATGGATATTAGTAAAAAAAACAAAGTTGTGGCAATGTTTTCTCTAATATGTACTATGTATAAAGTAATTATAGATTTAAAAAAAAAAAAAAGGATAGGAAAAAAAGACGATGGTGGGTTCGTCCAATAAATAAAACCCGAAGCGAGAAAGGATATTTTGATGCTACTTTCCTAGAGATGAAGAGGAAAGATACCGAGCAGTTCTTTCTACAAACTAGGATGAAGCGGAACATTTATGAGCTTTTACTAACGTTGGTGACGAAATCACTAACAAAAAACTCTTTAAGGAAGCCGATAGACCCAGAAGTTAGACTTGCTCTAACATTGAGGTAATCGTTTTTATTCTTAGATTGTGTATACAATTCATCGTTCTATTATTTGCAGTTATTTATCGCAAGGAACATCTCATCAATTTTTAGCATGGAGCTATAAATTGGGGAAGACAACTGTCCGCAACATTATTTTGGATACTTGCAAGGTGCTCTGGGACATTTTATCTCCAATTTATGTAAGCGAGCCAACAGAGGAAAATTACAGACAAATTGCCCAAGATTTTGCCGACATGTGGGATATGCCAAATTGCGTGCGCGCTTTGGATGGGAAACACATAAATGTTACCTGTCCACCGAATTCTGGATCCCAGTTTTACAACTATAAGCATGACTACAGCATTGTATTGATGGCAATGTGTGATGCGAAATATACATTTACTGCGGTAGATGTTGGAGCATACGGTAGTCAAAGCGATGGAGGTAATTTTTAGAATATCAATACATAACTACATTACTATTCTTTTTGATGTTGCAGGAGTATTGCGGGAGTCAGTTTTCGGGAGGAGGTTGCTATCTGGACATTTGCCGTTACCAGCAAACCGCAACTTACCCAATACCGAAGTGTCATTTCCGCATTATTTCGTCGGAGATGGAGCATTTCCGTTGAAAAATAATCTGTTGCGTCCATATCCAGGGAATCTGTTATCAAAAAAGAAAAAAGTTTTCAATTACAGGCTTTCGAGGGCACGCAGAGTGATTGAAAATAGTTTTGGTGTTCTTGTGTCCCGATGGCGAGTTTTACGAAACCGCTTAGAATGTTTTCCAGAAAACGCTGAGAAAATTGTGCTTGCCACAATAGCTTTACACAATTTTATAATGTTGCACGATCAAGCCAGCTATTGTCCCCCAATGTTTGTGGATTGGGAGGATGATAACAGAAATTATCACGAAGGAGAGTGGAGGAACCAAATAAGGAATGAAACAATTTCTCTGGCTCCTCTCCGTTCTCATTACCGCAACGCTCCAGTAAGCGCTTTTCAGTTAAGGGAGAACCTAGCCACATATTTTTTGAGTGATGGTGCGATTCCTTCTCAAGAACGGGTGTAAATAATTTACTGTTCATAATAGATTATAGTTACAAAACGTTTATAGGCTAAGAATACACGAAATGTTTTTTTTTTAATTAATAAAGTTTATAATGTATATTATGTGATTTCTTTTTAATTTATTAATATGGATTCTCATCGTTATCTGAAGTATTCTGCAGATATTTGCAGTAATGTAGCTTAGCTGTATGTTTCAATCTGCAAAAAATTTGTAACGTTTTACCATTATATGGTTTTCAAAATGTATTTTCGTATATAACAATAAGTGCTGAGTACTACTTTTGCGATAAAGTGCTAATGACGACGAAATATAAAAATGCATATTCCAGGAGATTTTGCGTGTGTCTGAAAAACTCCGATTAAGAGAAAGGAAAATATATTAAAAATTCAATTCATTTATTCATTAAAAATAAATAACATAAAACAAAAAACCGTTCATTCAATAAAAAAAAAACATTGCTTAATTCATTAAAAAAAATATCACTTCTTTGAGAACTTAATCTAAATAAATATACATAAAAATGGGTCAATTCATTTTAAAAAAAATTAAACTATACACACATAACTTATAGATTATAAATAAAAAGAAAACGAGAAACTTAAAATATTCAAAAAAGGAACATTAACTTAAATATACATTCTTTCAATTCAACAAACAAAAGTAAAATAACACTTTTCTTATAAAACAAAACAACAAAAAAAAAATCAACTGCAATTTTGATTTGCAAATAAAAATAATAAATTTTTTAAATACTTGTGGGCATTTCAGTGCAAAGGCCATTATTAAAATTTTCCAATTTTATTATATATTCCGTTATTTTCAGCATGGCATTGTTTTGGAGGTGATATGGCAGGTGTTCAAGTTTCACTGCAACGCCGGACATGAACAACTGCATAGCTGATTGGTTCGTTTCATTGCTGCAGAAACTTTTAAACGTTTCTACAGCACTTTGCAGTTGTTCTGATAACTTTTCCTCCGAATTGTCTCGCTTTCTTTTTGGAACCCGTAGGGGCTCATCCGTGCTCGCAGAAGAGCATTCTTCGGACTCCTCTAGTAAATTAGCTGGTACCCCACTCGTTCTAAAAGAGTTAAAAAAATAAGTAAAAATACAAATTTTAAACATCTCACCATTTACTTCCTGGGTTTAACGTGGTCTCGTAAGAAAACCAAGCTTTCATATAATTCCCACGTTATTGAGTGCTCCATAGAGCTACCAGAAGGGGCTTGCATTTTGTTTTGTTCTTTGACAAACCTATCTCTGAGGCTTCTCCATCGTTTCATGCATACATCGCCTGTAAAATGTTTCATTATAATTATAGTAAAACAATATAATGCATATTACTTACTTGTACTATTTAATTTTTTTGCTATACTGTCCCAAATTTCCATTTTGATTTTATTGTTTTTGTAGCCACTTTTGGCTTTATTATAAATAATTTCATAGTTTTTCACTTCATTAATCAGCTCTTCGCAAGTAAACATGTTTTTATTTAAAGGTTATGTATCAAACTGTTGACACTTCAATCCGGCAATTTCTAAATTTTTTAAAATTGAATGCGTTCAAATCCGCTTGAATGCGTTCATTGTAATCGGTTGCATCTAAAATGTGTGCTGGGAAAACCGATTTGACAGTTCAATCCGTTTTGTTGCGCTCAGATCCGTTCATTGTAATTGGGCCTTTACACAAAGGGGAAGCTGTAATATCTCCAGCTTTTTTGGCCCAGAAAATCAATGTGAAACCTCTAACACATTCACTTTAATTGAACTAACACTCACGCAAAGGTTTGCGTTGATACAGTACCCTCAGAAGCTGAGCTAACCACAGCTTCTTCGGAACCCAACAGCAGGATAAAACAAGAGAAATTTTTTGTATAAACTATATTCTCTTCGTTTTCTGCTAATCTGTTCTGGCTTCGAGCAATATTACATTTTCTCTTAAAATTTTGCTTCGAAATTTTGTTTTTGACTCTTCTTAAAATATGAATTTTCGTTTGTATATTGAGTCAAGAAAAAAAAAAGATCTAGGATAGGTGAAGTTTCTCTTTATATATTGTTGATTCTAATTGGAAAACAGAGGGTTGTGTTGAATATAAGCTGATAATTTTATAGCTTCCATTATATTTGTATATTATAGATTCTCTTTAAAGATGATTAAAAGGGATAGAGAATATTTTTATGAATTCTATGAGCACGGGTTGCCTGAGAGTTTTTGAAGTGAAACTTCTTTACGCACGCTTGACTTGGGAAACTTCTTTACGAACGCTTGACTTGGGGGGTAAACTGGCGAAAGTGTAACGAAAACGTTACGAAAATGTGTGATCGGGCAACGTATTTTGTATTTTATGTATTATGTATTATGTATTGTGTATTATGGATTATGTATTATGTATTATGTATTATGTATTATGTATTATGTATTATGTATTATGTATTATGTATTATGTATTATGTATTATGTATTATGTATTATGTATTATGTATTATGTATTATGTACTATGTACTATGTACTATGTACTATGTACTATGTACTATGTACTATGTACTATGTACTATGTACTATGTACTATGTACTATGTACTATGTACTATGTACTATGTACTATGTACTATGTACTATGTACCATGTATTATGTATTATGTATTATGTATTATGTATTATGTATTATGTACATATTGTGTATTATGTATTATGTATTATGTATTATGTATTATGTATTATGTATTATGTATTATGTATTATGTATTATGTATTGTGTATTATGTCTTATGTCTTATGTATTATGTACTATGTACTATGTACTATGTACTATGTACTATGTACTATGTATTACGTATTATGTATTATGTACATATTATGTATTATGTGTTATGTATTATGTATTATGTATTGTGTATTATGTCTTATGTATTATGTATTATGTATTATGTATTATGTATTATGTATTATGTATTATGTATTATGTATTATGTATTATGTATTATGTATTATGTATTATGTACTATGTACTATGTGCTATGTACTATGTACTATGTACTATGTACTATGTACTATGTACAATGTACTATGTACTATGTACTATGTACTATGTAATATGTATTATGTATTATGTACATATTATGTATTATGTATTATGTAGTATGTATTATGTATTATGTATTATGTATTATGTATTATGTATTATGTATTATGTATTATGTATTATGTATTATGTATTATGTATTATGTACTATGTATTATGTATTATGTATTATGTATTATGTATTATGTGTTATGTATTATGCATTATGTATTATGTACTATGTATTATGTATTATGTACTATGTACTATGTACTATGTGCTATGTACTATGTACTATGTACTATGTACTATGTACTATGTACTATGTACTATGTACTATGTACTATGTACTATGTACTATGTATTATGTATTATGTACATATTATGTATTATGTATTATGTATTTTATGTATTTTATGTATTTTATGTATTTTATGTATTTTATGTATTTTATGTATTTTATGTATTTTATGTATTTTATGTATTTTATGTATTTTATGTATTTTATGTATTTTATGTATTTTATGTATTTTATGTATTTTATGTATTTTATGTATTTTATGTATTTTATGTATTTTATGTATTTTATGTATTTTATGTATTTTATGTATTTTATGTATTTTATGTATTTTATGTATTTTATGTATTTTATGTATTTTATGTATTTTATGTATTTTATGTATTTTATGTATTTTATGTATTTTATGTATTTTATGTATTTTATGTATTTTATGTATTTTATGTATTTTATGTATTTTATGTATTTTATGTATTTTATGTATTTTATGTATTTTATGTATTTTATGTATTTTATGTATTTTATGTATTTTATGTATTTTATGTATTTTATGTATTTTATGTATTTTATGTATTTTATGTATTTTATGTATTTTATGTATTTTATGTATTTTATGTATTTTATGTATTTTATGTATTTTATGTATTTTATGTATTTTATGTATTTTATGTTTTTTATGTATTTTATGTATTTTATGTATTTTATGTATTTTATGTATTTTATGTATTTTATGTATTTTATGTATTTTGTGTATTTTATGTATTTTATGTATTGGTCAATCATCAATTTGTGATATATGTGCTGCTCACTGTGTTTTGGACGATGGAACAAACATCATAATTTCAGTTGTTTACATTTCGCCCAATAACGCAGTTAAAAATATCATAAAGTTTATATACAAAAGACTTGTGATTTACGGTCGAGTAGGTTCTGAAGAATTAGGAGAAAACTATCATACGTTGCCACTAATTTTAGCAGGAGATTTCAATATTAATTTCGCGTCCGAAGATGGACAACTCTTGGTAAACTTTCTACGAGATAAATTAGAACTGCAAATGAATAATAACCGTAATGAGCCAACTACAAGACATGGAACAACAATCGATGCAGTTTTTTCTAGATATCTGTCTAATTTTAATTCGAAAATATATGTGTCTTATTTCTCGTACCATAAACCTATTGTCTCGGCTTTTCCATTAACCACAGTAATTACTGATGTGTCCAATAATGAAAATAATGAATAATAATGAATAAAAATAAAAGATCTTTGCAAAAATGTTTATTTACCAATGAAAACATGAAATAAATTATAATATTTGTAGGAAATTAATATATGTATATGTACATACATGTATATATTGTACACACACCCATATATATATACACAGGCAGATGGAGCGAAAGAAGTTTCACTTCAGTCGTGTGGTCATAAGCACACTCATATTTTTTTTTGCAAGAAGAATGTAATGATTGTAAGCGTGGGTGTAGGGGGTGCATGCGAGGTATGCAGGGTGTTATCATTACTACTTTCTTTTTAGATTTTGAACCAAAATTATGGATTTGTATGAAAAATTAAATGAAATTAGAGTAGTAGGTATTTGCAGTTTTTCAACGGTTTTTTCTTTGGAGGCTTTAATTATCCACAGAATCTGAAAAAAGGCACAAAACGCCCACTACCAGCGAAAATATTTCGAAAAAAATAACGAAAAAATGGGATTAGGTTTTTTTTTTACTTTTTGGAAATTTAATCAAATTTTTTTTTGTTTTTTGAGTGTAGGTACAGATAAAAATTTCGTATTGTAATCGCTGATAGCCAATATCATAACGAACGCCTCTATTTCTTTTGCTTTTTTCGGACCTACACATGCCGAGATATACGCATCTATAATTAGAAAGAACGACCAAAATTATAAAATTTTCACAAAATGGTCGATAACTTGGTTGCTAGAGCTAAAAATTACCCATTTCGTATAATATTCGATGTAACTAACATGTTCCAAACGAAATTTTTTAGACTGCAAACAATTCCTTATGTTTTGCTTATATGATTCCAATATATGGTATTTATCAATTTTTTTAGTTAAAGGCTTAGATACTTTTATCGTTCACCTTGCGCATTGCTTCCGTTACCCTGAACCTTACGAACCGCCACTGCCGGGCGACAACGTAGCTAACATGCCAGAAAATCTATGCCGTAAGGCAGAGTGTATTTTAGCTGTTGCATACACAGCCCCGAGTTTCTTCGTCTCTCGTACCCTTTCCCATCGTTATACGAAAGTTCTGACGATTTTTCATGTGTGAGAGCTGATGTGGGGGCCTAGACTCCTTAACTCCACATTTACATTATTTTGGGGTTCCTCTCCACATCATAATAGTTTATAATTGTTTTAGTAAATAAACTATTTATTTTGTAGCGATTTAAAAATATTTTTATTTAAGTTATTTTTATTTTAAGTTAAACGACTTTACATGCGGTTGAATTATACAACCGGAACTTTTAATGATAAAAACTTCCAACTAATACACTTCCAACTAATACATGAGTTACTATTTTGCATGTTAAACGTTCAACGAAAACTTTATTACTAATACATTCTATTTTTTTATTTTACATGTCAAATCAATTCGTGTACCTATGTTTTATACATTCAATACTTGTACAGTGTAAGCGTACGTGATTGTGATTTCCCTAAAGTGTATTTCCAAAGTAGTAGTGAAAATCTAAACCGATGACGTAACGCACACTGTACTCCAAAATTGTAAGTACATATATTTGAATTCGATAACTAACAACAAAAACTCATAATAAGAGAAACATAAAATTAATGCGTAGCGACTGCTACATAACTCCCCCTTCAGCGTAAGCGTCCATGAAAATACCAATTAACGAAAATCATGACTGAAAATTTACTTTACAATCGAAACCGAACTCTTTTCTTCGAACTTCGTGTTACCGGCCTATTACTGTCTTCGTTTCTTTCTATGTGTGCCGGTTTTGGTCTATCGATAGATACTTTTACTACCTTCCCGTTAACATCTATCGAAAAATTTTTATCTCCCCTTTTGATCACTTTATACGGTCCTTCATATGGATTTTGTAATGATCCTCTCATCCTATCTGTCCTCAGGAAAACAAATTCGCAGTCCCTTAATCCCTTTGGCACAAAGAAACCTTTCTTCTGATCTCGAGAGTCCGTTGGAACAATATTTCTCATATGGTTTCTTAACCTTGCCACTAAGTCTGTCGGGTCTGATACAATCTCTGTGTCTCTTATGAAGAACTCTCCTGGGATTCGTAGCGCTTGGCCATACACTAACTCTGCTGGACTACACTTTAGGTCTTCTTTTATTGTAGTTCGCATACCCAGTAAAATGGCTGGTAAGTGCAGTAACCAGTTCTGGTTATCCATCTTGGCTCTCAATGATGCTTTAAGTTGTCTATGAAGCCTCTCTACCATTCCATTCGCTTGTGGATGATATGCCGTTGTTCTGATCCTATGTGTACCCAAAAGCTTCGAAAATTCCTCAAACATTTTTCCTTCAAACTGACCTCCTTGGTCTGTGGTAACAGTTAATGGAATTCCGAATCTTGGAAAATACTGTTCATACAATGTTCTTACTACCATCTGTGCAGTGATATTTTTAAGAGGATAGACTTCAGGCCACCTGGTGAAACGATCCACGATCGTTAATAAATACGTGAATCCTTCTGCTGGCTGGAGTGGTCCGACTATGTCTATATGAATGTGTTCGAACCTTCCTGTTGGCGCCTTAAATTTTTCAACTGGGGATTTAGTATGTCTATAAATCTTGGCTTTCTGGCATTCTATGCATGTTTTCGCCCATAAATTAATTTCGCTGTTCATCCTAGGCCAAAAGTATCTTCCTGTTATCAGCTTTCTTGTACTTCGAATACCTGGATGTGCTAAATTATGAACAATGTTAAAAACTTCTCGTCGTAGAGTTTTTGGAATGAACGGTCTGTCTCTACCCGTTGAACATTCTAGCCAAATTTTACTACTTGTTAAAGGTACATCTTTTTCTATTAATATTATTCTTGAATTTCTACTAGAATCTTCCATTAAATGCTTCAATTCTAAATCATCTTTCTGTTCTTCCGCAATAATTTCTAAATCTATTTTCTTTTCTTTAATCGCGTCACAATCCTTACTATCTGTCTCTACTCGGGATAATGTATCCGCTACTACGTTAGCTTTTCCTTTGATATATCTAATATCCGACGTAAATTGCGTAATGTAATCCAACTGTCTCGCCTGTCTTGGACTTCTTTCAGCTTTTGTCCATATTGCCGAAGTTAGCGGCTTGTGGTCTGTGAAAATTGCAAACTCACGACCTTCCAGAAAATGTCTAAAATGTTTAATTGCCAAATATATGGTTAAAAGTTCTCTATCGAAGGTTGAATATTTCGATTCCGCGGCGCTTAATTTTTTCGAATAAAATGCTAGTGGTTCAGGCCCATTTTTGCCTGTTTGCTCCAGCATTGCTCCTACAGCCACGTTCGATGCATCAACTGTTAAACTAAAAATTGCGTTCTCAGAGGGATGAACTAATAGAGTTGCTGAAGTAAATGCGTTCTTAGCTTTGACAAAAGCGTCCTCGCATTCCTTTGTCCACTCTAAATTCTTCACTTTCTTACCTTTTTTAAGCTCTTTGGCTAAATGACTATGAATTGGACTTAATATTTCTGCTAGTCGAGGAATGAATCTATGGAAGTAGTTTATCATTCCTATAAACTGTTGTGCCTCTTTTATCGATTTGGGTGACGGAAAATTTCTAATTAATTTAACTCTGTCTTCTGATGGAAGTATTCCGTCCTTTGTAATTTTGTGGCTTAAAAATTCCAATGTATGAACACCAAAGAGACATTTCCCTGGATTAATGTTGATTCCAAATTTTTCAAGTCTTCCAAAAACTTTTTCCAAATGAGCTTTGTGCTCTTCTTCGTCCTTGCTTGCTACAAGAATGTCATCAATGTAAACAAAAATAAATTCTAGTCCGTTTAGTACTTGATCCATAAAACGTTGAAAAGTTTGGGCAGCGTTCCTAAGACCGAAGGGCATTCGAGTAAATTCGAATAAACCGAAAGGTGTAGTAATAGCTGTCTTGAAAATATCTTCCTCTGCCATAGGTATATGGTGATATGCTCTAACCAAATCAATTTTCGAAAATACCGTGCACCCATTCAAATTCAACGTGAAATTTTGGATGTGTGGAATTGGGTACCTATCTGGGACTGTTATTGCATTAAGTCTTCTATAATCACCGCAAGGTCGCCAGTCTGAACAGTTCTTTTTCGGTACCATATGTAAAGCAGAAGAAGCTGAGGAAGAGGATGGTCTACATAAACCTAACTTAATCATATGGTCAAATTCCAATTTTGCTATTTTGAATTTATTGTTGTCAAGTCTTCTAGGTCTGGAAAAAGGTAACTGACCTTTTGTTTGGACAGAGTGTACTATGTTGTGTAGTACTGGTAAGTCATAACGAGGTGGTTGGGTTAGTGAGGGAAATTTTGATAGTATTTTGCCGTATCCACTGTCAAAGGAACAATCCCTAGGTGATGGACTGTCTGCCTTAATCATCATTCCATTAACACTTAACTCAGTATCGCCGTCGATTAAACGTTTCTTTTTAAGATCTACCAATAAATTGAATTGCGTAAGGAAATCTGCACCAATTATAGGTTTATTGACACTTGCTACTATAAATGGAAATGTTAAATCTCTCCTTAATCCGAAATCGATTTTCAAAAGTTTATTTCCATATGTGTTAATCGTCGAACCATTAGCTGCTGAAAGAATAAAATTAGGATCTTTTTTGTATTTGCCAAAATAAACGTTAGGAACAACAGATAATTCAGCTCCTGTATCTATTAGAAACTTAAATTTATTTTCTCTATCAAAAACAAAAAGTCTACAGGACTTTCTTGGAATAACATTTTTACAACACGCTGAAGGGATACTTAGTTTTTTGAATTATTATAATTACATGGTTTAACACATCTTTTGGCATTATCTCCAAATTTAAAGTGAAACCAGCAAAAAGGCTTATTATTTTCTTTATGTCTGCTATTTGAACGACTTCTACTTCTTGATCTAAATCCGTGTTGAAAATTATTATTTTTATTATTAATAGTAAGTCTCTTGACTAAATTTGCTAAATCTTCAATTTTATTCTCTAGTAAAGTTATTTTCTTTTTTACATCAAGGCTATTTATGCTGAAATCTTCTTTGTTCAGGAAAGGATTTGCCGAATTGTTACCGATTGCCGAAATGAATTTAAATTTAGATGCTTCGAAAATCTTGTCTGCTAACAATATCAAATCTTGAATATTCTGCTTTCCAGATGCCATTAGCGCAATATTTATATCCGAAGGCCTTCTTCTTAAAATTGTTCTTTTCTTCTTTCTTCTTTCTTCTTATGAATTTTCTATTTTACTTTTGGAACATATTCTTTTTTTTAAAATTTTGAAATTTTCTTTTGCAGGAAAAATATTCTTCTTTCTTGTTTCGGGGTCACCAGATGATGTGGGGGCCTAGACTCCTTAACTCCACCTTTACATTATTTTGGGGTTCCTCTCCACATCATAATAGTTTATAATTGTTTTAGTAAATAAACTATTTATTTTGTAGCGATTTAAAAATATTTTTATTTAAGTTATTTTTATTTTAAGTTAAACGACTTTACATGCGGAACTTTTAATGATAAAAACTTCCAACTAATACACTTCCAACTAATACATGAGTTACTATTTTGCATGTTAAACGTTCAACGAAAACTTTATTACTAATACATTCTATTTTTTATTTTACATGTCAAATCAATTCGTGTACCTATGTTTTATACATTCAATACTTGTACAGTGTAAGCGTACGTGATTGTGATTTCCCTAAAGTGTATTTCCAAAGTAGTAGTGAAAATCTAAACCGATGACGTAACGCACACTGTACTCCAAAATTGTAAGTACATATATTTGAATTCGATAACTAACAACAAAAACTCATAATAAGAGAAACATAAAATTAATGCGTAGCGACTGCTACAAGAGCGTTACACGAATGAAATTGATTCACTCTCATGTAAATTTTTTTAAGCAAACGTCCCTAAAGAAGTTTTACTTCAAAAAAGAGTTACCTTCAACATTTAATTTAATAAAAAAAATACAAAATCTCTATTTACAATTTTCTATATAATTACAATTCTAATTACATACATATTTACAATTTCTATATAATTTTTACACAACAAAATAAATAATAACGAAGTAATAAATAATAACGAAATAATATTATACGACAAAGAAACTATGAATTATATAAACAAAATTACAATAAAACAAATAATAAATTATTAAATATTATATACTTATTAGTAAAATTAAATTAGAAAAATAGGATAAGAATAAAGATTAAGAATTATTAAATAAACTTATGTAAAGAATAAATATCTAGAAACAAACTGCATGACGAATAGTAAACATGGAATGTAAACACAATAAATGTTAGTTTAAGACTAAAATAAGTAAAAATTTATATGTAGTACATAGCATGCTAATACCCAGGACAGACAGCGCTCTTAAACTATTAATTTACGCTAATCATCGTTAACTGGAATGTGTGTCGCCCTGAGTTGTTAGTTAATTCCCAATTTTTTGATGATTAACATCAAGCCTTAATCATCAAAATATTTTGATGATTAACGAGTTAATCAAGTTCGTTACAGCGGTTCTCTTAGTTTTCCATTTTCTCATAGATGGTGCACCATGCACCACGCAGTTATTTTAACGTAAAACGAATTGAGGTTAAACATAATACAGTGTTATTAATAAAAAAATTATAATAAACTGCGAAAATGGATAAAAAAAATTATTAAAATAAAATGTTTTAAATAAGCTTTCCGTATTTTGTTGTTCATTTTTTAAATTGTCACTGTCAAAAAACATATGTTCATCAAATAACTCTAATGTCATGCAAATAGTGTCTGCCACCTTATTTTTTAATGTACATTAAGGGTCTAATGTTGATTAAGTAAATGTACATTAAGAGCGCTGTCTGTCCTGGGTATAATGCTCTTCTGCCGAGGGGGAGTAATGTAGCGGATGTAACCGCTGTCAATAAATAAATAAATAAATTCGATATTAAAAATCGAAAATCAACCTCGCGGAACATCCGGCTACAGAATACAGCCAGTTGGACTGATCACGCTAAACCAACCGGTCACGAGTTAAAATTTAGAAATAAAGTGAAGTGTATTCCAAATACGAAATATTTGTTTTAATTATTACAATGTGCAGGGATAATAAGACCCATCACAATCGTTTACAAACAAGCGTTACAGTGGATTGTTAACCAGTGCCGTGCGGGCGATATGACCGGAAACGACGAAAAACGAAAACGGGAAGCAGCAACTGCCCTTTTTAGAATGAAATCAGTAGTGTCGTCTTATGATGTTGGCAATCTTCACAAGCCATGCTCGCCATGGGGCAAGTTCAGGATGCCAATTATCTGGGAACTTCAAAATCATATATATATTCATATTCTGAATATAATTGGCTAGGTATCTGTTGTGCACGTAGTACAAAAGTTTTCCGGTAGGTGATGATTAACCTCGAATTTTTAAAAAAAGTTGAGGTAACATATTTTTATAGTCAACTCTAGAGTTTTTTATGATTTTTCTTATCCCGGACAATGTACACATAATTTTGTTTTATTAAAAGGCGTTCCAACGCACGCGGGTTTTTGCTAGTAATAAATATATTTCTAAAAAATCAATTATTTGTTATAAATTTGCTCTCATCATTTTCCTGCTGTATTTATTTCTAAATTACGTTTTTACGACCCTCGTCGTATGCAACATTCCGAAAAGGTGTAGCCTCGAATTGCACATCTTCCTTTTTTAAGATTTATGATCCCTCGGGTGACAGGGGTCCTGAGCCGGCTACCTGACCCCGAGCTAGAGCATGCGTTGTCGTAAAACTCGTCGCATTTTATTTTCGGATAATTTTCGAACACATATCTCGTAAAAAGAAATACTTCTGGCAGCCTATATATAATATTACTTTAAAAGGTTTTAGGATTAATTGCAGCCTGGAGGGCTTTTGTAAAGAAATGGATTTTTTGTCAAGTAATGGATTTTATTTCTGAAGTTCGTTGCGCATATTCAAAAGAAAGTTTTTAGTCCATGGAAATTGTACTTTAACCGAAAATAAAATTCTATCCGAAAATAAAATTCTTCTGGCTGCCTTTGGGAAAAAGTCAAGATCGAAATAAATAAAGTCAAGATCGAAGAATAGAAGAGAATAGGAACCCAGTGGGAAAAAGGAGTGCTCCAAGAGCCATCTTGGAGCGCTCCAAAAGGAGCAGAGAGTGCTCCCGTTGCCATACCCGTTCTATATTCTTTTTGGTAGCACTCGAAATGCACATCTTCCTTTTTTAAGATTTATGATCCCTCGGGTGACAGGGGTCCTGAGCCGGCTACCTGACCCCGAGCTAGAGCATGCGTTGTCGTAAAACTCGTCGCATCTACCCAGGACAACGCAAAGAGTGCCCGAGGGAATTGGAATTTTTAACGCATGCACAGGAGCAGGTAAAATATGCTCGGTAGAGTGGAATTTACAACGCGTGGGCAGGAGAACTTTGAATGTGTGCGTTTAACAAAAATATGTTTTCATGTAAGAAAACTTGCGGGGTATTTTAGCACAAGTTTTAAGATATCTATGAAAATTTGTAATTAATTAAATTATTTCGATCTTGACTTTTTCCCAAAGGCAGCCAGAAGAATTTTATTTTCGGATAATTTTCGAACACATATCTCGTAAAAAGAAATACTTCTGGCAGCCCGGAGGGCTTTTGTCAAGAAATGGATTAAAATAATATTACTTTAAAAGGTTTTAAGATTAATTGCAGCCTGGAGGGCTTTTGTCAATAAATACATTGAAATAATATTATGTACTATAAAAAATTTTAGGATTAGTTGCAGCCCGGAGGGCTTTTGTCAATAAATAGATTGAAATAATATTATGTACTATAAAAAGTTTTAGGATTAAGAATGGATTAACTAATACCACTATAACAATATTACTATTAATATTAAAGCATGCTTACATTAAGGCCCTAATACACTCAGCGACGAAGTCCAACATGAAATTCAGTTCCAACAACAAAATATTAAGGGAAGCTTAAAAAAAATACAGTCACAAAATTAAACTAACCCAATCTCAAAAACCTCCTAACACAGTCAAAATTACCTGTTGTGCACTGCTTGCAGTGCACAACACGGCTGCCGGAGGGGAAATCTTGGCACAATAAAGGGGTTCGGCTGCATTCGTATGTCTTGTTGGGCTTTACTTTATGAGTGCGTGCCCGAGGTAAATTTTCTGGCGACTTTCAAGAAATCTCTTCTGCGGTGTCGCCGGCTAGAAATTGAAGCCAGTGTTAGATAATTATGAATGGAAATTGAATTAATGTCGCAGTAATGCACTCTACGAACTTGTTCCTGTCATGGGATATGAGAATAGATCTTTTTTGTTTGATATTTAAATTTTTCATTCATGTGAAATTTTGATATCGCTGCTTTTGCTGATTTGAAATTTAGCAAGTGCGGCTAATAAACAATACAAAATCGAAATAAATGAATTCTAATAAAATATACATATTTGTAAAAATTTTATTTGGGAAGACATAAAATATGTACAAAAATTAAAATTTATGGTAAAATATTTACAAAAATTTGAAAGTTTTATTAAAAAGTTTAAAATTTGATGGAAGATTTTTATTTATTTTTTGGTATTTACATACAAAAATAATAAAAACCATAAAAAATGAATTTACGCAAAATTTATCTACACTCATGTTGTAAAATACCTGTGCAAGGGATACACCTTTTTTACGAATCTAGTTCCGGGAAGCTGTTACGGCTAAAAAGACAATAACGAAAAACAAGGATGTCATAAAACTTAATTATTACATGAAGGTAGTATTTGCCATTAAAATATTTTCTTGGGTTTTTCATAAAGCCAAGATAATAAACACCGATCGATCACTACCTGACCACCGGGCAAGAATCCCTAAATTCTCAAATCAAGGAAATCACCATCAAGCAAGTCATTAAAATTCTTGCCAAACAAACCGATTTTTCCTCAGATTTTATTTTTTCCCGAAAATACGATCACCATCCATGCCTGCAACAAAAAAGGTTTGAAATTTCCCCTGCAAAAACCGAAGCAGAAGCTCTCACTTATACAAACGCATCTCGTGTAAGATTACGCAAATGCTTTATACAGAATACAACTAGCGCAGAGATTTGCTTGGAGCGGAAATTTGATGTATTAAAACTGAAGAATTTTAGGGAATTTTCGTTCTTAAATTTTGTGGAAAATTTTTAAAACATAATTTACTCATGAAAGAAGGCTAAAATTCAAAAATTTTCCACCATGAATAGCTAGATAATCGATTTAAGTTTATCGTACATTAAAAAAAATTTAAAATTTTTCCACCTAAATAGGAGTATTTTCCGGGCGCAGGTACGGAACTTTGAACCATTATAACTAATATACTAATAAAAAATATTAAAATTTTCCACCATGAATAGCTAGATTTATGTTTTCTTAAAAATACCTAATTTAAATTATTTCATTTGGTTGGATAGTTTTCTTAATATTCGCGGGCGCGCGATACCCTATAATTGCTCGATTGAGTGTATTAGGCCCTTAACAAAAAATTAAATTTTCTTAGCTTTATAAAAATTTGAAATTAATTTAACAAATTCCATGCGATGCATTTCATTTTTTTCCGGGTCTTCTGCTTCATTCATTATTATTACTTACTACCTGTTGTTGACAATTTCTAGGGAGAGGACAAGGTAAAGTCATACAACAATTATTCAGAAAATCTGATGATGATACCGGAAGGGGTGAAAAAGGAGAAGTTCTTTCGGAAAAGGTACAAAATTGATAGCACACATAAGCTAAAAAACTGATAGCTCATATCACATCCGACCGTCAAGTGCTCTTGAACAGTTTGCAGTGTTTTTTTGTGAACATCTCATATTTGTTTACTTTCTTAAGTGGGTTTTTGATTCATTATACATATTTTCCTATTTGTTTTTCATAAAGTGCGTTTTTCGCTAAGTGTCTTTTTTGGCTAATATATTTTTTCCATTTTGCAGCGTGATAACAGCTGCTAGTGACTTAATTTTTTAAGTGTTTTTCATTTTATATATTGTTTTAATTTAATCATAAAGTGCGTTTTTTGGCTAAGTATATTTTTCTATATTTTTTTCTTTATTTCTTTCTGTTGCTTTTCTCTGTGAACTATGGAGTCCCATTTAATTACAGAATGTGTTAGTGAACGTGGTCGGAAGGAATTGATGTTCCGTAATTCGCGATATTATTTTGCTCTTACGAAGAAAAACGGAGAGCATATGTGGCGTTGCACAGTACGCAAGTGCACCGCTCGTCTTTACACTCGGACTGACCAACACCTCTACAGCAGTCATACACCTGATCATACACACGAAATTGATATAAAAAAAACAACCGACAAATGCTTAGTAACTCTGCCAAAAAGAAAGCTGCAGAAAACGAAATATCGGAGCAGCCGTTTAAGATCATTAATTTAGCTGTAAAAGAAAACGCGAATTTTTTTGAAACAATAACCAAAAGCGATCTAAATCTAATTAGAAATAATTTATATTATCAGCGTCGTAAAGAGCATCCCCGGTTACCCGAAAATATTTCCGAATCCATTGACTACATTAGCAAAAGTAAATACAAAACAATATTCGGCGAAAATTTTCTATTATCTTGTAATATACTTTTTAAAATTATAATATTTTCTACTCTTACTAATCTGCAACTTTTATGTAACAGCGATAATATTTTTGTAGACGGTACATTTACTTTTTGCGCAAAATTCTTTTATCAATTTTATACAATTCATGTACAAAACAACGGATTTTATGTGCCATTAGTATATTGCCTTCTGCCAGATAAAACAGAAGTAACTTATAGTAGATTATTTAGTATAATAGAAAGTCAATGCAAAAATGTAGGACTAATTTTCAAACCATCTCGGGTAACCGTCGATTTTAAAAAAACGGTACATAAAGTAATAAGAAAGAAATGGTCTAATGCGAAAATTATAGGATGCAGATTTCATTTATCACAGGCATGGTATAGAAAAATACAGCAGCTAGGACTTTCTTTTGAATATGCACAACGAAATTCAGAAATAGGAAACTGGTTGAAGTTAACATTTGGTTTACCGTTGTTGCCAGCAGACGGCAAGGTGAAAGATGTAAGATTAGAAATCCTATATTCAGACGTAAAGTTGAAGAAGTAGAGTCAATTATACAATTTTATAAAACAAAAAAAGCAGAAGACCCGGAAAAAAATGAAATGCATCGCATGGAATTTGTTAAATTAATTTCAAATTTTTATAAAGCTAAGAAAATTTAATTTTTTGTTAATGTAAGCATGCTTTAATATTAATAGTAATATTGTTATAGTGGTATTAGTTAATCCATTCTTAATCCTAAAACTTTTTATAGTACATAATATTATTTCAATCTATTTATTGACAAAAGCCCTCCGGGCTGCAACTAATCCTAAAATTTTTTATAGTACATAATATTATTTCAATGTATTTATTGACAAAAGCCCTCCAGGCTGCAATTAATCTTAAAACCTTTTAATGTAATATTATTTTAATCCATTTCTTGACAAAAGCCCTCCGGGGCTGCCAGAAGTATTTCTTTTTACGAGATATGTGTTCGAAAATTATCCGAAACTAAAATTCTTCTGGCTGCCTTTGGGAAAAAGTCAAGATCGAAATAATTTAATAATTACAAATTTTCATAGATATCTTAAAACTTCCCAGCGGGGAATTGAAGCGCTCTGGAATAGATTCTGAAGCGCTGAAATAGAATGCCAACGCGCTTCTTATTCATATCCCAATTCCCTTCCTTTTAACACAGGCATGTCATCAGAGCGAAGCGCTTATATTTTATTGTTGAAGAAGCGCAATCGAAGCAGGGAAATGGAAGCTTTTGAGAAGCTCCTGGAGCTTTAGTTTTCACCAAAAATAGTATTTCATAACAGATACGATTATTATAAAAGCACAAATTTACCAACTGTGGAGAATAAAAAAGAACTGGAGGAAAACAAAGCAAAAAATGAGAGTATAGAGTGGGTGCTTCCAAAGAGCTTCCATAACATATGAATAGGAAGCGCTGCTTTCTTGCTTCTTTTGGCAGCGCTTGAAAAATTTCCCGCTGGGTTGTGCTAAAATACCCCGCAAGTTTTCTTACATGAAAACATATTTTTGTTAAACGCACACATTCAAAGTTCTCCTGCCCAGGCGTTGTAAATTCCACTCTACCGAGCATATTTTACCTGCTCCTGTGCATGCGTTAAAAATTCCAATTCACTCGGGCACTCTTTGCGTTGTCCTGGGTAGATGCGACGAGTTTTACGACAACGCATGCTCTAGCTCGGGGTCAGGTAGACGGCTCAGGACCCCTGTCACCCGAGGGATCATAAATCTTAAAAAAGGAAGATGTGCAATTCGAGGCTACCCATTCTTTTTAATAGCAGGAACACAATGCTCGCCATAAGCCGTGGGCTATGAAAGCTCTATCGCTCTCAAATTTTGCCATCGCTGTCAATCGTAAAACTAAAATTATAATAGAGCGAAGCGATACCGTAGGCGTTGAAAAAAAATTTTTTCCTGTCAAATGAGTTTCAAATTTAAATTGAAACTAATTTAAACTAATATGAAAAAAAAAAGAATGCAACACGTGTATTTTTTTAATTTTTAAAATAAAGCACCCTCAGACACAACAAAATTTGTCAAAAAGGCACTTTTTTGGCAAAATAATAACGTTTTATTTGTTGACAGCGGTGTTTTTTTGTATGTATGATTTGGTAGAACTGTAAGCGTCAACCAAAAAATAGAAATAGGTTCTAATTTTTTGGTCGTAGTTATGGTCACATCGCCGATAGTTTCATTTTGTTCGTTCCTAGGTAGATACATGGTGTCTATTATTTGTCAACGATAAGCTTTTATAGCCCACGGCTTATGGTGAGCATTGTGTTCCAGGTATAACATTGCATGTCATTGCGAGGGAGCATACGTTTTTATGCTCCCAAAAAGGCGTTGTTGGAGCATTATAAAAAAGCTTTTTAAAAAAGAAATATTTATGGGCGCCTGTGGTTATGTGATCCGGTATCGAAAAGCTTTTATTTTTTTTATCTTTTGCAATTGCCTTTTTCTTTCCAAGCCCGAGAGTGGCTTTACCAAAGCAGTCCCCCAACTAATTTCTAACCACTTCTAAAAGCTGCTTGTCCTCCGTATCGAATGAGAGCCGGGCTATTGAGTATGCTAACGTCGCATTTTATGGACATGAAGATAATTGCCCGTTTTCTTTTTTTATATAAAATTTATGAAAACTCCAAGAAAGCTCCCTTGAGAGTGCTCCAAGTACACTCCCTTGTGCATCGCTCCCAATGGGGGTGTGGAGGGTGTAGAAGAAGAATTCATAAACAAACTTCTAAACCGTATTGTGCGTGAACGGAGGGGCTGTAGGGTAAGGGGGGTGAGCCGAGCGAGCTAGTCTTGTGTTGCGGGAAAAGTATTGCCGTGCAGACAGGAGGTTCTGAATTTCAGTGGAACAGTCGCCATGGTAATAGCGATAAAGTATGGAGAGGGCTGCTACATTCCTACGGTGGCTTAAGGTGTCTATGGAGGCGCGAAAGGGGCCATCACCAATGAGTTTGAGGGCACGATTTTGAACCTTGTCGAGACAAGCCAAAGTGGTTTTTGGGGCGCCTGCCCAGATATACGAGTTGTATTCGAGGCGCGGCCGAATGTAGGAATTTTGTTTGCGAATATGTATATTTTTTAATAAAAAAAAATAAAAAACGAAATTATTTTTCACAATTTATTCAATCAAAAAAAAAATAACTATTCTTAAACTTTTCTTTAATACTTTAAACTTTACTTTAATATATAACTATATTTAAAATAGACTTTAAATTCCGCGGAACCTCAAATTGACCGAACTTTAACGCGTCTAGAATAAGACTGACTTTTCGAGCTCAGATAATAATTTACACAGGTTAAAAGAATGATCTAAATATTATAAAATTCTTGGAAAAGCGTCTGCTTTGCCGGAAAGTGGATTAATGTTTCTTGTGCAATTTCCCATGCATTTTTGCATGGTTTGATTTCTAAGAAATGTGAAAATTGCTAGAGTGTGTAGATTGCACTTAGGCAATTTTCACATGAAAATTTAAAGTTTTTTATATGTAATATATCTATATGATATTTGAGGGGCTTGCAACTATAACTCCCCCACGGTTTGTCTGAGGCTCCGACGAAGATTTACAATGAATGGTAAACATGTTTATTTTATCCTTTCTATATTTTTTACATAAATATAAAAGTACGAAAATTACGCCTAAAATATAGGTGACTACTAAGGATATATCAAATATTGATGGTTCTAAATGGTTTATGTTTAAAATTTCTTTAATTGCTTTCCTATTATCTTTAATATTCTTTAAATGAATTTCTTCTATTCTACTCAAGTTTACAGGGTTTTTTCTCGATTATATTTGCTGAAAAATAAGGTAGTATAATATGGTCTTTTATTTTGTAATATTCATTTGTAAATATTTTATTGCTTATATCTATTTTGCAGTTTTCAAATTTAATAAGACTATTCCTATTTTATAAGTATGTTTATTACAATTCTGTATCATACTTAAATTATTTAAATTTTTAGTTAATATAAAACCTGCTGATATTTCTTTGATTATTTCCTCATTTAAGGTAGCCATTCCACATTTTGCTTCCCTTGAGTTAAAAATATTATTTAGACATTCATCGTCTATTAATATCAAATTCTTTTTAAGATTGTCTTTGACATTTTTTTCTTAATTTGTTTGCTATATTCATCTAGTAAAATCTTATTAGTTTTAATGTTTATTGATTTATTTTGAAGATTGGGTAAGGGTTCGATCGTGATCTGGGAATAAGTTTTATTGGAATACTTTGGAATGGGAACAACGATAACTATTTGGTCTACATAATAAATTACGGTAACTTTGATATCCTGGAATGTCTCCATATCTGCAACCATGGTCAGTTCTGCTTCGGTTAGTATATTCCGAGAGAGGATATTTAGTTTGCTAGTTAGAATGGTTTGTTCAATATCGTCTATGTGATTTCGTAAAAGGTTTATGTCGTAGTTGATCTGATAGGCTTGTTCGAAGGTAGCAAGTTCAATTTCTATATTTGAGATTCTTTTATTATAATCGTTGGTATAATTTGCAAGTATACGCGATATCAGATTTTGTTGATTATTAATGTGGGTTGTTATGTTACTTATCTGGTCTGATATTTGTTTATTTATCAGAATTTGTTTGTTTGTTTCGGTAATTAGTTCGTGATTGTTTTTGGCTAAATTGTCTAGTCTTTCTATTATGAGTTTTTCATCGTCACTGTCCATAGTCCCTGCAACCTGCAATGTACTTGAGTCCTTTACCTAATATGTTTACTAAGCCTCTCTTTTGTCGTAAGTTTGGTCTGAGTCCGTTGATCTTTGTTTCTAGAAGTTTGAAATTGTGCGTCATGGTGCTAAAGATTGGTTGGGTTACTTTGGCGTTTGTCTCAATTTGTTTAATGTTATTGTAAATTTCATTTTTGGTTTTTTCAAATTCGGTAGTATTGTCCCGTTTTGATCGTTATATAACCATTGTTGTCGTTTAAGTTTTGTACTTCAATTAGCTGTGCTGATGCTAGGTGTGGGAGCACCACTAGCAGGATTATTATCAACTGGTTCATTGTCTGTAATGGATGGTGAAATAATTATATTACTAGGTCGTTTGGGTTTTGTTTTAATGGAGGGATTGTTATTATCTTGGAATTTCTTTGATCTTTTAATGTGGGTTTTATAATATTTATGTCCTGATTCTACTTGTATATGATCGTCATCTATTTCCCTAGCGTTTACTTTCCTAAATCTCGCGTGGTTTTTGCCACCTCTAGTTTCCTTAAGAAATACTGGTCCTGAAGTGATCGCTACTTCTTCCCTATCTTTATTTAACTTGTTAATTGTTTTTTCTTTTATTTTTATTATTCTATCTCTAATTTTAGGATATTCATCTACATTTATGTTACCTAAAGAAAAGTCTATTGGTTTCTTGCCTGTTGTTGAGTGTATAGTGTTATTGTAAAAATTAATGATTTTTAGAATTTTCTCCTCCACAGTATCGATTCTTTTATTTGGATCGTGTCGTAGAATTCTTAAATGTTCGTTGATTGTGTTATGAAGTCGTTCAACGTCTGAATTGGAGGTGTGATTGTTATTGGAGGTAAAATGAATTTCTATGTCCTGTTCCTTCAAAAAGTCTAACATGGGAATAGCTTTAAGCCCTAGTTCATTGTCAACTATTAATTTATTAAATTTACCAACTATGCTAAGATATTGTAATATTGTCCTCTTGAACTCTGTCCAAGTTCTACCTTTGATCTTGATCGCCTGGGCATGCTTAGAGAATTTATCAATTAAAGTAAGGAATAGTGTTTTATCTAGACTATAAAATACATCTGCGTGCACAACCTCTCTTGGACCATTAGGGGTTTCAGTGATTTTGAATTTACCTTTGATTGGCTTCCTATCATACTTTTCTACATTACAAATTTCACAGTTATTCACGAATTTTGTGATCCTATCTATCAATTTCGGATGATATATTTTGTCTTTAAGTTCATTAAAATTTTCGTTATTTCCCCTATGATTATTTGTACAATGTTCCTCTTCTATATGTTTTATGAGTTCCGTTTCGTTTTCGACATCTTGTAAGAGTTTCTTACACCTAACGACTTTAAGTATAGATCTATTGGCAAAGTGTTCAATGAAAGATGCTTGAATTGCTTCAAAGAATGATTCTTCTTCAATTAAGACAGCATTTGTTTTATTGGGATCAAAGTGGGTTTTAAGTAAAGTTGTTGCAGTATCTTGGTCAAGTGTCTTTATGTATATAATCTTCCTACTTCTATTAAATACTTGGGTATTCTTTATCCTAAGTGAACCTGAGTTTGTCTTCTTAATAATAATTTGCCTTTTATAGAAATTTATAGGACAGTCTGAATTATTTATTTGTATTGTTTCCACTTCGTTGTGGTTTATCATAACCCTGGAGAGTGCATCTGCATTCCCGTTCTTAATTCCCTTTTTATATTTTATCGTGTAATCGAATTCGGATAATTTTAATCTCCAACGCACTAACTTTGAATTTGGTTCTTTTATTGAGAACAGCCATTGGAGTGGGCGGTGATCTGTTTCGATTATAAATTTTCTTCCGAATAAGTACGGGCGGAAATACTTTGTAGCCCATACTACTGCAAGCAATTCTTTTTCTATTGTGCTATAATTCTCTTCGTGTCCATTGAGCGTACGGCTCGCATAGCAAATAGGATGATTGTCTTGGGACAATATCGCTCCTACTGCAAACTGGCTTGCATCGGTTTGAACCGTAAAGGTTTTAGTGAAGTCAGGATACCTTAAAATTGGTTCACTGACCAGAAGTTTCTTCAGGATTTCAAAACTTTCAACATACTCGGGGTCTTGAATATTCATTTTTATATCTTTTTTTAAGTATTTTGTCATTGGCTTTGCTATTTTAGAATAGTCCCTAATAAATTTACGGTAATAACCCGTGAGACCAAGGAATTGTTTGATTTCCTTTGGCGTTTTCGGCAAAGGGAATTTTTGTACACACTCGATCTTTCGAGGATTGGGTTTAATTCCTTCTTTTGTGACTATATGTCCGAGAAATTCGGCTTCCCGTTTTAGGAATTCCGACTTATCTAGTTGGACTTTTAGATTGACTTCTCTCAATCTATGGAAGATTTTTCTCAGCGACTCTAAATGCTCCTGCAGGGAGGTTGAAAATATAATAATATCGTCCAAATAGACGAAGCAGATTTTATTAATGAAGTCGGACAGGACGTTGTTCATAAGGCGCTGGAAGGTTGCCGGGGCTGTCTTCAGTCCAAATGGCATACGAAGGAACTCGTAATGTCCTCCTTCAACGCTGAACGCTGTCTTATGTATATTTTGTTCTGCTACCTCTATTTGGTAGAAGCCCTTAGCTAAATCAAGGGTGGAGAAGTATTGGCATCTGCCAAGTTTCTCTAATATTTCGTCTATATTCGGCAGAGGATACTTGTCATCGATGGTGGTTTCATTCAACTTTCTATAGTCGATGACCAACCTCCATTTTCGTTTACCGCTCGCCTCTAGTTTTTTGGGAACTATCCAAACCGGTGCCGAATAGGGAGAGTTGCTAGGCCTAATTATTTTCTTTTCTAACATTTCTTTTATTTGCGATTGTACTTCACCCTTGTGAATGTACGGGTATCTATAAGTTTTAGCAAAGACCGGGGCTAAGTTAGTTGTACGGATTTCATGCTTTATCGCATTCGTGAAAGTAAGGTCGGAGTCTTCCATATAGAATATGTTAGAGAATCTTTTATTAACCGTAAGAGCATTTCTTTCTCTTCTTGATTTAAGTGGTCCATTCGGATTTGTTCGAGTAAAGGTTTTCGGTCTTGCTCCTCTAAAACATTAAAATTTTCCTCAGTAATCGGTATACACTCTTGAGTATGCAGAATTACTGATTTTTCTGAATTACCTTGGATTTCCATAATCCTTTCTAAATTGTAATCAGAAACATTGTAAATACCTTCTTGGATCCTAATTTTTCCGTCATGGGTACATATATTATTTATAAAGGCCAGGCCATCTTTTTGTCTAACTGGTATGTTGACATTAAAATATCCCTCGTTTTTAAAATAGTATAATCTTGAAATATCATCACTCTCGAAATGTAGAGGAACATATTTTTTTCCTATTTTGAGTCGATTTTTTTTATAATCAACTTTCGCTTCTAGTCCTCTTAAAATGTTGTTACCCAAAAGACCATCATAGAAGTCATGGAATTTGCAGACAAGTAATTCTATTGTTTGACTGGGATCTCCTAATTCGCTAAATATTGGGATTTTGACTTTTTCCCTAATTCTAATATAATGTTGAAGAGTTTTGAGCATAATATTTGAAGGTATCCGCCATTTAGGGTTACATATACCGGGATTAATGATAGAGTGGGTGGCTCCTGTATCAATTATTAGTTTGATGGGCCTGATTTTAGTTTGTACCACTATATAAGGTAAGTCTCCTGTGAGGCTGCTAACGGAAAATTTTGCACCTCAAAATTACAGATATCCATCGGTTCTGGTGGTGGTTGGAACGCATTTTGATTATAAGGATTTATGGGGGGATTCTGCATATAATTATGCTGAGGATAATAGGGCTTGTTGGGTTGTGGAAAGTTTTGTCTGTAGTTTTCGTTAGTCTGTCTGTTTGTATTTTCGTTGTTTGTCCAATTGTAATTTTTATTCTTATTTTCGGGTCGATATTCGCGATGGTTCCTTTGCTGATAATCATTTCTGGGATTTCTATTACCATTTCTTCTATCATTCCTAAAATTGGGTAGCTTATTTGGTGATCTATTTGGCGTAAGATAAGCATAGCCCGCTTTAAACAAAAGGTCCATTGCTGCTTCTAAGTCTGTAGGCTGTCTACAAACGAGAATTGATCTCATAGGCTCTGGAATTTTTGCTGTAAAGATTTTAAGGGCTGAGCTTCTATTTTGACGTGCAGTCTCATTAGATATAGCTCCTTCTCCCCATGTAAGGTATGTTTTATTGTTTAAACGTTGGAGTGTGGACTTTATCTCGTTATAGAAGTCCACCGTATTAGTTTTGAATATGACACTCCGCATTGCGTCGAATAATTCATCACAGCTAAATCGATCACTGAAGTTATTTATCAAAATATTTTTAATATCTTGCCAAGATGTAGCTTGGCAATTTATCGTAATTATTTCCCTTGCTTTCCCTCTAAGTTTACTTTTTATGATATCGGAAAATATTGATTGTGCCACTGGCTCGAAGGTTGTTAGAACGGGGTGGATTCTATCCACTAAGTTACAGAATATTTGCAGATCTCGAGGATCTCCATTAAATTCGGGTAGTCTATAGAGGTATTTAAGTGGATCAAGTGTTAGATTAGCCATCTCGAGAAAATTTGTTATTATAGATTAATTAGGGTATGTAAATGTAACTTGATTTGAGTGGAAAAGGGGCAGATAAACTAGGAATTTGAAACAAATTTTTCTAATTTCAAAAAAGTAAAACCAACGTAGTATTTTAACTCTAGTTAATTTATATATGTGGAATGACTTGTTAATTTTCCTATCAACACGGCACTTAAATTCGCTATCTATCTTATAGTCACCTCTAAACACTTTCTTTATTTATTTTATATTATAAATTATTTTAAAAAAAATTCACTTTAAAGAGTTAATATCAATATAATCAAAATAAGAATGATAAAAAATATTTTTATAGTAATTAGGTTCGTTTATTTTTTATTATAAATTATCTTTTAAAAAATTCACTTTAGAAAAGGTAGTACCAATCAATATAATAATGATAAAAAAAATTTTTTTTTAATAGTTAGGTTTATTTATTTTTTTTATTATGAATTATTAAAAAAAATTCACTTTAGAAAAATTCACTTTATCAATATAATCAATATAATAATGAAGTTTAATATGGTTTGTATATATTATATTTGTAAGTATATATATAGAGAAAAAAAAATCTATACTTTATATCTGACCTTAGAAAAAATTAATTCCAATCTTGGAATTTCTAATAAAAAGGGTTGAAGCTGTTGCTCCTCGCGATGCAGCCTTGGGTGTCCCACGACGATTTCCTGGTTTTTTTTTCTTTGATGTGGGGATGAATTTCCAACGGCGATTTCCTGATAGTGTTTCCAACGATGAACTCGTGCTCCCGTGGATTGCTGTCGATGGTGTAGATGAGTCTTCTAATACGACTGGAAAAGTCGTTCCTGAGGTCCTAGGCGGTTTTTCTTCTTTTCACTACTAGCTCTTGCTACTAGTTAACTGCCCTGATTTTTTGTGAACTATTGTTCCCGAAATGTCCAACAAAGTATTAACATACACTATACCGCAATATATACAATAAACTCGATATTATTGGGATATATTTGGACATCCCATCCTCGTCGCCAATTTTGTTTGCGAATATATTTTTTAATAAAAAAAAATAAAAAACGAAATTATTTTTCACAATTTATTCAATCAAAAAAAAAACTATTCTTAAACTTTACTTTAATACTTTAAACTTTACTTTAATATACTATATTTAAAATAGACTTTAAATTCCGCGGAACCTCAAATTGACCGAACTTTAACGCGTCTAGAATAAGACTGACTTTTCGAGCTCAGATAATAATTTACACAGGTTAAAAGAATGATCTAAATATTATAAAATTCTTGGAAAAGCGTCTGCTTTGCCGGAAAGTGGATTAATGTTTCTTGTGCAATTTCCCATGCATTTTTGCATGGTTTGATTTCTAAGAAATGTGAAAATTGCTAGAGTGTGTAGATTGCACTTAGGCAATTTTCACATGAAAATTTAAAGTTTTTTATATGTAATATATCTATATGATATTTGAGTGGCTTGCAACTATAACTTGTATGCTGGAGGAGGAACTTGCATCTCTTGAGAAATCCAAGGCATTGGGGAGCTTGTTTGGCGATTTGGAATATGTGATCATTCCATCGCAAATGCTCCGTTAAAGTTACCCCTAGGATGTTGAGAGTTGAGCCAGCCGTTAGATTCTCTTTATCCACTGAGATAGGAGGAAGGTCGGTACAATTTTTGTTGGAGACCAGACAGTATTTCGTTTTCGTGGCATTGAATTCCACGCGGTTCATTTCGCCCCAACGAAGAATCGATTCGATATCCCGGTTGATCAAAATGGACATCAGTTGACGGTGGTAAAGACAAGGTCTGGCACGTGCTTGTCTTATATTGTCGAAGGAGTAAAAGAAATTCAGAGTACCGTCATCAGCGAAGCAATGAAGGGGTTTGGAGGGGATTGAGAGCAGATCATTAATGAAGATTAGAAAAAGTGCGGGTGAGAGAATTGACCCCTGGGGAACTCCGGCCGAAATGACATGTGGGTTGGATTCGACGCCATCCAATACTAGCTTGATCGAACGGCCTGAAAGAAAGCTCTTAATCCAGTTCCTTAGAACTAACAAGGGAAGTCTCTTTGGTGTCAAACGCGCAGAGCTGGGTTATATTTTTTTCTGGTTCTTCTTATCAAAACAAAGCTAAAAATGTATATCACAACCCCTATCTTTTTGATATTTTGTTTATACCGATTTTTTAATTGTTCCAACAGAGGATTTATTGAACGTCTGATGACCTATACAAGTTGCGAATTAGGGGGATATGAATATTTTAAATCTTTAAAACGGCGATATCTCTTGAACGGCAATTCATACGGGAAAATGTATGGTATCATTTTTTGTAGATAATCGCATGATCTACAAACTTTGTAAATAATATTTTATGGTAGGACTTTCCGTTTAAGAGATATTAGCCAAGATATTAGTAAACAATTAAAAAATCGGTATAAAAAAAATATCAAAAAGATAGGGGTTGTGATATACATTTTTAGCTTTGTTTTGATAAGAAGAACCAGAAAAAAAATGTAACCTAGCTCTGCGCGTTTGACACCAAAGAGACTTCCCTTGTAAGTGTAAACCAATATCTTGGAGTTTATTCAACAGAGCTGGGTGCCATACTCTGTCAAAAGCCTTTGATATATCTAGAGCAACCAGGCTAGACTCATCAAAGCTGTGAATGCTTTGGTTGATACGCTCACTTAAACACACAAGCAAATCGCCAGTAGACCGTTTAGATCTGAAGCCGTATTGCCTGTCGTGTATAATTTGGTTGGATTCTAGATATTTCATCAGCCTTTTATTGATTATTGTCCCCATGATTTTGGAAAGAACAGAAGTAATTGCTATTGGGCGGTAGTTTAAGGGGTCGCTGGCTTCACCTTTTTTGGGATTGGCTGAACATGAGCTAGTTTCCAAGAGTCGGGATACACTCCGGAGAACTAAGACAAGGCAAAAAGTTTGCGCAGGGGTTTAGCCAAAGGTGAGGCATATTTTTTAAATACCACAGGGGGGATTTTGTCGGGGCCAGTGGATTTATTGACGTCGAGTTCTTTGAAACACCTAAATAGCTCGCGTGTCCTGAAGTGAACTCCGTCCATTGAGTGGGTGGTATTATCGAGAGTGGGGGGTGACACAGCAGCATCGGGTAGAGAAGAATTTGCGGCGAACAGAGAAGCTAATAGGTCGGCCTTGGGTTTGCTTTGATATCACTTCCTTGTTGTGAATAAAAGGAGGTGTTGAGGAGGAAGTAAAATTCTTCTTAATGGCAGTTACCAAGGACCAGAAGTTTTTACTGCCTGTAGTGGAGTTAAGAATCTTACTTCTCCGTCTATCATCGAATGATGATTTGACTCTTCTGATGATGGAATTACAGGAGTTTCTCAATTTGATGTACTCACGACAAAGTGGCTCATTAGACGAACGTCTGTATGCTCTAAATGCAGATTCTTTAGCTTTGATTGCGTTCATACATTCCCCATTGAACCATTTGTTCGGCCTAGGCTTCACAGATTTGGTAGAGTGAGGGATGAAGAAGCGGATACCCGCTCGAATAATTTTGGTGACATAGAGGGCCGCATAGTTCGCATTGGCATTACGGAAACACAAATCTCAGTCAGTGGCCTGGAAGAAGCGAATAAGACCCAACCAGTTGGCTTTCCCATAATGCCACACAGTTATTTTAGGAGCTGTGGTGGTTGTGGTCGAGGATGGATATGGGAAATAAGCGCTAATTAGTTTATGGTCCGAGTTGCCAAGGGGTGAGCTAGTCTTGATGGAGTACCGCGTCGGATGAGAAGTAAGAAACAGGTAAAGGAGATGGGGTCCTTGACCTGGAATATCAGGGACTCTCGTAGGACATTTAACAATTCGGTGCAAGTTGTTGAGGCTCGCAAAGAGCTCGGCGTCTTTGCCAGGAATACTGGTGCCATTTGAGTAATTTAGCCAATGTACATTGTGAACGTTGAAATCACACGCAACAAAGATTTCACTTTCCGGTTGAGAAAATAAAAATCCGGAAATCTGTTCGGAAATAGCATCGAAGGCTGAGGTGGTGGCCTCATTACTAATATTAGGACTCCTATATAAAAAACAGGAAAATATGACGTGGCTATGTATAATTATTTTTATCCAAAGATGGTTGAAATCAGAAGACGAACTACTGTACAACATCTTCTGAAACGCCACGTCATTCCTAATATATATGGCTAATCCCCTATGGGCGGAAAAGTTGCGCACTAAGTTATACCCTTGTAATAGCAGAATGGCGCGATAAAATATTGGGCGCCACTTATGCGAGGTATTACCCCCCTAGCCATAAGCCCGGAAAAGCATGACCAAGGAGCCAATACCATACATAAGAAATGAAAAGAAATTCCGGAACTCCTACGCCGGCCACACGGAGTTATCTAGCTCGCCGGAGGGGTCGTGGGGTGTGTGGCCGGGGCTTACCGCGGTTGATTCACCACTTACCTGTGTCTGTGCAACTTTGAATTCCGCCTCCATCATTCTCCGGTCATCGACTGAGCCGCGTCAAACCCTGAAAAGGAATGACCCCCGCCCCAACCATTCCACAAAAAAATTTACCACCTAGACATTCTAGTATTTATAATTATTTAATAGTCTTACCGGAACAATCATCAACACAAACAATACAATGAATAATTGAAAACACAAATCTCACAAGACAATAAATATAGCTCCGTGACAGATATCAATTTCCAGGCTCAAATTAACAAAACTTAAGATACCATTAAATTCAATTAAATTATCCTAGTTATACATGGATGCAGACGAAATAAAAAAAAACGCGCAGTAGTGGTACCATTACTCTACGTCTTGTACAAACGATATCATCAACAATCGAATCAATTAAACGAAGACCAAATTCCCTGGAAACAACACCAGATAGAATACAATAGTTCCAACAGGGAGCAAAATAAATTTCTGAATAGTTATAAATACGAATCTAAAGTTACTATGAACTATTAGTTACGACAGGGAACAAAATAAATTCATAAATAATTATAAATATGGATATAAAGTTAATATGAACTACCATTAAGTTTATTATTTTAGTAAATAAATCAAATCATGAATTATTGTTTTTTTTTTATTTTGTATCTGTTTGTGTGGGCGTGTGTTTTTTCCTATTGTTCTTGTCTCTGGGCTAAGGGTACACAGTTACCAAATCTCTCACACGAACACTTCTACTGAAGAGGATTAGCCATCAAAAACGACGATTTTTACATAAATCAAAATTCATTGTATCAAGGGCACGTTCGGCATCTGCTGGTGGCTGGAAATTAACGTAAGCATACCCAAGCGAGCGGCGAGTACCAAGTCGCGCCAAACACGAATTGTAAGCACAGATCCTGCTGGTGAGAATTTTTCAAAAATTGGTGCCTCAGTTATATCTGGATGCAAGTCCCCGGCTTAGAGGGATGCCTTTTGATCGTTTGGACCGTCGGAATGCATTTATATATTCTTCTGCCGTCTGTCTCTCTAAAATTACGCTAGAACTCGTCTCGATTTTCCCTTTTTTAAAAAGATTTTATTTGTTTATTTTGTTTTGTTAGAAAACCAATAATATTCAGCTCTGCGCCGCCGTTGTTCTTTATTTTTTTGTGTTTGGGGGAACAATTAAAAAAAAATAAATCAGAAAAATACTTGCTTATGTATTTTTTCGTCAATCTTCACACACCAACTCAAAAGTTTTCTTTTCTCAACACCTCCTAGTATTTTTCACTACTTTTTCGATTTTTTTGTATTTTTTTAAAATTTTTGTTTTTTTTTTGTTCTCACAAAAAAAATGTGGGCTCCTCGACAATACACCCCAGCAGGCATTATAGCTCATATTGAGCTAAATATGATCTATTTGCGGTTGGCAATTTTTTCGTTTAAAGTCTCAAATAGTAATTTATGAGATACATATGAGGTAATAGTGAGTTAATTGGCGCATGTTTCTGAACTAAATATGAGGTCAATATGATGTAAATTAAGAGCTAAATGTTATCTCAAAATGATCTCATATTGAGCTCACTGAGCAGAAAAAAAGTACTGAGAAATGTTAAAAAACAAAATTATTATTTTCACATTAATTTTTTTTTGTTCCTGTCTTTTTCTACTATTTTTTATATTCATATAATTTTATATTATTATATATATATTTACTCATGATTTGGGAATTTTTTTTCGATTGCCTTGTACGAGATTCGAACCTGGGTCACTGGAACATGAAGCCAACATTCTACCAACTGCGCTATTGAGACTACTGTGTATACGCCGCCGTAAGAGTGTATATAAATGACAAATATAATATGAGCTAAATATGAGCTAAATATGAGCTCATTGTGAGATTTGTCTAAATAAATACCTAACGATGGAGGTTTTCTTATAACCGCACAGTGGGACGAATTGCCTAAAACGTGGACAAAAGTCCGAAAATTAAAGTTTCGATTAAGGGATTTCCATCTTTTGGTTTGACTACAGTATTGTTGACACTATTAAATCCCGGCAGTAGAAACGGTTAATTGTTTTTCCTTGAAGCTGCACAGCAGGTCGAACTTGGTCATTGTTTATTTGTAAAGGGTTCGGCTCTGTGCTTAAAAAACGTAGTGCAAATTGAAACTTGCATAAAATTATAACGACAATACAGATTCGAAATATTGAAAATGGAGAATGTTTCTCCATGTATATACTAAATTTTAAATGCTTTATGACTTGTTAAGCGACGTGTTAACATTTGTTATTGAAATAAACAATAATTATGTATAATAACGAGAAAAATTTATAAAATTCAATCGAAATTAAGAGATAAGTTATGAGTTCCACGGAATACCACTAAGTGAAGTATTTTTTTATAAAATAAGTTATATTTACTTCAGGATTAAAAAAGAAAATCCAGCTACTAGCCGAAACTCTCTTAGTAAACCACATATGCAGTTACGGCTGCTACATTTTATTTTTGATGTCTATAAAAGTGCGGGAAAATTCTCCATATTGTTAAATTTGCACGAAATTTTGTGGTATTATGTTATCGACGTCGCTGATGACGAATTTGATGTCAAAATTTTAAAATTCAAAACGGCGGATCCAATATGGCGGACATAATTTTTCAAAATTTGTAGAAATAAGTTCAAAACTTGTATCTTGTTTTTGAGCATGCCGATTACGAATCTGATGTCAAAATTAGGAAATTCAAAGTCACGGATATACAGTCAGTGACTAAATTGAGAGGACACTTGTAAAAAATTTGAATCAGAAAAGGTAAATCTTCCTTTTCCTAAATTATATATAAATGTAAGTAGAACAAGAATTTCTGATAACTTTGAATTTTCGGGCTACGCTGGCGCCCAAACAGAGTAGCCCAAAATTCAAAATTATTAGAAATTCTTGTTCTGCTTGCATTTATATAAATTTTAGGAAAAAGAAGATTTACTTTTTCTGATTCAGATTTTTTACAAGTGTCCTCTCAATTTAGTCCCTGACTGTATATATGTACCTATAAATATTAGTTCAGTCGTCAAAGCACAATGCGAATGCAGACCTCTAATTAAATGTTAACTCACGAAACTTTTTCTAAAAAAACAGGTTTTTCGTGAGTAGAATATGTTAAAAAAGTTTCGGAATATTGGTTGTCCGCTGCTCCTAAAAAAAGAAAATTCCGTTTTTGGGCAATATCTCTTAAACGGCAAGTGCCATTCTAAAATATTGTTTACAAAGTTTGTAGAAAATGCGATTATCTACAAAGAATCACCGTTCATGAATTTGTTTACATGACCTAATACGCAATTTGTATCGGTCATCAGACATTCAATAAATCCTCTGTTGGACTACGTGGCTAATATTTTCAGGCGTGATTTTTGGATGGTTTTGGAGAAAAAAAAAATTGTTCTAGAGAGGGGGCTATCCCCACTATCCACTAAAGGTACAGGGTGTTTACGAAAGAAAAAATGTATTTTTTTAATATTTACTTAAACTTGAATAATTCCTAGACTAATTATCGTAGAACAACGTAATTCGGTTCGGGTTTTAGGTAAATGTGTATTCTTTTATATGATATTAAGTGAATGACATCGTTTACAAGATATGTAATTAAAAATGTGATCTAAATCCCAATGTTTTTCGTTTTTTCAGAAAAATTCCAATATTTTAGAATTTTGGTCCTATTTTGAACCTACATATCTTGTAAAGGGAGTCACTCAAGTTCCTGTTCTTAAAATTTTCGAATTCAAGTATCAAATTCGCATTCAGCATGCTCAAAATCATATAAATAGAAGTTTTGAACAATTTTGAAAAATTATGTCGGCCATATTGGATCCGCCATTTTGAATTTCCAAATTTTGACATCAAATTCGTAATCGGCATGCCCAAAAACATCTAGAAACAAGTTTTGAGTTTATTTCTACAATGTTTTAAAAATAATGTCCGCCATATTGGATTCGCCATTTTGAATTTTCAGTTTTTGATATTAAATTCGTGATCAGTGAGCTCGATTACCCTATAATACCGAATTTCGTCCAAATTCATCAATATTTAGACTTTTGTCCACGTTTTCGGCAATTCGTTCCACTGTGAACCGTTGTAAATTCCAATTACGAAAGGTTCCTTTATAGTATAATCCCTTCGACATTCGCAAGTATTGGCTAAAATTGCTCAGTTGAGCTATTAAAAATTGGCAAACCATCGACATTAATGTTTAACAAAATGCCATTATCTTTTTGTAAATTTTAAAATGCCTTCTTAAGACAAACTGTAACATCTTGCTGCCAATATTTGCATTCTTCATCGATGTTCGTCACTTCTACTGATTTTGGTGTCATCAGAACGGTTCTTCCTTCAGTTGGAAATTTACTAGGAAGTAGTTTGTTGAGAACGCTAAGTAAATCAGTTATTCTATTTCTACCGATACCATATTTGTTAGCCCAACTTCCAATTCCCGCGATTGCATCTCCTACTCTAATATTGATATCATCATTATATCGTCAAATTATTCAGATAAGTCGCCCAAATTATCAACTTCATTTCTCATTCGATTTGATTCTTCCTCATCCGAAAATTCGATGATTCCGTCTTAAAAATTGTTATTAAACCAATTGCTCATAATTAGCTCATAACAACCTTCCAATCAATGAACATTAAGTGGGATATTCAATTTCGGTTTCTTTCTCACTTTCCTCTCATTATGATCTCATTATTTTCTCACAACTGATTTAATTTTTTTTGGCAGTTGGGATGTCATATTTTCATCATATTGAGCTCATTGTGCGTTGTAAGATAAATTTCTGGTTTTGTGAGCTCATTTTGCCTGCTGGGACAACCGCACATCCCCAGTGACTCTACTCGTCTCCTTGTTTAAAATTTTCCTTTTTCCTTCCAAGTGATTACAAATTTCCCATTTCTACAAAGTGTTTTCGAAAGACAATTTCCCATTCAAAATAAATTTTACAACCGACCGTTACACCCTGTCACCTGAAATCGATCTAAATAAAGATCTGGTCACACTTGGGTTTCACTCAGTGCGAAAATAGCAGGGGTATGGAGCAGTAATTCGCACGTAACGGCCAGGAAGTTCGTATTAAGTCCCCGAAAGTTGCAAAAATTGATTATAAAATTATTGTCACATTGAGGACTGTTTTGCGTGAGGTCCATGACCTCATTTGTAGCCGACTGCACCGGCGATGCATCCATCGGAGCAAACGGGAATAGTCTTGTTGCAGTTTTATGCCTGCTAAAACAAGACGACTCCTATCAGCTGACCGATTAAGGCTGCAGCGCTGGAGCGGCCGGAAGGAAGCGCGAGAAGCGGGTGGAGGAGACTTACTTGTTGTCCGTCAGTCCTTCGGTTATTGTTGTTGCTGTTGGTGGCCTTCGCTCAGTTTTTTTATGTTTTATTATTAATTTTTTATGTTATTGCTTGTTTTGTGATTTATGTTATTATTTTGGTGATTGATTAATTTCGTTTTATTAAGTTTTTATGTGTTATATGTTTTTTTTTGTGTTGTTATTGTGGTTTTATTTATTGTTGCGGGTTTTTTTTGCGGTATAGTCGGACTGGCGACAACACACGCCCGCACTTCACCGAGGCACAGCCCAGACTGATGTGTGAAGAAAATAAAGCTTGGTAGGCAGGACATCTAAGTCGTATGATTGAAGATGAGCGCGGTAAGACCTATGAGGTGCGAGAGCGAGGGAGACCCACCTTCGGCTGGAAGGATGGCGTAGCCCAGGACCCTCAGAGCTTAGGGAGTCGAGTTCAGCCGGACTTACACGAGGCAGTACATTTGATCCTTACACGATGGTAAATTGTACTGAGGCTTCAATTTTTTAAATGTATATGAGCTTATATCGAGATAAATAAATAAGGCGAGGTGTGATTGTAAATCATGTAGTGGAGATACATTTCTTACTTTTTTGCGGCGATAAAATATCCAATTCGAACTGCGGCAGGGTCAGATTGTAAACAGGAACGGGAGAGACATTTTCAACTTTTTGCGGCGGTAAGATATCCAATTTGAACTATGGCGATGTGAGATTGTAAACACGAATTGGAGAGAGGTTTCTCATTTCTTTTGCGGTAGTAAAATATCCAATTGATGAGGTGAGATTGTAAATAGGAACTGGAGAGACATTTCTTACATTTTTCGAGGGTATGAAATTTTATACTAGAGAGACATTTTCTTACTTCTTTTGCGACTTCAAATTAGGTGAGGTGGAATTGCAAAATATACATAAATATACATTGTGGAGGCATAGATTTATTATTTGTGTAACAATTTGAACTTAATTAAATAAATTCTTCATTATGCTAAATATTTTTTAAATTTCTCATAGCCTTCTATATATCCATCCGTTTCATATTTATAAGGTCACTTAATTTTTTTTGAAGTGTTAACTTCTTTAGGCGCGTTTGGCACTTTTTCGCTGGGGGTAAAACAAAGAATTCGCGACACGCGCATTTTGTTGCTACACCCGTTTCTGGACACTTGATGGCGACACGCGCACTTTGTTGCTCACTCGTTTCTGGGCACATGTGCCTATGAAGCTGGCTAGAGCATGGAAACTTTTAGTTGAGCTCCACTTACAAACAGCAGCGTATAATTATATGTGTGCGAGGCGAAATAGCCCGCGCTTGGTGAGAGGGATTGGGTTTGAATGTTGCAATGCAGAAGCTGCTCTCAGCATTCGTTTTATATTCTCGCGCCCTCTCAAAATTCATGTCTTTTCGTAGATTGCAATTTAAATTTTTTTAATGAATTGTTTGAATAAAAATTCTTTTTATTAGAAAATATAAATTGATAAATTTTTGCAATTTTTTTTATATAAAGTTGTTTTTATTATAGTAGGGGTAGTTTTAACCCCTTAAGGGTTGAAAATAATTTATTTTTTCCTGACAGTTCGCCCACAATCGAATTTGAAGCATAAACTTGGGAAAATTTTTTTTTACAATTTTTGCCATTTTTCGCCAATTTAGGGGTACTTTCAACCCTTTAGGAGTACCCCTTACCATTAAGTCCGCCTTAATTTAGTATAAATCAACCCCCTTCGCAAATAAATATTAAAAAAAAGTGCATTTCATCGCATTAGTTTTCATTATTGCTGAAATAACCGCGAAAACCCCCTAAAAAGGGGTGTTTTTTGCATTTTTAGGGGTGACGCCCTAATTTTAGGACCGCGGGACCTCAATTTTCGTGATCAGCGACCCCAAAAACCTTTAGGGCCGAAACACATCCAAGCCCGCTTTGAACACATCCAAGCCCAAAGCCAGCTGCAAGCATATCCAACCAATGCGTTTAAATGGGATTGAACACATCAAAATTTGTCTCGCAAATTCAGGCCGTGGCAAAGCCGGCCGCAAGGCTCGCCTCTGTCGGAATTCCGGCAATGCTGGAATTTGAATTCGGCCGAGGCTCTAGTTTTTGCTTTTGACAGTTGAACTTTGAGGTTGATATTTTGTATGCGAGTTTGTATTGAAAATAATTAAACGAATTAAATACAAAATGTTAGAAAATTTCACTGTAAACAAATAAATAATAATTAAAAAAGTCAACAAATTTTATTTTATTTAAAATGTTTGAAATTTCACCACATTTACATAATAACAATTAAAAAATAACAATGAAAACAGGCCAAATAATTTTATTTTATTTAAATGATTTTTAAATTTCACACTTTTCAACAATTACAATGCTCGCTTACAAATTTGACAAATGTGATGAGCCGGCCTGATTGTGTTTTGAGTATTCCGCGGATGGCTCTGGAGCTCGCCTCAAGGAAAGCTTCGAGAGATGAGCTTTAAAGCCAGCCTGGATGTGTTTCGGCCCTTAGGACTCGATTTTCTTAACGGTGTAATTTTGAATAGACTATACTGTTTATGCTGTTTCATTATCGGTTTGGGCATTTCTTACCCACGTGCCAGGAAGTTGAGAGAAATTGTGGAAATTAAATTTTTGAAAAGTAAGTAAAAATTTATGAAAAAAAAAATACATTGAAGGATTGAAAGTCGAAAATATCGAAAAACCAAATTTTTTATTCATTTTCATCATCTGTTGTTAATTTAAACAATTTAGATCCACCATTTTGATTTTGAATATTGACTGTTATAAATGAAAGTATGTTGCTTGCATTAAATAATTGAAAAATACTACAAAAACTGTACTTTACAAATCAGAAACGTCAATTTAAACCTAAAATAGAAAGAAAGATTAATGACGGATTTTTGTAAAATTGCTCATTTTCAAATAACAAAAGAAACCGGTGCGCCGGGCCACGGCGCTTCGCGCTGTAGCGATTATCACGTGACAACTACCATGTTGCTCGTTATCTGTTATGCATTACATGCAATATATAATAAACACAATTACATATAATTTTGCAGTATTTTTATTTTTTTATTCGTTCTCAAATGTAACAATAGCCGTGTTTTTTTAATGAAATATATAGTTCTTCCCCATACAAATCTGAAAACCCAGGTTTTATCGGAGTTTTTATTGAGGTTTTGGGAAATTTCTTAATTTTCATATTTCATACTTTCGGGGTTTGGCATGTTGTTTCGGGGGTTGGCATGTTGCATACTTTCGGTGGTCGGAGAGAAGTAATTTAAAAATAAAAACAACAGGAAAGTGATGAGAGCAAATTTATAACAAATAATTGATTTTTTAGAAACATATTTATTATTTTCTAGCGAGGATTTCGTGTAACAGTGTAAAAAATAACTCTTAACTTCCGTTTAATTTTGAAATTTTTAAGCATCGAAGTATGCGCTTTTATGAAATTTCCCTTGTCGTTTTTTTAATGAACTCGATGGAAGAACTATATAGTTCATTAAAAAAACGGCTAATGACAGCCATTACTACATACAGCGTCAGTCACGCCACTCGTTGCCACTACTACATGCAGCGTAAGCCACGCCCACACACACGGTTATGCGACACTTTGTCGCTTGGGCATCCCGGCTAACCGTTTTATTAGACGTTGTCACGTCAAAATATAGTTATTGAAGCAAACTGCCTTGTAGTATTTTTTTTTTTTCTGAAAATTCAAACATTTATTTATTAGAAATGATGATTGGTACTTTTCCAATATTGCTACTGTTATAATTGTTTGAAAAAAAAATTTTTTTGTCTCTGCTTTATTTTTTTTTGTTTATTGCTGTATACTTTTTGCAATTTGAAATTTGTTATGTTGAAAATCGTTAAAAAAGGAAATAATATAGAAGTGTGTGTATTCAAACGACCTGACGGAATGTCCCATGAATGGAATGCATGCCACGCAAAGGTCGGACTACTTTTAACTTTTTCTGTAATGCCGCATTCGAAATAGCCGGGACGGAAAAAAACCATGCAATTTTATGAAACTCTGAATGCAATGCATGTACGCTTGCATATGTCACCAGCTTACTTCCATGAGGCGAATGTTTAGATTTTCGTGCCTGCGGCGGTAGTATCCATGCCTGTGGCGGAAGCGTGCATACCGGTGTGGGATGCGCACTTATATGCTATACGTACTAGGTGCACCGCGTGTACGCTTTTAAGAAAATTAGCCAATAAAAATTATTTGTAAATAGGAATTCATAAATATTGATATTTTCAAATAGTATTTGTATCAAGTCCGTCAGTAGATTCGTCGCTATTCTTCCTGCATCTGTCGTCGGCCTGAATTTTCTCAAGCGTACTATAGATCCGACAGACTTTCCACTATATCTATTGCATATTACTAGCCGTTGGGCACAAAAGTTTTACTTCTAAAGTGTGGTCTTAAGGACACTCATATTTTTTTATTCTGGTCGGCTGGTTATTTAAATCAGTTCATTTATATCAATAATTAGTTATCATAATGAAAATAGTAAAATTATCATGGATGGAAATAGTGCGTTTGTTGTGTTGATTTTGGACTGTTTGAAAGTTTATTATTATTAACACCATAGCAACGTATTAATACCTTCTTTGTGTGAGTGCGTGCTTTCCGTGTTGGCAGGTCAAAAGCAGGAGCACAAAATTCTCCACTGAAGCGCGAAACTCTCCACTTATTTCATCTCCGCACGCCTCCCTTGCCCAAAAAAAGCCTTTGCTCCGGAACCATGCTTCCTCGTGTGTGAATGGCCTATGAATGGCCAATAAATCGCTTTTTTAGAAATTTTTTTCCCACTACTTTAATCTCATTTAATTTGGGCATTTTCGAGAATTCACCATGGTAGCTACCAGTTGAACCAGAAGTTAATCTACCATCGATTACTTACCCTTTTATCCTGTTGGTGAGACCCTGGTTACCTTGCCGGTGAATAGTAGAACATGTTGAGTGGTGACTTATGGCAAGTAATCAATTTTTGAACGTGGTAGGTTAACTTCTGGTTCGACTGGTACCTACCATGGTGAATTCTCGAAAATGCCCATTTTCATAACATAAAATAATAACATTCTACCGACCGAATAGGCCCCAACAAGACTACTAGAGTTACTAAGTCTTTCTTGGTTCTTAGTCTCAATTGGTTAACTTCTTATCTTACTGGTCGCCAACAGTCCGTTTCAATTGATTATGTCTAAAATTTTTACCGTCAAATCAGGTCTGCCGAAAGGTAGTCATCTGGGTCCGTTGTTATTTATTTTTTTTTTTATGATATTTGTAAAATTTTTTTTCGCGTGCTAGCACTTTAATGTTTGCTGATGATTTGAAGATTTTTTCATCAATTTTTTCATCATCCGTCTGCATTATTCTTCAGAAGGAGCTTGGCAGGATAGAATTAAATCCCCTAATGTAAAGTGTTTGCAGGCCCACAGACATCAGGTTCCTCCGCTGTTGTAGTGTGTTCAAGACAAATTATTCCATATTTATATTCGCAGAAATTTAAGGGGAGGTGCGCCCAAAAAGGCTAAAATTTAGAATATTTAACCGATTGCAGTGATTTTTTGATATTTAGTGCATCTTGATTGACTTTAATAGAAAATTCATTAATACCCCCCAAAAAAGTTACCCCCACCCATTTTAAGCACAAAAAGTCTGAAATAAAGGGTAAATTCAACCATGGTTTTCTCCGTCAGTTTTTATCCGATTGACTTGAAATTTGGTACATATCTTCTTTGAACTATAATAAAAGTTTCTGTAAGACGGATTTTTGATTTTTTAATTTGTTACAAAGTTATGACTGTTTTTTAAAAAAGTGTAAGAAAAGTGGCATTTTTTGGGCTGTAATTGTGTTTTTTTATTAATCGAACTTGAATAACTTTTTTTTAAATAACGTTATCAAAAATCCGTCTTACAGAAACTTTTATTATAGTTCGAAGAAGATATGTACCAAATTTCAAGTCAATCGGATAAAAACTGACGGAGAAAAACATGGTTGAATTTACCCTTTTTTTCAGACTTTTTGTGCTTAAAATGGGTGGGGGTAAATTTTTTGGGGGGTTTTAATGAATTTTCTATTAAAGTCAATCAAGATGCACTAAATATCAAAAAATCACTTCAATCGGTTAAATATTCTATATCGATTCTAGATATCAATTTTTTCTCATTTTCTATGATTTTTTGGGCGCACCTCCCCTTGTGGAAAATTCGACACTTAACACGAGCAAGAACATGATTTGTTTTACATTCATATGATTTTTCTTTGATGCTCTAAACGTGTACAGTTAATAATTTGAAAAAATCTGAAAACAACAGAAATAATATAAATTATATTAAACAGACACAAAAAATAATTTAAGTGGTTTGGCTGATTGTTAATAAAATTGACAGGTTTTGATAATGTTCTTCCATTAATCTTGTATTTTATTTGTCTGATAGTAAGTATCAGCATTCGGTTATTATCTAGATATAACTAAAACAACCACTTTTACGCCAGGCAAACACGCAAGATCAAACTCCAATAAAAATACGTAATAACATTAAATTTTTTTTCTAGACATTGATCAAAACTGATTCAGATAAGACATCATCAGAAGATCTGCCGCAGTTAATTACGTAAAAAAAATCAAGAAATGTTTTTACTACAATCGTCGTCGTCTTCTACGTCTACCTCAGACTGACTTGGTAATAATGAATGGAATATTTTGTAACCGAATAGGATGTTGCCGTTCTTTCTCTTATCGCAGTCTTGTATGTTAAAAATTTTGTTTTATACACCTCAGTTTAAACTAAACTTTGCTCAGACTCTTGATTTATGAATAAAATTAGTGAGATATTTTCTTAAATTTATACCCCCATCAAGAGTAACGAACTCAAGTACTTCGAGTAGACAGATCTTCAGACAATCCGATTTTATTTAGTAAGAGGGTGCTAATCTGGAATATTGGACAAGTTTTGAGAACGAATCAAAATCACATATGGGGTAAGAAGTGACTTACAAAATGTGCGCTTTCTCCATGAGAGTAATTGACAGGATTTTAAAAAGTTACAATAGCGTAAACTTTCCCCTGCTACTAGCGCCTAAAGTCTGGTTATAAGACTTCGAATGAATTCCCTTTTAGTCTGATTGCTGGAGCATCTGTGTCATCACCGGCAATATGTGGTCTCCTATTGTTTAAAATTAAGTTTTGATTGTTGTTGATCTGGCAGTGTTTTAATTTTTTTTGGGTTTGTTTGTTTTACGTGTTTAACAATGATAATGCTTGCCAAGACTATAGATTTCGCACTGATTATTATTGACATCTAATAAGGTTGATGTGGGTTGCTCGTAATTTCCATTTTTATCATAATTTAGGATTTGTTATATCTTTTACTCTTTCTACAATTGCTTTTATAGAACTTCAAAAATATTCGTTTCTACTATCTATCTACATTAATAAAATCTTCTATATTTGGGGGCCTCGGTAGTCTAGAGGTAAGGCGTCTGACTGCTATTCCCAGAGGTCCCGGGTTCGAATCCCGGTGGTGCCACGGTCCTTCGCCTTTCCCACCTAACTTTCCTTCTTTCTTCTTCCCTCTTTACATTCCTGATTCCCCTGTCATAGCCTTCCCTAGTCCTTCCCCGCTCCACCAAGCGCATGCCATCGGTTGGTTGATGAGATTCAACTCGTTTCAGGAGGCATAACACTCCAGCGAGTTGTTCTCGACGCCCCGATGTCAGAGTCGCGAAATGGTTGTGAGTAGGTGGAATCAAATATCGCGGCTAGGTTGTGACAGTTACTTCCTTCTCTTCTGTCTATCTTCCGGCTAGAGCTGCTGTTCGACATTGCACTCTATACGAATAAAATAGATTGTCGACAGTACAAAGGGACTTTCCCTAAGCCTCTAGTCTGTCACATAAAAAAAAAAAAAAAATAAAATAAAAAATAAAATCTGGGAGAATTCAGCACTGAAGAAAACTTGGCAAAAGAATATCGAGGGCGACTTAAAGAATTAACGATGATACCCGGGACCTCTGGGACAGCAGTCAGGCGCCTTACCGCTAGACTACCGAGGCCCCCTAAAAGTGAAAGTGAAAATAATTGTCATTTCATCTCATATGGTTATTTACATGATAGCCGTGTTTTTTTAATGAACTATATAAGGTTAGGTTAGATATGGCTGAGCTTTTGGTTCAAGCCCACACACTTAGGCCAGAAAGATAGGCCCATTGTGATGCCATAGTGATCCCACTTTAAACCTGATGTTAAAATGTCGTTTCTTCGTTAAAACCATCTCGAGGAAGTAATGAATCTTCTAAGTTGCGGGATCCCAAACTTCGAGATTTCCGCAAGGTTGCTTAGAAAGGGTTCACCAAATGGGGTTAACCTTATCCTGCTTAGGGCCGGGCAGTGACAGAGGAGATGTAGTACACTTTCCGCCTCGTCAAGGTTCTTACAGCTTCTGCAGAAATCGTAGGTCTCAAGACCTAAACGGGTCGCATGCGTCCCTATCAGACAGTGTTCGGTCAACACTCCCACTATAACTGAGAGTTCTTGTCTCCCGAGGCTCAGTAATAAGGTGGTTGGCCAAAGTGCATTTATTAAGATCCCTCCAATGCTTTTTCGCTTGTGTGATTGTGTGTTGCTTGCATCGGAGTTTAAAGGAGGCCCAAGGCATACCAACTCTTTCCTTTTCTGGAAGGAGAGTAGCGGTCGTGCCTCTCCTAGCCAGTTCGTCAGCTGTACAATTTCCCTCTATGTTTCGGTGACCGGGGCACCCATACGAGGAGGGTCCTGAACTGCTGAGCCATCGCTGTTTGTGCAGGAGCGCAGACAGTCCGGTTCCTATCGCCTTGCTGGTTGATTTGCAGAACAGCTTCTTGTATGGCTAGAATCTCCGCTTGATATACACTGCAGTGATCGGGAAGTCGGAAGGAGATTTCAATCCCAAGTTCTGGGGAAAATACTCCTCCTCCCACTCGACCCTCGAGCTTACAACCAATAGTAAAAACGTTTGTGGCACCCTGAAACCTGTGTGGTCTATTTATCCATTCACGAAGTGAAGGGATGTGGACTCCGTAGTTCCTCGTAAAGGAATTAATTTCGGGAATGCAGAAGTCGGTTTTTGTGGGGATAGTAACTGAGTTCAGTACCTTCGTGTGCTCTCCCTTGACTCCAGTCCAGAAACCGGGTTCTTTTATTCTAAGGGCTGCGATGATGGTTGCGCTTGTAGCGGTCGCTACGCATTAATTTTGTTGTTATCTTATTGCGAGTTTAATTTTCTAATTTAAATACGTGTACTTACAATTTTGGAGTACAGTGTGCGTTACGTCATTTTCACTACTACTTTGGAAATACACTCTAGGGAAATCACAATCACGTACGCTTACACTGTACAAGTATTAAATGTATTCAAACATTGATACACTGATTCATTGACATGAAAAATAAAAAATAGAAATGTATTAGTTTTACGTTAATAGTCTAACTGAATAGTCTTATTATATTGTGTTCATTGTCAGTATACATCAATTGTCGTAGTATAAGTTTTCATTGGTGAAATAAAAAAACTTTCGGTTATATAATTTAACCGCCGTTTTAAAATAAAGTCGTTAAATTTAAAACTTAAATAAATGTTTTAAAAAAAATAAGAGAATCCGGGAAAATCGTAATAAAAGAATAAATTAAATAAAAACATAATTTATTTATTCTAACTACAAATTTTTATGAAGTTGAGAGGAATTTCGTTATACTCTAAAAGCGCATTCACGAGTCGCTCCTCCCACTTCATCTTGGAGTACAGTGTGCGTTACGTCATTTTCACTACTACTTTGGAAATACACTCTAGGGAAATCACAATCACGTACGCTTACACTGTACAAGTATTAAATGTATTCAAACATAGATACACTGATTCATTGACATGAAAAATAAAAAATAGAAATGTATTAGTTTTACGTTAATAGTCTAACTGAATAGTCTTATTATATTGTGTTCATTGTCAGTATACATCAATTGTCGTAGTATAAGTTTTCATTGATGAAATAAAAAAACTTTCGGTTATATAATTTAACCGCCGTTTTAAAATAAAGTCGTTAAATTTAAAACTTAAATAAATGTTTTAAAAAAATAAGAGAATCCGGGAAAATCGTAATAAAAGAATAAATTAAATAAAAACATAATTTATTTATTCTAACTACAAATTTTTATGAAGTTGAGAGGAATTTCGTTATACTCTAAAAGCGCATTCAGGAGTCGCTCCTCCCACTTCATCTGGTGACCCCGAAACGAAGAGAGAAGTTTTTCCTACAATTTTAAAAAAGAAGATTGAGGTATTACAAAAAAGAAGAGGATTTTAATTCAAAAATAAAATAGAAAATTCATAAGAAGAAAGAAGAAAGAATAAAAGAACAATTTTAAGAAGAAGGTTTTTTTTTTTTTAAAAAAAAAGAATACACGTAAGAGAGGAGAAGAAAGAAGATTCAATAAAACTTTTAAGGGAAGTTAAGTTCATTTTAAATTAATAATTTTCACCATTTTTAATTTCTTTTAAAAAAAAAACAAAACACAAAAATTTTCTTTTTAAAATACAAAACTTTTCCTGGTAGTAGTGAATTTCTGATTTAATTTCTCTTCTTTAATTGATTTATATGATCTTTTCTTTTAAAAGTCGAAATTTTCCTTATTTAACGGTCGGTTTTAAAGTTTGAGTCCTCCGTCAACGCTATCGTCCGCGAAATTAATTTATAAGAAGTTCCGCGAATTTTAAGTGAATCGAAACTCTTTTCTTTGATTTTAAAAGAATTTCGTGTTACGTTGGTGCCTATATAGTGTGAAAATAATGAGTGTGCAAAATTCGGGGGATACTTTTAGTGAAATCAACGCTTCTGCCGTTAAACTACCCTCCTTTTGGTCACCGTGTCCAGAAGCATGGTTTGTTTTGGCGGAAAGTCAATTTCATTCTAAGGGAGTTAGGCTGGATGATACGAAATATGAGCATGTCATCCAGGCGCTTCCCTTAGAAATAATTATGAATGTTTTGGATTTCATTCAAAACCCACCTCAGGAAGGCAAGTACGAGGCCCTTAAATCGACCTTGATTCAACGCTTCACGGAATCTGAAGAGAATAAGTTGGAGCAACTCTTATCCAACTCGGAGATGGGAGACAGGAAACCGTCAGACTTCTACAGATCAATGGACATTTTGGCTGGAACATCAACACATTTAGGGAAAGAATTAATCAAGAAGTTATGGATGCGGAAACTGCCTTCGGATATAAATATTGCTCTAATGGCATCTGGAAAGCAGAATATTCAAGATTTGATTTTGTTAGCAGACAAGATTTTCGAAGCATCTAAATTTAAATTCATTTCGGCAATCGGTAACAATTCGGCAAATCCTTTCCTGAACAAAGAAGATTTCAGCATAAATAACCTTGATGTTAAAAAGAAAATAACTTTACTGGAGAATAAAATTGAAGATTTAGCAAATTTAATCAAGAGACTTACTATTAATAATAGAAATAACAATTTTCAACACGGATTTAGATCAAGAAGTAGAAGTCGTTCAAATAGCAGACATAAAGAAAATAATAAGCCTTTTTGCTGGTTTCACTTTAAATTTGGAGATAATGCCAAAAGATGTGTTAAACCATGTAGTTATAAGAATTCAAAAAACTAAGTATCCCTTCAGCGTGTTGTAAAAATGTTATTCCAAGAAAGTCATGTAGACTATTTGTTTTTGATAAAGAAAATAAATTTAAATTTCTGATAGATACAGGAGCTGAATTATCGGTTGTTCCTAACGTTTATTTTGGCAAATACAAGAAAGATCCTAATTTTATTCTTTCAGCAGCTAATGGTTCGACGATAAACACATATGGAAATAAACTGTTGAAAATCGATTTCGGATTAAGAAGAGATTTAACATTTCCATTTATAGTAGCTAGTGTCAATAAACCTATAATTGGTGCAGATTTCCTTACGCAATTTAATTTATTGGTTGATCTTAAAAGGAAACGTTTAATCGACGGCGATACTGAGTTGAGTGTTAACGGAATTATGATTAAGGCAGACAGTCCATCACCCAGGCATTGTTCCTTTGACAGTGGATACGGCAAAATACTATCAAAATTTCCCTCACTAACCCAACCACCTCGTTATGACTTACCAGTACTACACAACATAGTACACTCTGTCCAAACAAAAGGTCAGTTACCTTTTTCCAGACCTAGAAGACTTGACAACAATAAATTCAAAATAGCAAAATTGGAATTTGACCATATGATTAAGTTAGGTTTATGTAGACCATCCTCTTCCTCAGCTTCTTCCGCTTTACATATGGTACCGAAAAAGAACTGTTCAGACTGGCGACCTTGTGGTGATTATAGAAGACTTAATGCAATAACAATCCCAGATAGGTACCCAATTCCTCACATCCAAAATTTCACGTTGAATTTGAATGGGTGCACGGTATTTTCAAAAATTGATTTGGTTAGAGCATATCACCATATACCTATGGCAGAGGAAGATATTTTCAAGACAGCTATTACTACACCTTTCGGTTTATTCGAATTTACTCGAATGCCCTTCGGTCTTAGGAACGCTGCCCAAACTTTTCAACGTTTTATGGATCAAGTACTAAACGGACTAGAATTTATTTTCGTTTACATTGATGACATTCTTGTAGCAAGCAAGGACGAAGAAGAGCACAAAGCTCATTTGGAAAAAGTTTTTGGAAGACTTGAAAAATTTGGAATCAACATTAATCCAGGGAAATGTCTTTTTGGTGTTCATACATTGGAATTTTTAAGCCACAAAATTACAAAGGACGGAATACTTCCATCAGAAGACAGAGTTAAATTAATTAGAAATTTTCCGTCACCCAAATCGGTAAAAGAGGCACAACAGTTTGTAGGAATGATAAACTACTTCCATAGATTCATTCCTCGACTAGCAGAAATTTTAAGTCCAATTCATAGTCATTTAGCCAAAGAGCTTAAAAAAGATAAGAAAGTGAAGAATTTAGAGTGGACAAAGGAATGCGAGGACGCTTTTGTCAAAGCTAAGAACGCATTTACTTCAGCAACTCTATTTGTTCATCCCTCTGAGAACGCGATTTTTAGTTTAACAGTTGATGCATCGAACGTGGCTGTAGGAGCAATGCTGGAGCAAACAGGCAAGAATGGGCCTGAACCACTAGCATTTTATTCGAAAAAATTAAGCGCCGCGGAATCGAAATATTCAACCTTCGATAGAGAACTTTTAGCCATATATTTGGCAATTAAACATTTTAGACATTTTCTGGAAGGTCGTGAGTTTACAATTTTCACAGACCACAAGCCGCTAACTTCGGCAATATGGACAAAAGCTGAAAGAAGTCCAAGACAGGCGAGACAGTTGGATTACATTACGCAATTTACGTCGGATATTAGATATATCAAAGGGAAAGCTAACGTAGTAGCGGATACATTATCCCGAGTAGAGACAGATAGTAAGGATTGTGACGCGATTAAAGAAAAGAAAATAGATTTAGAAATTATTGCAGAAGAACAGAAAGATGATTTAGAATTAAAGTATTTAATGGAAGATTCTGGTAGAAATTCAAGAATAATATTAATAGAAAAAGATGTACCTGCAGCAAGTAATAAAATTTGGCTAGAATGTTCAACGGGTAGAGACAGACCGTTCATTCCAAAAACTCTACGAAGAGAAGTTTTTAACATTGTACATAATTTAGCACACCCAGGTATTCGAAGTACAAGAAGGTTGATAACAGGAAAATATTTTTGGCCTAGGATGAACAGCGAAATTAATTTATGGGCGAAAACATGCATAGAATGCCAGAAAGCCAAGATTTATAGACATACTAAATCCCCAGTCGAAAAATTTAAGGCGCCAACAGGAAGGTTCGAACACATTCATATAGACATAGTTGGACCACTCCAGCCAGCAGAAGGATTCACGTATTTATTAACGATCGTGGACCGTTTCACCAGGTGGCCCGAAGTCTATCCTCTTAAAAATATCACTGCACAGATGGTAGTTAGAACATTGTACGAACAGTATTTTCCAAGATTCGGAATTCCATTGACGGTTACCACTGACCAAGGAGGTCAGTTTGAAGGAAAAATGTTTGAGGAATTCTCGAAGCTCTTGGGTACACATAGGATCAGAACAACGGCATATCATCCGCAAGCGAATGGAATGGTAGAGAGGCTTCATAGACAACTTAAAGAATCATTGAGAGCCAAGATGAATAATCCGAACTGGTTACTGCATTTACCAGCTATTTTGCTGGGTATGCGAACTACAATAAAAGAAGACCTAAAGTGTAGTCCAGCAGAGTTAGTATACGGTCAAGCGCTAAGAATCCCAGGAGAGTTCTTCATAAGAGACACAGAGATTGTATCAGACCCAACAGATTTTGTGGCAATGCTAAGAAACCATATGAGAAATATTGTTCCAACGGACTCTCGTGAACAAAAGAAAGATTTCTTTGTGCCAAAGGGATTAAGGGACTGCGAATTTGTTTTCCTGAGGACGGATAGGGTGAGAAGTTCATTGCAAAATCCATATGAAGGACCGTATAGAGTGATCAAAAGGGGAGAAAAAAATTTTTCAATAGATGTTAACGGGAAGGTAGTAAAAGTATCTATTGATAGACTAAAACCGGCACACATAGAAAGAAACGAAGACAGTAATAAGCCGGTAACACGTAGTTCGAAGAAAAGAGTTCGGTTTCGATTGTAAAGTAAGTTTTCAATCATGATTTTAATATTTTTTTTTTTATAGACGCTAACGCTGAAGGGGGAGTTATGTAGCGGTCGCTACGCATTAATTTTGTTGTTATCTTATTGCGAGTTTAATTTTCTAATTTAAATACGTGTACTTACAATTTTGGAGTACAGTGTGCGTTACGTCATTTTCACTACTACTTTGGAAATACACTCTAGGGAAATCACAATCACGTACGCTTACACTGTACAAGTATTAAATGTATTCAAACATAGATACACTGATTCATTGACATGAAAAATAAAAAATAGAAATGTATTAGTTTTACGTTAATAGTCTAACTGAATAGTCTTATTATATTGTGTTCATTGTCAGTATACATCAATTGTCGTAGTATAAGTTTTCATTGATGAAATAAAAAAACTTTCGGTTATATAATTTAACCGCCGTTTTAAAATAAAGTCGTTAAATTTAAAACTTAAATAAATGTTTTAAAAAAAATAAGAGAATCCGGGAAAATCGTAATAAAAGAATAAATTAAATAAAAACATAATTTATTTATTCTAACTACAAATTTTTATGAAGTTGAGAGGAATTTCGTTATACTCTAAAAGCGCATTCAGGAGTCGCTCCTCCCACTTCAGCGCTTTCCCTTGCCACAAGATTTAAAGTAGGGAGGTATAACATAACATTTAAGGCCTCTGTAGGTGTGGAGCGAAGTGCTCCTGTTATGTATAACTCCGCACGTCTTTGTACTCTCTGTAATTTGTTTAGCACGGTGGATTTACTCAGAGTTAGCCACCATACTAAAACCCCGTAAAGGACAATTGGGCGGACGATCGCTGTGTAGATCCATCGCACAATGTTAGGGGAGTAGCCCCATTTCTTGCCAATCAATTTTTTTCAAGCGAAGAGCGCGATGTTTGCTTTCTTAAAGCGCTCTTCTGTGTTTTCATGCCAGAGGAGTTTCTTGTCCAAAATTACTCCCAGATATTTGGCACTGTTGTTAATTTTGAGCCTAACATTGTTAAGCCGGGGGGTGTTAACGGAGAGATCTTATACCTCCTTGTGAAGAGGACCAGCTCCGTTTTTACTGGGTTAACGCTGAGTCCGCGGGTAGCAGTCCAGCTTGAGAGGGTTTGTAGCGCTGCCTCCATGAGATCACAGAGGACTTGAGGAAATTTTCCTTTTTTGATGATAACAACATCATCCCCGAACGCCAGGACGTCATGTCCCTGTGCCTGCATGCGTCGCAACAGCTGGTTCATAGTTACATCCCATAGCAGTGGGGAGAGTACTGCTCCTTTCGGAGTGCCTCTATTTACGACCTTTCGGACTGAGCTATCGCCCAAGATCGAGCTCACCATCCTGCCAGTAAGCATTTGGTGGATAAGAGACACCAACGATGTCTCGATCCCATGTTCTGTCAAGGCCAGGGTAATGGCATCCGGCACAACATTGTTAAATGCTCCTTCTATGTCAAGAAATGCTACTAATATATACTCCTTAACCTCGAGGGATTTTTCAATGGTTGAGACCAATGAGTGAAGAACAGTATTAGTACATTTGCCCTTTCTATAGGCGTGTTGTGCGCCAGAGAGTTCCGAGGTCAATATGGTCTGCCTCAGATGAATTTCGATTAGCCTCTCCAGAGTCTTTAATAGAAAGGATGATAGGCTGATTGGCCTGAAGTCTTTGGGTGTTACGTGGGAGGCTTTTCCTGCCTTAGGAATAAAAATTACTTTAACCTCTTTCCAACTAGAGGGAATGCAGTTATTTTGGAGGCACCCAGTAAACATGGCCTGCAACCAGGGCATAATATAACTAAGGGTGTGCTGCAGTTGTGCCGGCACTATGCCGTCAGGGCCTGGTGATTTATAGGGCTGGAAGGTGTTTACAGCCCAGCCCATTTTATTTTTGCTCTACTTATGATATATCTGATCAGCTGTTGTGAGGCTGAAGAGTTTATCGTGATAGTTGTATCAACTGTAGTACTACTCGGGAAGTGGGTGTCCATAAGTAGTTTCAGGGATTCTCTGCTTGAGTCGGTCCAATCGCCGTCTTCCTTGCATAAATAACTAAGCATTGTTGGCGCTTTAGTTAATATTTTACGCAGCCTTGAGGTATCCGATGTGGACTCTATATTGCTGTAAAAGGTAGCCCAGGCCTTCCTTATTGCCGTTTTGTATCTATTCAGCTTTGACTTATAGCAGCCCCAGGCGGTTTCGCTGTTACTGCGTCTCGCTGAATTAAATTCCTTTCTGCACTCTTTCGGAGTGTCTCAAGTTCGCGAGACCACCATGGGGGTTTGGAAGCCTCTTTATGTGGCCTGTTCGGACAAGCTTTATTAATGGCGTAAGTGCATTGTTTCGTGAAAATGTCCACAATGCTGTCGAGTTGTTCCCGGTTTTTGGGAACAAAGGGAGGCTTGGGGGAAGGTTTTTTGCGATAAGCCTAGTATAGTAACCCCAAATTGTCCTTTGGAGGTTTTTTATTTTGGAAGGGGTGGCTGGGCTCGAGTCCTGCAGTTGGAACTATATAAATCTATGATCTGAAAAGGAGTGTTCCTTCAAAACCTTCCAGACCACTATTCGGTCGGAGTGGCAGTCCGAGACAAGGGTGATGTCCAGAACTTGCTCTCTGTTTTTGGTAACAAAGGTGGGGTCATTACCTTTATTACAAATAGCAAGATTGGTGTTCAGTAGGTAGTTAAAAATAACTTCACCTCGATCATTGGTGTCTGTGCTGCCCCATTGTGTATGGTGCGCATTTGCATCACCCCCCATAACCAGAACCGTGGTAAGATGGGTGAATCTTACCAGGTCCTGAAAGGCCATAGGGGGTAAAGGGCCCTCATCATTGTGGGCTAGATAGAAAGAGGCCATCCAGATTTTCTTCTGTTTCAACTCTAGGTCGACCACAGTAAGGTCTCCGTTGCTAAATTGAGGAAGAAGAAAGATGCTTATGTTATTTTTGGCCAGAATAGATGTTCTGGGTTTTCCCTTACCTTTGGTAAGAAAGAGATTAAATTTAGGTGTCCTTAAGCCACAGATCCTGTCACCAGGCTCTTGGACTAGAGCAACATCGACTTCGCCTGATGCCCTGATGCAGCGAAGAGGATGCTGCTTTTCAATGGTGCAGGTTTATCTGTTTATCTGTATCACCTGCACCATTTCCAGGGCGTTTTGCTTCAACGACAGTCACATCCGCTTCATCGTCGATGGAGTTGACCTCGTCGAAGTCTGAACTGAGGAGAAGTCGCTCCGTGAAGAGGTTACCGACGGCTCTGCCCAGCTCGGAGTCTGTCGATGCATCGCCTTCGCTCTGAGCTGTGCCTTCGCCATCGGTTTCCACGTTTTCTGGTTCGTCGCCAGAAGTCTTGGTGCAGGCCCTTGGTTAACTACGACTTCAGTTTTGTAGATCTTGAGTGCGATCTGTTGGAAGCCGTAGTTCACGGCGTAATTTTCTTCTGCCAGCTGGTTGAGGCATTTTTCATTTAGGAGCAGAACAACTTGCATTGTGGCTCTGTTAGTCTGCTCCGTTTTGATAACTTTCCAGTTATCGGTGTAGATGTGAGGATTGAAAGCCTTCAGCATAGTGATGATTTTCTCAGGCTCCGATGGAGCCACTGGAAACCATGTTCTGGCCCTCGGAGGAGATGGTATGTCTGCGGCATTGACTGCCTTGAGTCGGGCGCCTGGGTAAACTTCCCCAACTCTAGCTACCACAGCTTTATAAAGCTCTGCAGATCTGGTATTATCGCAGGCCGTAAGTTTTACCAACCGGCATCAAAGCATAAGGGGGAGGTCCAGGGTTGTCTTTCAGGTCCTCCATAGCCACCTTGGCGAGGGCAACTTGAACCCACCGCCATTGGTGTTTGGGGATCTTACCGTTTTCGTCATTTTCGTCCATGACGCCGATTATTTTGCGATCCTTCGCTACTTCTGCGAAGGATATCGCTTTGGTGCCGTGCGTTTTGAACTGTGGGTGCTTGGTTCCTCCAGAGATCGTTGGCGTTTACAGGCTGGTGCACTTCTAGACTCCAATGTATAGTATGGTATGACTTGATTAGCCCAAGCAATGTCATCTAGGACTTTGGTTAAGTCCTCCTTGGACACTTGGTCTTCCCTGAGCGGGTTGGTGGCCAAGCGGCGACGGATGTTGCGGGCCACGCGGATTTGTTGAGGACCTGCTTTTGCCGGGTTCGGTCTTTTCAGGTCTTTGGCACTTGCATAGACCATTCGCTCCCCTGATCCCCCGCAGCGGCCGTACCGGCAGGTGTACGCTGGGCAGCGACGTAGCCGCACGGAGGAGCAGGTTTGCTAGTGGTCGGTTCTGGGGCCTTTTTTCGAGGGGTGGAGCTTGTGGCTCCACTTCCGCTAGGTTTGGGTTGGCTCGGGGGTGCCGTAGCCTTGTTATTTGCGGGATTTGTGGTCCCTTCCCGTTTAAGGGAACCGGTCCCCGGTTTTATAGTTTTTGGTTTTTTGGTTTCCATAATTACTCCCACGAGTAGCGGCGAAACGAGGTCCACCCGGGCAGAGATCCGCAGTACCCGGCTAAGGCTAGTTAGAACCGGAGGTCGCCAAGTATCCGGAGCACACCGTAAACGACTGAGCTATTTTTAATCTGAGTCCCCAGCCAATCTAATCATCGGCACCGTTCGCATTACACCTTGATCCGACCCAGAGGATTGTGGGTTGGGGATGTGTAACAAGGATTGAAAACAAGGAGAGGAACGTAAGGTAGGGAAGACAACTGTCCGTTACGTTCGAGAACGCATTGCCCAGGATGAACCAGCGTGATGGAGTCGTCACGCATACGTGGAGGTCGTCGTCACTTCACCCCAAATATATAGTAAATTTTCCAACACCTCGATAGAGACCCCGATAATACCTGGGTTTCGAGATTTGTATGGGGAAGAACTATATAAACAGTGTTTAATTTTGTTCTTTGCCTTCTTCTAAATATTCAGTCCTATTCTAAACTTTCCTGGAATTTTCTTACATCCGTAGCATACGAGGTAAGAAAATTGCAGCGAAGTTCAGAATAGGCCTAATGTTTTTGAAAATGGGGGGTTCGCTGAAACAAGTGCGTCGTTAAATTGACTAAATTTAATATTTTTAATTTTCAAGAAAAACTTCAGTCTGTTTTTGATTTTCGGTGCACCACGCTTTTTCTTTTTGTAATCTGTGCGAATAAATAAAGTTCAATTTTTTTACTTTTTCTCTTTTTTACCGGGTTTCATTATGAATTTAACTCATTATTATTATCGTATTTCAAAGACAACGGTTAGTACGAAATTCGGATTAACCGATTTCCACTGTAGTTCTTCCCCATACAAATCTCAAAACCCAGGTTCTATCGGGGTTTCTATCGAGGTTTTGGGAAATTTCTTAATTGGCATATTGCATACTTTCGGGGGTTGGCATGTTGCATACTTTCGGGGGTCGGAAAGACGTAATCTATAATATAAAAATAATTCGGGTTTTCCTTCCTGACGCTATAATTCCAGAACGCACGATCCGATTTCCACGGTTTTGCATTCGTTGGAAAGGTCTCGGGCTCCGTGAGGTTTATAGCAAAAAAATTCAACAGAAAAGCAGGCGTTTGGTCCATAGCAGCCATCTCAAGAGAGCGGATTACCATTTTCTTTACAACCCCTCGACATGGATATCAAATGAAAGGGTATGGTAAGGCAATATAGTATACTCAATATATCGTTTGGTCCATGGCAGTCATCTCAAGAGAGCAGATGACCATTTGCTTCAAAACCCCTTCGAAATAGGTATCCAATGAAAGAGCATGATAAGTAGAACACAATAAGCAAGATAGTATACTCAATATGTCGCTTGGTCCATAGCGGCCACGTCAAGAATGCGGATTACCATTTTCTTCACAACACCTTCGACATGGATATGAAATGAAAGAGTATGATAAGTAGAACACCATAGGCAATATAGTATACTCAATATATCATTTGGTCAATGGCGATCATCTCCCAAAATCAATTTTCCCAGATTTGTTATTTTTTCACTATGGCTTTTTCCTATCGCAGACTGTGTCCCCATAATCTTATTTTATTGAAAGGCGTTGCAACGCACGCGGGTTTTTGCTAGTTTAAAAATAAAAACAACAGGGAAGTGATGAGAGCGAATTTATAACAAATAATTAATTTTTTAGAAACATATTTATTATTTTCTAGAAGGGGTTTTGGTATTACAGTGTAAAAAATCACACTTCCGTTCAATTTTGCAATTTTTAAGCATCGAAGTAGGCGCTTCATGAAATTTCCCTTGTCGTTTTTTAATGAACGCGATAAAAGAACAATATAGTTCACTAGCATAAAACCCGCGTGCCTTGCAACGCCTTTAAATAAAAACTGTTTATTATGTGCAATGTTTTCCTTCAAAAAAAAAAACAAAAAACAAAAAAGTCAGCTGCTATTATCCCTAAAAAGGATTTATTATAGTGCATTTTTTTAATAAATATGGTAAACAAATTGCTGCGTATATCACCTCTGCTCAACAAATCTGCAAGTTTTGAAGCAGAGATTGGCATGTATATGTCATCAAGGGAAGTGACATTTTAGGGTTTGACGAACGTTCGTTAAGTTTGTTCGCCTATTTACGTGGGTGCAAGAAATTATGAAGAAATCACAAATGAATATTAAGTAAAGTAAATTTCGAGTCATTCATTTCTACGTGATTATAGGGATGCACTGTCAAAATTTCAGCCCTTCAGCTTCAGAGGTTTGGGTTAACCCCATTATACCCCCTTAGGGGATAAATTTCGAGTAATCGCCTCTTAGTGGATGTCCACGTCATTATAGGGATGCACTGTCAAAATTTCAGGCCTATAGCTCCAGGGGTTTGGGTAAACCCCATTTCACCCCCTTAGGGGATGAATTTCGAAAAATCGCTTTATAGTGGATGTCCATGCCATTGTAGGGATGCGCTGTCGAAATTTCAGCATTTAGCGGTTTGGATAAGCCCCATTTCAACCCCTTAGGGGATGAATTTCGAAAAATCGCTTTTTAGTGGATATCCACGCCATTATAGGTATGCACTGTCAAAATGTCAGCCCTATAGTTCCAGCGGTTTTGGGTTGACCCCATTTCACCCACTTAGGGGATGAATTTCGAAAAATCGCTTCTTAGTGGATGTCCACGTCATTAAAGGGATACACTGTCAAAATTTCAGCCCTATAGCTCCAGCGGTTTGGGGTAACCCCATTTCACACCCTTAGGGGATGAATTTCGCAAAATCGCTTTATAGTGGATGTCCACGCCATTATAGGGATGCACTGTCAAAATTTCAGCCCTATAGCTTCAGCGGTTTGGTTAAACCCCATTTCACTCCCTTAGGGGATGAATTTCGAAAAATCGCTTTTTGAGTTGACCCTATTTCACCCCCTTAGGGGATGAGTTTCGAAAAATCGGTACGGATACACTGTCAAAATTTCAGCCCTTTAGCTCTAGCGGTTTAGGTTGTGCGTTGTCTGTCAATCAGTTACTTTTTATACAATAGAAAAAAAGTAAAGAAAAAAAATCCCCTTACAAATTATTGAACCCCATTTCACCCCCTTCAACCCTTTTTTCTCCAAAAAAAAAAGTAGCCTATGTCCGACTCCAAGGTCTAAACTATGCCTGTTGCAAATTTCATCAAAATCGGTCCAGACAGAGAGAGTTACTTTCGCATTTATAATATTAGCCGTGTTTTTTTAATGAACTATGTATCGGGATTTCTACCGAGGTTTTGGGAAATTTCTTAATTCGCATATTGCTTACTTTCGGGGGTTGGCATGCTGCATACTTTCGGGTGTCGGAAAGACGTAATTTAAAAATAAAAACAACAGGAAAGTGATGAGAGCAAATTTATAACAAATAATTGATTTTTTAGAAACATATTTATTATTTTCTAGCGAGGATTTCGTGTAACAGTGCAAAAAAAAGGGCTGTGGCACTAGAGGACTGCCGCGGTAAAGCTATTGCATAGCATTTTTTATCAACTCATGCGATTATAATTATTTATTTATTTTATTTATGCAGTATTTTTTTCACCGATATCAATTCAAGTTTTTTCTTTGATATTCGCTCCTAAGTGGATGTCGACGTCATTATAGGGATGCACGGTCAAAATTAAAGCCCTTCAGCTTCAGCGATGTGGGTTAACCCCATTTTACCCACTTAGGGGATGAATTTCGAAAAATCGCTTCTTAGTGGATGTCCAAGTCATTAAAGGGATGCACTGGCAAAATTTCAGCCCTATAGCTCCAGGGGTTCCCATTTCACCCCCTTAGGGGATGAATTTCGAAAAATCGCTTTTTAGTGGATGTCCACGCCATTATAGGGATGCACTGCCAAAATTTCAGCCCTATAGCTTTAGCGGTTTGGGTAAATCCCATTCAATGACGCACCGTGTTAGGTTTTTTTTCGTTACGGAATTTCCCGATTCGGTCACCGCGCTCAAAGCCTGCGATAAAAGCTATGCAATAGCTTAAAAATTATTGATTTTTTAGAAACTTATTTATTATTTTGTAGAGGGGGGTTTCGTGTAACAGTTGTCAACAGACACTTTACTTCCGTTTAATTTTGAAATTTTTGAAATTTTTAAACATCGAAGTAGGCGCTTCATAAAATTTCCCCTCTCGTGTTAGGTTTTTTTTCGTTACGGAATTTCTCAATTCGGTCACCCCGCTCAAAGCCTGCGATAAAAGCTATGCAATAGCTTAATAACACTTAACTTCCGTTTAATTTCGTCTTTCATCGGCATCGAAATAGGCGCTACATGAAATTTCCCTTGTCGTTTTTTTAATGAACTCAAAGCTCTCAAAAACCCAGTTCATTAAAAAAACACGGCTATTAGTAAGGATTAAAAAACACGACTATAATTCTCAAAACCCAGGTTTTATCGGGGACTCTATCGATGTTTTGGGAAATTTCTCAATTTCCTCTTCTTTTCGGAATATTGCATACTTTCGGGGGTCGAAAAGACGTAATTTAAAACATTGATTATAGAGTAAGTAGATATCATTGATTATCTATAAGTAGATACGTAACCTTGTTTGCGGGCTTTGGACATAGATGGCCTTACTTACACTGATTTCAAAAATCCATGTTAAAACTGAGACTCAAGAGCTTTCGAAATATATAAAAGCTGTCTATCGGTTTCGCTGCTTATGTACATTGAACTTTTGAATTCATGTATATAGCAATCGCATGAATTGGGATACTTGCGATTGCGCCTGCCGTTCTTTGAGACAAAATTTTCGGAATTTTTGTTGTTGTGTTGTTTAAAAACGATTTCTCAGGTTTAGGGAAAAATTCAGTCGTGGAAGATTTTTATTTTTTTTTTATTTTTTTATGAAATCATATTTTTTTGTGAGCAGGTGGATACGGTGCCGCAAATTTTAATTTCTGCTTTGTACAGAATATAAAAATTTTTCTATTTTCGACCAAAACCTGATCCTGAGACAATTGCAGTAAAAAGTTTTAAGTTACATATGGAAGAGGTTTTTATCATATAGTATCCCAGGCAATGAAGTATTTTGTCTCATCATTAAGATTTTATGTTTAATGATATGGGAAAAGTAAAATCTTTCTTTATGTAAAACAATTCCATGCTAAACTCTCGCACTTTACTCCAAAAGAATATTTTAAAATTTATAACGCACCAGGAATTGTAAGTGCTTTATAAATATAATAAGTCTTGTGCACTCTCTTCCACACCACCTAAGAGGTCGAGTACAGGGCGCGTTTTTTTATATCGTGGTTTCCCCAGTAGGCATAATTCACGGCTTTCAATCAAAAAGATCCTTTCGCATTCAGGCATTGCATTGGATTTAGGACCATGGCTATGATAGATCCACATAAATATATCATCCTGGAACTGTAAAACAATTGAATCCTTCTTTCCAAAATTTACAGACAGCATAACAGGGACAGGCTGAAGTGTGCTATAAACCGGCTTTACTTAGTATTAACTGGTTTTGTTAATATTCATCCTCTCATCTTTACAATTTTTCCGCAACTGCTTGTACAGGGTCCGTCACGTATGCTAGGACTCCTAATAGTTGGCGCTATAAAATTTGTAAATAGAGTAACTAACACCCTATATGTAACAAATCAAAGGCTTTACTTCCCAGCGGGCAAACTAGCGAGGGGTTACTCAGGTAACCCAAGAATTCATTAATGATTTGTGTAACCGCTTACATGGTAATTGAAAAATTCTACTGCAAATTTAGTAAAATGGAGGTCTTTACATTGTAATGGCTAGGTAATGACTTGTGAAATACTTTCGTTGGAAATGTGATGTGCTTTTATGATTCTTTGTCTTGTCGAAGCCTCCTTTCTTGAGTTTATCCCGTCCTCCAAATTCGTTCGGTGTGGATCGTGCAGTGCAGTCAAAAAGATATCTTGCTTGTAAAATTCTCACCAAATGTAGCTGAAATGCAGTGGTAATTTTGGATAGTAATGTCTTTAATGCTAAAAAGGGTAGCCAGAATTTTATTCTGCGTGCCTTACATGGTAATCTATGTATTCACTTAATACACTTCACCTCTGAAATAAGTCCTCGTTTGTAATGCCTACAGTAAGTACTTACCGCCATAGGACATCCCTATGTAAAAGTAAGCTATTATTTCATCACAAATGTAATGAGTCCATCTCATCGGAGAATATTTAAACACTTTTATCAGTTTTATCCCGTAAACTTCCGAAGTTATCGTCGAAGGCGAACTGATGACAATCAATAAATCTTGGTGCTTCCTGTGTAGATCAACAAATTACTTGCTAAACATACAACATTCTATCGCCAATATCTCTGAACCATCGAAATAAACCCTCTCCTGACTGCACGGCAATCTTATTCCCTCAGCACCAAATTAGATAACTCGTCTCACTCCTTCCACCTGCAGCCCTCTTTTCGGGCACTCTACAAAATAGGAATTCGTTTCTAAAAAGAACAACTGGATTCTGGAATAATCGGTTAGTATTTCCGAGCTCACACAACATCCCAGAATTCAAACGCAGAATTCCTCGTCAATTCCACCTCCCAACGATCATAAAGGTTAACCTATTCCACCCTTGTACTAATCTTACTGCAAGACAATGAACCATCATATGACAAACTAAATAATGGACTAGTTGTACAAGAGTTATTTTGGGAAATTTGTTCAAAAATCGTACAACATTTTTCAAGTTTTTTTTTTTGATTTTGATTTGATTCAAGGGTGGTTCACCGCATTGAAAAAGAGGTTATAATAAATTTTCCAATTTATTTTTGATATTATTTCATCAAAAATAAAATGTAAACACATAAAAATATTTGAATCATTTTTCAAATACAACCTGTATCTAGGGGTGGTTGAAAATGACTTATTTCTTCTTAACAATACCAAGCAACCAACCTGCAATCCGGGAACAGCAACAATTACCCAAAACGTAGAAAAAAGCTGCTGTATAACGTTTATTTTTAAAATATTACTTCCCTTTAGTTTTATCCCCTTAATGCTTGATAAAATTTGGCTAGATTAAATAAAAATCAACCACCTTCGCAAATAAATATAAAAAGAGTGCATTTAATTTGATTATTATAATTATCTTTATCCTTAAAAAGGAGTGTATTTTATATTTATAAGGGTGACAAACATATTTTATTGCAGTCCTAAAATTTCCTGCTGATTTTCATAATCAGCCACCAAAAAACATGAAGAGAAATAGTTTCAAAACGGTGTTTCGACACCCCTCCCCCTCCCATTCCTTTGCGATGCAAATGGACTTTTCGCTAACTAATGCAAATAAGTCTCATAAAATCAAAAAGTCCGAAAACTGAAAAATCATGAGATTCGATATCTCAAATTTGTATACGGCACCGCGCCCCAGCCAACTTCATTTTAATGTTCCAAGAAAATACCTTCTTATGTACACTTTATTTCCATCATCGATAACCCTCAGCTTTCTTATTATGTATTATCGAAACTCCAAACCAAAGCTTCCAAATCTTGCAAGTTTTACCGAAAGAACAAACCGCAAAAAGAAAGCAGACGCCAGCGCCGCCAAACACCAACACCCGCCATCCTCGCAGGTCCCATGATTACGCATCTACTTATAGATAATCAATGTAGATATGGAGAAACATCTTTCCAGCTGGTTTGTTAGATGGCGATAGTTGTACCGATTTAAGTTTTAGTGATAGGAATTTTTGTTTTAAACCTCTAAAATCAATGGGAATGGGTTTTCAACATTAGTTTAATAATATAAATAATAATATTTCTTTATGAGTGCATAATAATCATAAAATAGTCACATTTTTTAATTTTGTTATTTTTTAGTAAAAATTGAAAAAAGAAGGTTTGCGCCTGAATTTAAAAAAGCATTTCAAAGCCCTTGACGCATGTTAGAAGAAAAGCCAAAAGTTTCGGATCTAAAAATAGATTTCTGCGCGGGTATTCCTTTTGTTTTGCTTTGGAAGCGGGTGGGTGGGCTGAAACTGCGATGATTTCTTGGTCGGTGGCTGAAATTTATCAATGAATTAATGAATGGGATTTTTTAATTTGAGTAAAATGAAATAGGCTTTTTTGAGCAAAAATTCATGTTTTTGTGTATTTATTTTATTATTGCTTACAGAGAAAATTTAAGCCATTTAGTTTAGGTCAATTTAAATGTGTTTACTTACAATAATAGAATTATAATAAAGAATATCAGAATTATCGTTTAAAACTCTACTTCATATTCCTCAAGATTAGGTAGTCGTCAATGAAGGAAGAAAGTTTCCGATTTTAAAAGATTTTTTTAAATGTTATTGGCCTCGATTCCCAGATCCGGCGGCGGGGAAGTGAGTTGCGGATTTGACACTTTGCGATTCTCAAATCCGCAACCCCGAATTTCCTTTTGACATTTTCCGCGCTGTAAAAGTGTGATCCGCAACAAATTTTCTGCGGATTTGAACGACAAATGCGCCTGAGATAATCCGACATCATATATTTCATTATCGCGTGAGTCTTCACTCCGAATTTTCGATTTAAACCAATCCGGGACTGCGGATTTGAGAATCGCAAAGTGTCAAATCCGCACTCACTTCCGACCCGCCGGATCTGGGAATCGAGGCCATTATATAGGGTAATAGTTTACTTTATTAGTCCGCCCGTCCTCTGCTCTGGGAGCAGCAATAAAAGATTGTTCCCAATTCGAGAATGAGGTAGAGGTTGGGTGGGAGAGTTTTTGGGTCTTACAATCCAGCGTCAAAGTCAATACTGCAATAACTGCTTATTAAAGTCATAAAATAATACTTGTAAAAAGGTGATTTTTACAAAATTTCAACATTGAATAACTTTCTAAGGGATGACCAAGGGCTAATTCCAAAAGAAACGTGTTCAGGTCAACCTCCCTTATTACCCCCACTCCTACCCCCTGGAAGGGGAGTGATATAGTAAATAATTACCAAAAACTCTAAGAATTTTGGTATATTATGTTCATGTATATATCAAACTTATTATACAACTGGAAGCCTGCAGTGAAAACCCATAATTAGTGGCCGGTGCCTCAGCGCAAAAACACACTTGTTTTGTGCGACAAAAAGATTGCAAACTAGTAGGAATTCTTGATGTTTAGGTTGTAACGGGAGCCAAAATCAAAAAAGAAATTTGTAGATGTAGAAATATTGTGTAATTATAAGCATGATGAGGGATCGCAGGCTCTTGCTTGGGACGACCAGTTTTAATGAAGGTGCTTGGTTTTAGTACTAGAAGAACAGACGAAGAAAAATCGAGAATAAAAAACTCTAGTATGTACCTATAATTTAACCAAAAATTGAAAGGTCTTCGTGATATTCAATATTCATCATACTGGGTTGTTGGGCATGTGAGCCTTATAGTCCATCCACACGACACAAACTTTGTTCGCGCGAGCTTATTTCCCATACACTTTTATCCGTGAAACAAAGAAAAGCCGCTGGAAAGGTGCCCACGTCGGCCGTTTCATTCAAACATCACGACGGAGTGAGCCACTTTCGTATAGACCTACTATTAAACATCAAATCCACTTCAGCTAGTTTATTAATAAATTCTATAAATAATTCGACAGTATTTTCATTCATTTTTAATATATTTTTTGGTTCAAGGGTAAATTTTTTTTTAAATGCTTGTCATTTTCTTAACAAATCAAATCACTGAGTTGATTGAATAGATATAAAAACCGCCCCTCTTCAAAACTACACACATTTTTGCAGAAAATTGAGAGTAGAGTTATGCGGGCAACGGAAAAAGTGAAAAATTCGACGCCTGATGTAAAACATCTCAGTTCTAAAGAACTGATTTGAGAGCTTCGTTTGTGGCTATTCAATCAAGCCAGTACTGGATGGCGTCGAATCACGGCGGCCGTTACCCAAGGGTCGATTCTCTCACCTGATCTCTTTCTAATATTCATTAGGGATCTGCTCTCAATCCGCTCCAACCCAATTCGTAATAGAGTGTGAACTCTCATCCCTACGAAAACTTGTACCATCCTTCTCTTTACCTCAGTGGGCAAAAAGAACGTAATAGCTGACTCATCTCTTAACATCTTAAGGTACAAATCCACCAAGGCAAACAAACATTTGCTCGCGGGCAAATTCACGTCATGAAGAAAGTGCATATCGCAGCTATCCACATCTGAAACATCATCTTTTTACGTAATTATCATGTCAAAAGCCTGCGAGCAAATGCCTTGGTGGATTCGTACCTTTAGACATAACAGGGGCCCTATTCCCTATTACAATAGTGTTAAATCCGATCCGAAAACGAAACAGCTTTCAAGTAAAAATTTGCCAATATCGTTAAATTTTCAAGTAAAATGAATGCCAATATTGTAATAGAAAATACGGTTTCGGCATTTCATTAAAAAAATATGACAATATTGTAATAGAGAATAAGGTCCCAGATCTGCGATGGAGTAATCACATATTCCAAATCGCCAAACAAGCTTATCAATGCCTGAGATTTCTCAAAAGATGCAAGCTCCTCCTTCAGCCAGCTGCCCTGACTACAATCTACAAGTCCTACATTCCGCCTTGTATTTAATTGTATTGAATATAACTCATATATCAGAAATTATATTCCCACGGCCACACCCCATACGACACATGACCCCAAACCCAAAGTCCACAAACCTTCCGGCACAAGCCACCATCGATGACCTCGATACTTCGGGATCATCCTGCTTACAGACGCTTAGTTAGCAATATTGTAACATTATTAATATTAAGTAAGTCAGGTGTAAGCTTTTCTTTCATCTTTGGAAAAATTAAATTAAAGAACAGAGCTTCAGTTTCGGTTTAGCCTTTATCAAAATGCGTCTGGTTGTAATTACTATAATTTTTTTTTTATATAAAAAAACCAAGCTTTGTTTAATATTGTCCTCTCAATTTATTTTAACTCATCGTTAAAATAAACTCGTCCTAAATGCTTAGCTTTTGTTGTAATAAAAAACTTGAAATTTAATTGTTTTTGACGGTTGCGTGGCGCGAACCGATATAACCCTAAAATTTAGCTTGCCTTGACTGGACAAATTGCAAAACGAAGAAGGTGCATTGGTGATAGCACCCTTTTGCTCCTCTATATACTCTTCAAGCCACTGTGGAAATGTAGCGGCCCTCGCTAATTTTTACCCCTTTTACCTACATACAAATTCCCAAGACTAGCCAACTCGGCCCATCCCACGCCCACTACATACCTCCCCTTCGTTGATAAATAGAACACACAGTCGGTGTTGCTGGGACCATATAACACCTCACAGATAAAATCCAAGGTTCATCGAAATCTACTGACGCACTATCCAGACTAACCTAAACTTACTAGTAGGTAGACATTGCATCCTGACTTGAAGGACATAACATACTAACGGTGCAAAGGGTTGGACTTGACCATGCCACATAAATAACGATAAATAAAATCAAAAATAAAAATTATTTAATTATTTTATATATGTATGTATATCAATAATAATACAATTATCCGTAAAAATTTCAAATTTCTACGAACTAAAATACCTGAGAAAAAAATCTAAAAATTTGTCATTCAAAATTCGTTAAATGAAATAATCCCTGAAAACCCATTTCAATTTTTTCAACATAATAAAAAACGCTTGATGCCAAATTTTCCATTAATACCATGTTTCCATCGCACTCGAAATCTTCCGATTTCGGCAAAAATGAGGATTTCGGACGAAATCTCATGTGAAATCTCATGTTTTGGCATATAAAATGAAATCTCCTTACGGGGGAGATTTCAATGAAATCTCGATCGAAACCTTGCTAATGACTATTCAGCCTATTCAGCAAGTGGGAAATTTTGGGGAAATTTCTCAGCTGTAAAAAATTTTGACAGTACGAATTTGTCATTTTTAAATTTTCTATCTTTAACGTTTAAAATGGAGCTTAAATGAATGTTTATATTTTTTCCTTATTTTACAGCCTATTCTTTCCAAATTCCTCAGTTTTGTTGATATAATTAGGTTTTTAAAATTTGATGTGCAAGTTTGTTATGACAAGCGAAAACTGCCTGGTGCGATGGAAACACATTTGGATTTCGCCAAATCGTTTTAACAAAACCTGCGGATTTCAAGTGCGATGGAAACATGGCATAAAATTATTTCGCCCATTCATTTCATGCCCTCATGCCGGATTCATCGTTGCGGATGATTCGCGCCGCACTTATGTGCGCGCATACTTTTTGTATGAAAAATTGTACCTTTCTCAATTTTGGGAAATTTTTGGGATTTTTTTTTCTCTCTCAAAAAAAGTTGAACCAACTTCAACTTTTGTGCGGCGGATTTTAAAAATTGTCAAAAAAATCATATGTTTTTGATGAAAATTGTCTGAAAAACTGTCAAATCATACAAAATGTGCGGCACACTATGACTGCAACAATGAATCGAAGTTCAGCTGATTCTCTTTTTGGGAAATTTGTGCGACGCGACTCATCCGCAACGATGAATCCGGCATCATTGTCAAATTTCACCCATCGAAATCATCATTTTTTCATCCTCCTTGCCCTTCCTGAGCAAAACAATAGGAATAAGCGCATAGTAATCTATTTTTAGATCCACCGCCACTAAAATCAAAGCCGCAGCTTCTGATTTTTTTTCAAATGCGCGAAGGGCTTTAACTTGAACAAGAAAAAGCTTATTTCGGAAACTAACCATATATAGCGGAGCATAAAACCCTGCGATACTAGCGCACCCAGCTCGTGGTGCCGTAACTGGAAGTTAATTTGACTCGCGTTTGTCCATATCTACTTAGTATATAATCAATGTTTAAAAATAAAAACAACAAGAAAGTGATGAGAGCAAATTTATAACAAATAATTGATTTTTTAGAAACTTATTTATTATTTTCTAGAAGGGATTTCGTGTTACAGTGTAAAAAATAACACTTAATTTCTATTTAATTTTGAAATTTTTAAGCATCGAAGTAGGCGATTCATAAAATTTTCCTTGTCGTTTTTTAATGAACTCGATAAAAGAACTATACCAGGGAGCAATAATAAGAGTGATGAGCTAGAACAAATTTTTAAAAATGTTTCATTGTCCTTGAGATCAGCTGATAAAAATTTCAATGCGAGTGAAAAAGTCAAAATATCACAGGAATAATATCTATGATAAAAGGAGGTAGCACTATTTTTACACTACACGCAATGTGTGTGAAAGAAAGATAAAAAATGAAGGGGAAGTACGAGTGGACAATAAGGAACAATACAAATGTAATGAAGTAACGCAAGTGCTGTACCAACACGAAATTTTTACGCATACATACTCAAATTCTATACCGGCACGTGCTTTGTTCCAATGTTGCTTCGATTTGAGAATGTAAACATTGCAATACGGAGGGGAATAAAAGAACATTTCTGTTTCGTTCATACTCTTGTGCTTTTTGCATGAAGTGTATCTGCATCGCGCGAATAAACGAAGATATATTTAAAAATATATATTTTACAATTTATTTAGTTGTTTATTGTTTAAAAGCTTTGACAAAACCGAGGCTTAATCCTAAATCTATTTTACATTAAACCTAACTTAAGGTAAATTTCCCATGACGGAAAAGCTTCGGTCAGCGTCTGGAACACCGTATGCATGTTGCAGTCTAACACAACAACCCTTATGAGGTCGTGGGAACTTGGGGTTAATGAATTAGCTGGGGCACGTGGAGATGAGATGGTGGCTAGGTGATGTTGGTAATTCCTCCCCCCTTGGTGTGAAGCGTGGGCCATAAGAATCTGGATGCTGGTAGTCCAGGCGAAATGTTGTCCGTGAGTTCAACTGTAGCCGTGTTTTTTAATGAACTATATAGTTCTTTCATCGAGTTCATTAAAAAAACGACAAGGGAAATTTCATGTAGCGCCTACTTCGATTCTTAAAAATTTCAAAATTAAACGGAAGTTAAGTGTTATTTTTTGCACTGTTTGTTACACGAAATCCTCGCTAGAAAATAATAAATATGTTTCTAAAAAATCAATTATTTGTTATAAATTTGCTCTCATCACTTTCCTGTCGCTTTTATTTTTAAATTACGACTTTTCGACCCCCGAAAGTATGCAACAAATTGCAAATTAATTGCAAATTAAGAAATTTCCTAAAACCTCGATAGAAACCCCGATAAAACCTAGGTTTTGAGATTTGTATGGGGAAGAACTATATAGTCCGATTTGACGTGGAATGTCCCATAAGTAGAATACAAAAGCTACTATATTACTACTACTACTACTCAATCAATAGTTAGATCCACCGACGCCAAGAGGACGTATTGCCATTTTCTTCTCAACCCCCACGACATGGGTATCAAATGAAAGGGAATGATAAGTAGAACACAATAAGCGATTTAGTATACTTAAAATATATTTAGATCCACGGCGGTCATCTCAAGAGGACGTATTACCATTTTCTTCGCAATCCCCACGACATGGGTATCAAATGAAAGGGTATGATAAGTGGAATACAATAAGCTATGTCTTTATATCCATGGCGGCCGTCTCAAGAGGGCGGACTACCATTTCTTCACCACCACCTCCACATAGGTATCAATTGAAAGGGTATCATAAGTAGAATACCATAAGCGATATAATATACTCAATATCTGGTTAGATCCATGGCGGTCATCTCAAGAGGGCGGATTACCATTTTCTTCACAACCCCCTCGACATGGGTATCAAATGAAAGGGTCTGATAAGTAGAATACAATAAACAATATAGTATATTCAATAAATTGTTAGATCCACCGATGCCACCTCAAGAGGACGTATTACCATTTTCTTCACAACCCCCACGACATGGGTACAAATGATAGGGTATGATAAGTAGAATACAATAAGCTATATCTTCATATCCATGGCGGCCGTCTCAAGAGGGCGGACTACCATTTCTTCACCACAACCTCGACATACGTATCAATTGAAAGAGTATCATAAGTAGAATACCATAAGCCATATAATATACTCAATATCTGATTAGATCCATGGCGATCATCTTAAGAGGGCGGATTAACATTTTCTTCACGACCCCCTCGACATGGGTATCAAATGAAAGGGTATGATAAGTAGAATTCAATAAGCAATATAGTATATTCAATAAATAGTTAGATCCAACGAGGCCACCTCAAGAGGACGTATTACCATTTTCTTCACAACCCCCTCGACATGGGTATCAAATGAAAGGGTATGATAAGTAGAATACAATAAGCTATGTCTTTATATCCATGGCGGCCGTCTCAAGAGGGCGGACTACCTGTTCATGCGAAAATGTTATTTCTGAAAACCCGTTTTTCAACGACCCGGAACTACGGTGTTTAAGAATTCTCGAAAAAATCACAAACTCGATTTATTTAAAAACAAACACTATTTATTGATTACAAATAATAATGGTATTTTATAAATTCAAGGCACAAACTCAAAATTTAAAATTCAAAATATTCAAAGGAAAAAACTCAAAGAAAAAAATCAAAACTCGCACGCGTATTGCTATCAAAAAGAACAGTGAGAGCTTTATCAAAGTATTTTCTCGAATATATATAAAATGCCTACGTGATTTTTTCAAGCTCTCCGTTACATCGAAAAATTCCCCTTATAATATTCCTATTCATTCCATCCACCATTTGCTCTTTCTTGCAGCTTTTAAGAGACTTTACGACCGAGAGCTTTTGGAAAGCTCACGATCGAGAGCTGTCAAAATCAGCTTAAAATTTATTGTGATGTGGTGTAGTGGATGGAGTAAATAAGTGTATTATAAGGGTAAGTAATTATATTACTTTAATCTAATAAATAATGAATGTTGTTAATGTACTAAAAACAAGTGAAGTTCTCTACTAAATGCATTAATTTAATTGTTATGTGATCGTTTATTTACTTTAATGTTTATGTTCAATGTTTGTTTACGTTACGTAGGTTATGTTTTTGTTTACAATTTTGGTAATGTTTATTATTTATTTGTCTAATTTGTCCTTAACTATTATTAATTTCTAATGTGCATTATTAAATTTTAGGTTGAATCAGAGTGCTCCTATGGACGGTGATGTGGATTGAGGTCCTCAGGATTGTGACCACTGCCAAACAGGTGAGTGTACTTATTGTTTTGAAATGTTATTAATGTTTCCTGTTCTTTGCTTTTTAGGTTGATCCTGAACCCTACCATTTCTTCACCACCCCCTCGACATAGGTATCAATTGAAAGGGTATCATAAGTAGAATACCATAAGCGATATAATATACTCAATATCTGGTTAGATCCATGGCGGTCATCTCAAGAGGGCGGATTACCATTTTCTTCACAACCCCCTCGACATGGGTATCAAATGAAAGGGTATGATAAGTAGAATTCAATAAGCAATATAGTATATTCAATAAATAGTTAGATCCAACGAGGCCACCTCAAGAGGACGTATTACCATTTTCTTCACAACCCCCACGACATGGGTATCAAATGAAAGGGTATGATAAGTAGAATACAATAAGCTATGTCTTTATATCCATGGCGGCCGTCTCAAGAGGGCGGACTACCATTTCTTCACCACCACCTCGACATAGGTATCAATTGAAAGGGTATCATAAGTAGAATACCATAAGCGATATAATATACACAATATCTGGTTAGATCCATGGCGGTCATCTCAAGAGGGCGGATTACCATTTTCTTCACAACCCCCTCGTCATGGGTATCAAATGAAAGGGAATGATAAGTAGAACACAATAAGCGATTTAGTATACTCAAAATATATTTAGATCCACGGCGGTTATTTCAAGAGGGCGGATAACCATTTTCTTTACATAGCCAATCGACATGGGTATCAAATGAAAGGTAATCATAAGTAGAACACAATAAGCGATATAGTGTACTCAATATACCGTAAAATCCACGGCGGTCATCTGAAGAGGCCGGATTACCATTTTCTTAACATACCCCTCGACATGGGTATCAAATGAAAGGGAAGAAATATGTAGCATTGTCCAGACTCACATTCTTGGACGGTTTGCATTTAATCAATTTTGATCCATCTAGGGTTAAAGTAAATCTTGAAGCAATAGTTGAATACAATCGGCTAGGAGAAAAATATCGTCCAGATTTACCAAACATTAAAGTTAAAAAAAATTCGTGACTCCCAGTTATTGATGAAAGGTGGAATGCAATCTCGGATGTTTAGAATATACAAGGTACTTTTACTAATGACGCTGTAAATTTTGGAAATGTTCGGGGGCTACCAAATTTGGATGGTGCTTCGCGTTATGCTAACGCAGCCCTGCAGTGCATTTTTAATTGTTCTACTATAAAAAAGGAGTTGTTGAAATTACCAGAAAATCACATGTTATACAAGACATTGCAAAATTATTTATCAGTTCAAAAAAATGTAGACGTCCGGCCACTTGAGAATTTTTTAAATAAACAAATTTATGGAACACATTTTCACCAAGACGTTTGTCAAGTGATTTATTTAATAAGACACGAAATATTAGAAACATCGTTGAACATAATGTAAGATATACAACAACATGTCTCAATCCAAACTGTATATTTACAAGTGCAACTGTGGAAACAAATATAATGATTTCGTTATCAGTAACGATTGCTAAACGAGATACTGTAACTCTTCAGCAACTTATTGATCATGAATTTGGAAAACGAGAACTCGGAGTGGTCAATGTAAAAATTGTTGGTACACTCAAAAGATTCGTAAATCGGAAATGATTTCGGTAGCACCTGTTCTCATAATACAACTGAAATTATTCGAACTGAAAAATAAAAAGTTTAGTAAAATTGAGCAATGCGATATCAAAGCTGTCACTTCTGCAAAATTGCATATAGGAGGTTCAAATTATAAAGTTATTAGTGCTATATTTCATACAGGAACACTCGAACAAGGTCATCACATCAGCATGTTGAAACAAAAATCGAGCTGATTATGGATCAATGATTTCATAGTCCAGAAAAAATCTTGGCCGAGAAACTCGAAAGGAGCTTATGTTTTTTTTACAAAGGCAATAATATTAATTTGAACTCCTGCATTTTGTTATTTTGTTATTACCTACTTATAAAATAAATAAAAAAATATAATGAACAATTAAATACATAATATTTCTTTATACAGAAGATTATTTATTTTTTATTTTAGAATGTATTAAAACAAAAAAGAGTGATATCCTACCAAAAAAACCTTAAAAATGTGAATTAGAAGTTTGTGGGCGCGGAAATTATTTATTGGGACAGTTTAAAACACACTTATAACAAAAAGAAGTGATATGGATTAGTCAAGATGATTGGTTAATAGCATGAAATAATTAAACACGTGCATTTACGAACGAATTCAAAGGAATTATACAACTGCCAATTTTTATTTAAAACTCAATAAAGTATTATCAACCGCGAAAAAGTTGGCTGGCGCGTTCGTTGTAGGGGTTAAGTAAATCTTGAAGCAATAGTTGAATACAATCGGCTAGGAGAAAAATATCGTCCAGATTTACCAAACATTAAAGTTAAAAAAAATTCGTCTCTCCCAGTTATTGATGAAAGGTGGAATGCAATCTCGGAAGTTTAGAATATACAAGGTACTTTTACTAATGACGCTGTAAATTTTGGAAATGTTCGGGGCTACCAAATTTGGATGGTGCTTCGCGTTATGCTAACGCAGCCCTGCAGTGCATTTTTAATTGTTCTACTATAAAAAAGGAGTTGTTGAAATTACCAGAAAATCACATGTTATACAAGACATTGCAAAATTATTTATCAGTTCAAAAAAATGTAGACGTCCGGCCACTTGAGAATTTTTTAAATAAACAAATTTATGGAACACATTTTCACCAAGACGTTTGTCAAGTGATTTATTTAATAAGACACGAAATATTAGAAACATCGTTGAACATAATGTAAGATATACAACAACATGTCTCAATCCAAACTGTATATTTACAAGTGCAACTGTGGAAACAAATATAATGATTTCGTTATCAGTAACGATTGCTAAACGAGATACTGTAACTCTTCAGCAACTTATTGATCATGAATTTGGAAAACGAGAACTCGGAGTGGTCAATGTAAAAATTGTTGGTACACTCAAAAGATTCGTAAATCGGAAATGATTTCGGTAGCACCTGTTCTCATAATACAACTGAAATTATTCGAACTGAAAAATAAAAAGTTTAGTAAAATTGAGCAATGCGATATCAAAGCTGTCACTTCTGCAAAATTGCATATAGGAGGTTCAAATTATAAAGTTATTAGTGCTATATTTCATACAGGAACACTCGAACAAGGTCATCACATCAGCATGTTGAAACAAAAATCGAGCTGATTATGGATCAATGATTTCATAGTCCAGAAAAAATCTTGGCCGAGAAACTCGAAAGGAGCTTATGTTTTTTTTACAAAGGCAATAATATTAATTTGAACTCCTGCATTTTGTTATTTTGTTATTACCTACTTATAAAATAAATAAAAAAATATAATGAACAATTAAATACATAATATTTCTTTATACAGAAGATTATTTATTTTTTATTTTAGAATGTATTAAAACAAAAAAGAGTGATATCCTACCAAAAAAACATTAAAAATGTGAATTAGAAGTTTGTGGGCGCGGAAATTATTTATTGGGACAGTTTAAAACACACTTATAACAAAAAGAAGTGATATGGATTAGTCAAGATGATTGGTTAATAGCATGAAATAATTAAACACGTGCATTTACGAAAGAATTCAAAGGAATTATACAACTGCCAATTTTTATTTAAAACTCAATAAAGTATTATCAACCGCGAAAAAGTTGGCTGGCGCGTTCGTTGTATACCTAGCATGAATCTTTGCTGAATTCAGTGTGGCTCAGTCTATAGTGTTTCTAATAAAATTTGTTACATTTCGAAGGACAGCTAAGATTCATGCTCTAAAATTGTTGTATAATTCCTTTGAATTCGTTCGTAAATACACGTGTTTAATTATTTCATGCTATTAACGATTCATCTTGACTAATCCATATAACTTCTTTTTGTTGTAAGTGTGTTTTAAACTGTCCCAAAAAATAATTTCCGCGCCCACGAACTTCTAATTCACATTTTTAATGTTTTTTTGGTGTGATTGTAATTCACTTTAATTAAAATAATTCAATTTTATATCTTAGGTACACAATTTAAAATAAAAATAGATAAATAATCAATATAATTCACTTAATCAATATAATTAAATTTAAAGAAATTTTAAACATTTAGTAGCTTTGCAGTTATTAAAGAAAGTAATAGGTACGAATTATGGAAAAGATTAAATTATAAGCTTGAGTTAAATTTTACTATATTCACCCGATGTGAACATCCACTCAAAAAAAAAAATATAATTAATCACCCTCATGAACGATATTAGCTAAAAAATACACAATCCACTTAATCACCTCAACAACGATGGAAACTAAATATCAAATTAATTAAAATCCTCATCCACGTTGTTAACTAAAATCACTTCAAGTTTAAAGCAGAGAAACAAAATTATAATATATTTGTAACGAATCAAGGAATGACTAGAGAAAATCGTTTACCATATCAAATAATATTATTTAAAGAAGAAAAAGAAAAAAATATGAAAATATGAATATTGTATTGTTGTACTCACCTGACCTTGAAAGTTGGCCTTGAACTTTAATTTGTTTGTGGACAAAGGGGATTGTTTGGTCAAGGTCAAAGGTGAGAGGAATTAGGAATTACTGTTCATAGTCTGTTCCCGTGAAAAAGGAAAGGGAAAGTTGTTAATATTAGTTCTCGGTCTATTCCCGAGAACTAAGGGAAAATTAATAATAATAGTTCTCGGTCTATTCCCGAGAACTAAGGAAAAATTAGGAATAATAGTTCTCGGTCTATTCCCAAGAACTTTAAAATAGAGGAAAAAAATTTTAAAATTCAGACCAACTTACCCTCGAGGCGTTCGGTATCCAAAGAGAGGAAGATTCATGGGTGCAACGATTTTTGTTATCTCACTTGAATTCGATTCAAGTGGGGATAGAAATATATAACGGGATGACTACAGTGATTTTTGTTTGAATAATGCAAGTGGGAATGAAAATTTTAATTGTGCATGTGTTGAGGTGAGAAGTGTTACCCGAGTAAATATTTATTCGAGTGAATGTATGAAGTTTTGAGTGAATGTTCTTAAGGAAAATTTGGTTTCTTAAAGTTAAATTAGTATCAATGATAATCAGTGGTGTTGTGCTAATTTTTCTTTTACCGGAACGCGTATATATAATTATATAGACAGGGCCGATCCTGGGTAGGCGGCCGCTCTGTGCGGTCTCATGTCCCAAATTTACTCACATACATACTCAAATTCTTACACTATGGGTGGGAAATGTCAAAACTACAAAGATGGGAATTTCATATACCAATACAGAAAAAAAACGTTCCGGACTCCGGTTCACGGTTCGTTCCGGTTTTTGTTCCGGTTCGGGTTCGGTTCAAACCCTTGTTGTTCCATTTCATATAAGAAAAGTGTGCACTATCCTGATGAAAGAGCTTTCCTATTTCCTCCATTTAAGCTTCCTCCAAAGGCCCTTTTTAGACGAGCGGACACCGAACAGACAAAACTTAACTGTAATCGTTAATTCTCTTTTGAAGCCCGGTGGAGTGTCGGCTAGGCATTTATACGGGCGGACACCAACGAACGGACAAACGAACGAAAAATGTCAAAAATCATTGTTTTTTTTGTTGCTTTTATAAAAACTTCATGGCTTGCTGTTCTTGCTTTTTGAAATTTTCTATTGTCTTCTCATCCTAGCAACAACAACAATGCAGGAACTGTCAAAATGTCCGTTCACAGTTCGCTGAAAGTGTCCATGAAAATTGTCTGCCCTCCCCATCGTCCTCTCTCACCCTCTTCCCTATACACCCAGTTCGCTCGTTCGTTTTGTCTGTTCGGTGTCCGCCCGTCTAAAAGGGGGCAAACGAAAGCTGCCTCCGCTAAATCATTATTTTCGGTGGCACTGTCAAGAGACTTGAGTAAGTTTCATATTTGGAGAGAGTGAAACTAAATGAAAAGAAAAATGTTAAGGATGGATGGGAGCATGGGAGAATGGTCGAGTTGTTTGCGTTTGCGCTTTTTTTACAGGTTTTCTTATTTATGAAATATCGGCATACGTACATATAAGAATGTTTATATTTTTTTCTAGGAAAATTTTATTAAGGAGATAAAATTGTGGGCGGGAATCTATTTGAATTAGAAAACAGCTGTTTGATTTTTGTTTGAATGACAAAAATCAATTGCACATTTGGAGGCAGTTACAATTTTGTTTTTTCAGGTCAGACTTTTCGGTTTTTACTACTTTGCAAAAGTAAGTAAAATCGTTTGTTTTGTGCGAATTTTGATTTCGTTTTGATTTACAAAAAACATTTCCGCAATATGTTTATTTTTCAGATGTTTAATTTTCGTAAAGAAAATTATTGCGTTTTGCAAGATTTCAAGATGTAAAATAGTAACAAATTTAAAAATATGAAGTGGAAATTATACTTTATGGTTATTAATGGATATTCTTAATTAATAGTGCAGCTCTCTCAGCAATAGGAAAGCTCTTTCATCAGGAAAGTGCACACTTTTCTTATTTGAAATGGAACATCTTTCCTTTTATTTGTCTATGATAATACATATAAAAATTCGTCAAAAATTAGAAAAAAAAAATCAGCAATTCTTTTTAATTTTTTTTCAATACGTCAGCCAATTCCCGTTATCAGAAATCATCTTTAGTTCCGGAACGCGTTCCTGTCCAAAAAGGAAGTACCGGAACGACGTTCCGGAGCGTTCCGGCTCGACAACACCACTGATGATAATGATGCCAAATGATGCTACTCAATGTCCATGTTATCCAAAGATGATGTTAATTGTTGATAAGTTCTTGATGTTCCCTTGTTAGAGCTGAATGACCGTGATTGTTTCTACATAATTGCCTAGGAGTATATGTGTTATGTTTTTTATTTATTTATATTTTATTCTTCCTTAAAAGTCTCTTTATTAAATTTAAAGTTGTTTACCCCCCCTTTTTTTTTGCGCCACTCGTTTAATATTTAATAATAATTGTTATATAATAATACCTTATCCTCGTTTTGGGATAAATAAATTTTCAATAATATTTTCTTTTCGTTTCACAAATGAATTTTCCACTATATTTTCTACAATATTATCTTTAGGTTCACAAATAAACTTTCAAAAATATTTTCTTTTAGGTTCACAAATAAATTTTCAAATAGTACTTTCTTTTGGTTTCACAAATAAATTTTCAAATAATACTTTCTTTTGGTTTCACAAATAAATTTTCAACTATATTTTCTACAATATTTCCTTTAGGTTCACAAATAAACTTTCAAAAATATTTTCTTTTAGTTTCACAAATAAATTTTCAAATAATACTTTCTTTTAGTTTCACAAATAAATTTTCAAATAATACTTTCTTTTGGTTTCACAAATAAATTTTCAACTATATTTTCTACAATATTTCCTTTAGGTTCACAAATAAACTTTCAAAAATATTTTCTTTTAGGTTCACAAATAAATTTTCAAATAGTACTTTCTTTTGGTTTCACAAATAAATTTTCAAATAATACTTTCTTTTGGTTTCACAAATAAATTTTCAACTATATTTTCTACAATATTTCCTTTAGGTTCACAAATAAACTTTCAAAGATATTTTCTTTTAGGTTCACAAATAAATTTTCAAATAGTACTTTCTTTTAGTTTCACAAATAAATTTTCAAATAATACTTTCTTTTGGTTTCACAAATAAATTTTCAACTATATTTTCTACAATATTTCCTTTAGGTTCACAAATAAACTTTCAAAAATATTTTCTTTTAGTTTCACAAATAAATTTTCAAATAGTACTTTCTTTTGGTTTCACAAATAAATTTTCAAATAGTACTTTCTTTTGGTTTCACAAATAAATTTTCAAATAATACTTTCTTTAGGTTTCACAAATAAATTTTCAACTATATTTTCTACAATATTTCCTTTAGGTTCACAAATAAACTTTCAAAGATATTTTCTTTTAGGTTCACAAATAAATTTTCAAATAGTACTTTCTTTTAGTTTCACAAATAAATTTTCAAATAATACTTTCTTTTGGTTTCACAAATAAATTTTCAACCGCCGCCGAGCCGTGTTTTTTGGTTTGCGAAGCCGAAGACAGTTAGAACAACACTCAACTAACTCAAATTTTCACCCGCCGGTGGTGGCATGGAAAATTGTCCACCGGCTGGGAAAAACTCGCCCTTGAATTCGTTCCCACCTGCGCAACTTGCTTATCGCGCGCTTCTCACGCGGCGCATTGCAAGTTGCACTTAATTATTGTTGGGTGGGTCAAATTACTTTCAAGAAAGTCAAAGTCAAGATCACTGTTTGCCAGAAAAGCTTGGGAAGGGTGCAAAGGTAATTGCGCACCTTGCAAATCTCACAAAATGCGCGCGGATCAGGTTACGTCTGGAAATGTTACATTTGTTGAAGTGGAATTTTGTACGTTGAAGATTTGTCCGTTAAGGAATTTTGTACATTTGAAAATGGAAATTAGATAATTATTTTCCGTTTAGGATTTGTTGTTCGCAGGGAGCTCATATTGCATCAAACTCATTAACTGCGAATTTGATGTAAAAGGCTCCCTGTATGAAAGTATATGGGAATTTGTCTAAGGGCTCCGTTTTTCACCGAGAGAGACCCTTACAAATTCTGTATGTAACATTCCTTCCCCCCTGGAATAAGAGAATCGCTACGAAACGTAGTAAGTAGAGCGATTCTCTGTTTGGGTAGTTTGTGGTGAAGGTTTTGGGCTCGTCTCGCGAACTAGGGGGAGTTTATGGGATTGACGTAGCGCAGGTGAGATTTTTCTGGCGATCTCTTCAACCCTTTTGTATGAAGGTGGGTTGGTAGAGTGAGGCGTAGTGACGCATTATAAGGAGGCGTGGTGAATGGCGGTATGGCGGCCCGATTTACCCTATGGTTATTGGGGTCCCAGGCCCTGGTTGTACTAATTGTATGGAAGAGGCCCTTGGTAATGTGTGGGATCTACTTAGAGGCCGCACCGCGTATCGTTACCTGTGAATAACTTTATGGTATTATCGGAGGTTATCGATGGTACTCCAAGGTTGATGGTGCTAAAGTTAGTTTCTTTTATTACCGGAAAGTAGGGTAGGACTTAAATGGTGGCGTAGAGTTACGTTTTATTTTCGTAAAACGGTTTCAAGCGATTATTATGGACGGTGACCAATCTCCTATTTATTTTGATGGTAGTGTTTACAGCGCTTGGGACTGACACTACTGTATAGGGCCCGACCCAGATTTGGGATAATTTATGCTTCCGAGCTTCGTTACGTAGGAGGACTTTGTCCCCTACGTGGAGTGTGAGTGGGCGTACGTTCCCATCATAATATGCCTTGGAGCGGTGCTTGCTGGCAAGTAGGTTCTTGCGAGCTAGGGCATAGGACTTTTGCAACTTATATCGGAGTTGATGGTAATAACTCTCGTGGTTGTAAAGTGGCTCCGGGTTGCGTTTAAGGTTGGACGGGACGTCGGCAATGAAACCATATAGGCAGTCCATGGGGGTAAGTTTGGTCCCCTCGTGTACGCTATTATTGTACACGAACGCTGCCGTGCGCAGAAACTGGTCCCAATTGTTTGGGCTCTCATCTACTATTGTACGTAGGTACTCGATTAGAGGTCTATGAGCTCGTTCTAGCGCGCCATTGGATTGTGGGTGGTAGGCTGAGGTCTGAAGTTTTTTAACTTTTAAGAGCCTACACACGCCCTTGAAGAGGTCACTCAGGAAATTTGATCCCTGGTCGGTGACTATTTGTTTGGGTATGCGATAGCGCGTGACGATTTCGTCGAAGAAAATTTGTGCTATCGTTTGAGCTTCCCCATTGGGAATGGCATACCAGTCGACGAATTTTGTCAGGTTATCCTGGAAGGTTAGGATGTATTTATTTCCGGAATGGGTTTCTTCCAGGGGACCTACTACGTCTAAATAGACTTTTTCGAAGGGCTTTTCTGCTATGTCTGTAATAACCATGGGCATTCGGAATTGTCTAGAGGCCTTCATGGTTTGACATTTCTTGCACCTTCTTATGTAGCGAGTGATATCGCGAAACATGTGTCTCCACCAATATTTACGACGTACGCGATTATATGTCTTAACGACTCCCTGGTGTCCGCCGAAAGGGGAGTCGTGGTAGTCTTTTAGTATTGTAGTGATTTCTTCGGGACTTGTAATCACTTCAACTTTCCTTCGTAGCTCGCTGGAGCTATCTTTGGAGGCTTCGACGGGTTGTGGAATTTCCGTTTCAAGGTCTGTTTCTTTAGGCCCTTCGTCGATATTGGGGGCTTCTGCAGTTGGAACAAGTTCGTCTTTTTCCTCATCCTGCATTTTTTGTGCCTGAGCCCTAGTGACCACGTTGCATTGTTTCGGTCGTTCACTAGGAGGCAATGTATTCCCGTTTCTCTCGGGTGATATAGTTAGGGGTTCACCGGGTTGGTGAATTAGAGCTTCCACCGTGAAGGTATTGGGCTCTTCTGCTCTTTGGGGAATCCGGCTGAGAGCATCAGCATTCGTATTGTATTTACCCGGTTTATACTCAATTTGGTAATCGTATTCGGACAATTTATGGTGAAACCTAACGAGTCGAGTTGTGGGGTCCTTGACGTTGAAGACTCCCTTAAGAGGTTTATGGTCTGTATAGACCGTAAACTTTCGACCCATCAAATAACACCTGAAGTTTTTAACAGCCCATACTATGGCTAGCAGCTCCTTTTCGACGGTGGAGTAATTGCGCTCCGCCTTGTTTAGAGTGCGACTTGCATAAGCTATGGGTTGGTCTTGGCCTACGATTCCTTGAGAGAGCACTGCTCCGAGTGCCTCACTGCTGGCGTCCGTTGTTAGATTGAACGGTTTTTCGAAATCAGGGTATATCAGCAGTGGTGGGGAGACTAAAGAACGCTTCACCGTTTGAAATGCTTCCTCGCATTTTGGCGTCCATGAAAATTTCACGCCCTTTCTTAGCAAATTGGTTAGGGGGCGTACGATCTTAGAAAATTCTGGGATGAATTTTCTATAGTAGTTGGCAAGGCCCAAGAAGGACTGGACTTGCCTGACGGTACGGGGCGCCGGGAAGTTTTGGACACACTCCGTTTTTCTGGGGTCTGGTAGGGCTCCCTTTTCAGAGCATACATGACCCAGGTAGACTACTTCCTTTTTCAAAAATTGGCATTTCTCCGGTTGCAATTTGAGGTTGTTTTCCCTCAACCGGTCGAATATGCGTCGTAGTTTGGAATTATGGTCCTCAAGGTTCTTACCATAGATGACTATGTCATCTAGGTAGACGAAGCATTCGAGGCCTTGTAGACCAGTAAGGACATAATTCATTAGTCGCTGAAACGTAGCCGGGGCACCTTTTAACCCGAACGGCATACGTTTGAACTCATAATGGCCATAGTTCGTGCTAAAGGCCGTCTTGGGGCGATCCTGTGATTCCACTAGTACCTGGTGGTAACCACTGGCCAAGTCGAGGGTAGAGAAGTATCTCGAGTGACCGAGCTGGTCTAGGATGTCCTCGATTCTTGGTAAGGGATACGCATCACCTATTGTCTTTTCATTAATTTTGCGGAAATCCACAACTACGCGCCATTTTTTCTCACCGTCGGGGCCCGGTTTTTTCGGTACCACTAGGAGGGGTGAGTTCCAAGGACTTTTGCTGGGTTGAACAATATCGTTGTCCAACATCTCTTTCAATTGGTCATTTATGACTTGCCTTTGCGTTTCGGGCAATCTATACATTTTTTGGTTAACAAATTGGTCGTAGACCATGGGGATCTCATGTCGTAGAGCTTCCGTGTAGGTTAGCTTGTCCCCTTTTAAATGGAATATGTCGGCATATTCGTAACAAAGATCCCGTATGGACCGCTTCTCGTCGGCCGTTAGAGGGTGGTCGAGGCTGAGTTCCTCGTCTAGCTGTTTGAAGCGCGCTTCACGCTCAAGGTCCGGATCCTCTTGGTCCGGGAATATGTATCGTAGATGACGGATGGAATCGATTTCCTTTTCATTCGTTCCCAACTTCACTTTTGCCCTTTTTCCCTGGGGTATACCTTGCGGGATTGCACCATTATTGGGTATACTTTGGAGTCTTGCGTTAGATGACGATGGGGTACTGGCGTTCCTGAGACCGTCTGGTTCAGAGCCTGTAAGATACTCACATACGTCATTAGCATTCGTTGGAGACTTAGGGTTGTTGTTAGAGGCTAGGTGAATAGTCGTGTAGTCTTTGATTGGGGCGAGCGTAAGGGATAGGCTCGTCAGGACTACTGGTTGGGTGTTAACGTTGATGAGACCAACATACACTGTTTTTGTTCCAGCTGGTAAGAGGGAATTGGCGAGGAATACTCCTTCGCTCGGCTCGTAAGATTCACAGAGCATTTCCTCCTCTAACCTTAGGGGAATGGGGACCACCATTTGAGACCGGCTTGGTAGGCGAATGGATTTCTCCAATGCCACGTTATATTTGCCTGAATTGGTCTCATAGTCGTTGGAGTTGTTTTCCAACCTTGAACCATCTAGAGATAGGCAGCTGGTATTCCTCTCTGAGGCTACCTGGGAGACACCACCGGGGTTTATCTCGGCTACTACGAGTTGAGATTCCCTGGTTTGGGCTTGCTCCTGCTGCTCCCTAGGGTTTGACTTGGCGGAACCATTGCGTAATGGAATTGCAATTTCTACTGGGTTGATTTCCGTGCGAGGAAATCGCAGTGTTTGGTTTGGACCTTCGACGTTACAGTTTTTGGAAAGAAAGTCGTTTCCTAACAGACCATCGTTAGGGATTTCTTGTGTATTTTGCACAATTTGGAAGGTGCATGGGAGGGGGGTGTTTAGAATGATGTTCCCCTGACAGCTCCCTAATGTTTGTCCTTTGCCGTATGGCGTTTCTAGTGTACATCTTTTAGTGGGATCTGGTAAGTTGGGATCCTTTAGTTTTTTATGTTTTAATATACTGACCTCAGCGCCGGTGTCCACTGCTAGGTCGGCTTTGCCGTTAAGGCTTATGTCTAGAGGAAGAGTGACGAGTGGAACACTTGGTTCGGGCGCATGAGGCCCCCCTTTAGTAATATTTTGAGGGCTTATTGTCGGGCCGGGGTTTCTTGGTCCGACTGCGGGGAGTTTCCCGCTTGTTGTGATTCCCAGCGCTGTCTTTGATGACAATCGTCTACTTGGTGACCACGTCTGTGGCAGAAATCACATCTATATCTAATATTAAACACTGACCTTGTGTTATTGGTTGCCTGTTGACGGCCATTAGGTTGGTTGGATCCATTATTCATGGGTCGGTTGTTTGGTTGTCTATTATTGTTCTGGTTAGGGGGTTGTTGGTCGGAATAGCGATAATTACCCATAGGTTGTGACCGCGGGTCTGGGTAACGGTTGTTACCTTGGTACTGAGACCGCTGGTTGGGGTAACGATTATTATTATTATTATTATATGAAGGCCCCTGGTTTTGGTAGCGATTATTATTATTATTATTAAATGACGGCCCCTGGTTCTGGTAACGATTGTTATTATATGAGGACCTTGTGGGTTCTATTGGTCGGGGGCAGTCCCTCGCGTCGTGCGAGTTGGACCGGCAGATTATGCAGAAGGGCGTGTTTTTACGTTTTAAACAGTCTGCATAAGTATGCCCTCTGTTTCTGCAGTAGCTACAAGTGATGTTTAAGGGTTTATTTTCATTATTTGGAACGGGGCTTAAAGTTGTTACTTGGTTGGCGCTTTGTAGTGGCGCCGGCGGTATTGTTTGTATTGTGTTTGTTTGGTTTGTGGGTGGGGCGTATGTTGTGTACATTACCTGTGGGCTTATCGGGCTTTGAAGTGTTGTTTGCGGCATGGTCGGTGTTGGCGGGGCGGTATACTGAGCGTTTGTACTGGGCGTATGTGTTGGGGTCATTTGGTAAATGTTTTCCGACTTAGGGATAGGGACTGTTTGTCCATAAGGGTTGTATGCCGGTTGAGGCACTGTCATTTGATAGGAGGCATAAATAGAATTTTGTTGTAGCTTCTCCATATCTAGTGCCTTTTGGGTTAGGCTGTCAAGTGTATCCTCTCCCAGAGTTAGTAGGTACTGGCAGAGGTGGGGGTTAGTAACCCCACTCCGCAGGGCATTTTTTGCGAAATCTTGCAGTTGGGCCTTTACGGCCGGTGCTGCCATCGCACCATATTTAGTGGTGGCCGCCTCTTCGCATAGCGACAACTGCTGTTTGATTCTAGTGGTATAGGCCGTGAGCGGCTCTAAGGGGAACTGGCGTAATTGAATTAATTTATTGACCAGTTCTTGATACGTTTCCCTGGGAAGATAAGTCCTGTTTAGGAGGTTTTCTGCCTCCTCAAAAGTGGCAGGTTGGGAGGAGGCAATTAATTGGTAGGCCTCTCCCCGAAGCCTAGTTGGGTAAATTTGAATGAAGGCGGCCTTTTCTTGTTCTGTCAGGCACTGTAGTACCCGACGGCAACAGCCTAGGAACATTTGTAGTTCAGTTGCCATCGTTGGGTTTTGGCCGCCAGAGAATAAAGGGACTAGTTGGGCCGTTAATTTGGCGACTTTAATATATTCGTCGGCCATGGCTGTAGGAAATTCTTTTTGTAGTAAAGATTTGACAAGACGACTGTCTTGAAAGGTCGCCTCCTCTTCCTCTAGGAGGGACAAGGATCGGGTTGAGAGATCGACCCAATCCGCGAGTAGATCTATGGGCGCGTAATCGGGCTCAGGCGGTTCTGTGTTATCTTCACTTTCACAATGGTCCCTATCCTCTATGCTAACCTTATCTACTACCTCAAGGGGGCGTGGGAGACTATTTTTGAAATTGAGGAGGTCCTGTTTAAATTTTAGGGCCTCCTCTTTGAATGCTTCGACTTTAGCCTTTCTTTCTAGGCTGGCCCTTTGGATTTGTTTATCCACGGCCTCAAAATGTACTATATTAAATTTTCCTGTCTCCTGCGCCCGCTTAAGTATGTATTCTAATCTTGAAGTTAAACCTACTTGTTTCTCTCCTTCTCCTAGGATTGTCCCACTTCGGAGACGTCTGGGGGATGTTTGGGGTGTTTCTGATGGTGTTGATTGATGTGCAGATAGTGGTGTTGAAGTCCCTCGCTGAGTGACCTGGCAGGATGCTGGGGTGTCGGTGGCTCCTGATGAAGTAGAGGGGCCTGGTGTGGTTAAGTCCCTGGCTGGTGTTTGGTGGTCCCCCGGTGGGGGAGTCTTGGTGTTGTTGTTTTCCCCTTGTTGGCCCTCTGACATAGGGCGTCTCCTGGGCAGGGATGAAGCCCACTAAAAGTCCCGCGATGTAGAAACTTTAGGGGGGTGAGCGCGTGCTCGCCTGGAGCAGAGGCACCGTGGTTGTACACCCCCGAGCGAGGATTCGTGGAGGATCTGGGATATTTTATGCGCTGTAGTGGCAGACGCTAACACTGCCCCCAAGTCAGGCTCAGCCTTGGGTTGGAGGTCAAGGAGCCTAGACCAGCAGTACTAACGTTTTTACTATTTGCGCACCCAGATCCTACCGGCTGCGCCAATTGTTATGTTTTATTTTTATATATATATTTATAATGCCGTCTTATTTCTTTTTTATTTATTTATATTTTATTCTTCCTTAAAAGTCTCTTTATTAAATTTAAAGTTGTTTACCCCCCCTTTTTTTTTGCGCCACTCGTTTAATATTTAATAATAATTGTTATATAATAATACCTTATCCTCGTTTTGGGATAAATAAATTTTCAATAATATTTTCTTTTCGTTTCACAAATGAATTTTCCACTATATTTTCTACAATATTATCTTTAGGTTCACAAATAAACTTTCAAAAATATTTTCTTTTAGGTTCACAAATAAATTTTCAAATAGTACTTTCTTTTGGTTTCACAAATAAATTTTCAAATAATACTTTCTTTTGGTTTCACAAATAAATTTTCAACTATATTTTCTACAATATTTCCTTTAGGTTCACAAATAAACTTTCAAAAATATTTTCTTTTAGTTTCACAAATAAATTTTCAAATAATACTTTCTTTTAGTTTCACAAATAAATTTTCAAATAATACTTTCTTTTGGTTTCACAAATAAATTTTCAACTATATTTTCTACAATATTTCCTTTAGGTTCACAAATAAACTTTCAAAAATATTTTCTTTTAGGTTCACAAATAAATTTTCAAATAGTACTTTCTTTTGGTTTCACAAATAAATTTTCAAATAATACTTTCTTTTGGTTTCACAAATAAATTTTCAACTATATTTTCTACAATATTTCCTTTAGGTTCACAAATAAACTTTCAAAGATATTTTCTTTTAGGTTCACAAATAAATTTTCAAATAGTACTTTCTTTTAGTTTCACAAATAAATTTTCAAATAATACTTTCTTTTGGTTTCACAAATAAATTTTCAACTATATTTTCTACAATATTTCCTTTAGGTTCACAAATAAACTTTCAAAAATATTTTCTTTTAGTTTCACAAATAAATTTTCAAATAGTACTTTCTTTTGGTTTCACAAATAAATTTTCAAATAGTACTTTCTTTTGGTTTCACAAATAAATTTTCAAATAATACTTTCTTTAGGTTTCACAAATAAATTTTCAACTATATTTTCTACAATATTTCCTTTAGGTTCACAAATAAACTTTCAAAGATATTTTCTTTTAGGTTCACAAATAAATTTTCAAATAGTACTTTCTTTTAGTTTCACAAATAAATTTTCAAATAATACTTTCTTTTGGTTTCACAAATAAATTTTCAACCGCCGCCGAGCCGTGTTTTTTGGTTTGCGAAGCCGAAGACAGTTAGAACAACACTCAACTAACTCAAATTTTCACCCGCCGGTGGTGGCATGGAAAATTGTCCACCGGCTGGGAAAAACTCGCCCTTGAATTCGTTCCCACCTGCGCAACTTGCTTATCGCGCGCTTCTCACGCGGCGCATTGCAAGTTGCACTTAATTATTGTTGGGTGGGTCAAATTACTTTCAAGAAAGTCAAAGTCAAGATCACTGTTTGCCAGAAAAGCTTGGGAAGGGTGCAAAGGTAATTGCGCACCTTGCAAATCTCACAAAATGCGCGCGGATCAGGTTACGTCTGGAAATGTTACATTTGTTGAAGTGGAATTTTGTACGTTGAAGATTTGTCCGTTAAGGAATTTTGTACATTTGAAAATGGAAATTAGATAATTATTTTCCGTTTAGGATTTGTTGTTCGCAGGGAGCTCATATTGCATCAAACTCATTAACTGCGAATTTGATGTAAAAGGCTCCCTGTATGAAAGTATATGGGAATTTGTCTAAGGGCTCCGTTTTTCACCGAGAGAGACCCTTACAAATTCTGTATGTAACATATGTAACTGCACCTGGCTTCCTAATGCGGCTCTATTTTTCTAAAATAAAAAGGATTAACGTGCCCTAAGGTGATATGGTGAACGAAGAAGGAAAAGAAAACATGAAAAATAAACCAGGGAGATTTATCTTATGTTGTGAAGAATTGAACATCCCAAACGAAGAAATTTTCGAAAAAACATGTAAAGACGTTTTTGGTGAAGTTTTTTACGCTCTACAAGTTGTTCACATTATATCGAAATTATCAACCAGTTCCACGTTATTGGTGGAATATCAATTTTCCAAGTTTTCCCGAGAATTTTTACCGTAGTATCTCAAATAAATAAAGTAAAAATTTACAATGTATTCAACATGTTTTAGGTATATGGCGAGGTTTTGACTATAACATCAAAAGAATATTAGTAACAAATAAGAATTCAATTGCTAAGACTGGTTGTGGATTGTATGAAGTTTTTCCTATAACGCTAGTAGAGGAAAATGTTATATCAACATTATGTTTAGAAGTGACCCAATGCGAGATCATATGGACTTGGCTCTGGCAGCAGTAATGCAAAATGGTCTTCCTCGATAAATAGACCTTTACAAGAAATTGTCTCAAGATTGAATGAATTCATTAGCTTATTAACAGATTCAAATTCTAAGGGTGGGAACAAAATTATTCCATCTAAGCCTACGGATGGGATGAAATGACGACGACCTCCACGTATGCGTGACGGCTCCATCTCACTGGTTCATCCTGGGCAATGCGTTCTCGACCGAACGTAGCCGACAGTCGTCTTCCCTACCTTACGTTCCTCTCCTTGTTATCAATCCCTGCTACCCATCCCCAACCCACAATCCTCTGGGTCGGATCAAGGTGTAATGCGAACCGTGCCGATGATCAGCTAGGCTGGGGACCCAGATTAAAAAAAATAGCTCAGTCGTTTACGGTGTGCTCCGGATACCTGGCGACCTCCGGTTCTAACTAGCCTTACCCGAGTACTGCGGATCTCTGCCCGTGTGGACCTCGTTTCTCCGCTACTCGTGGGAGTAATTATGGAAAAATCCAAGAAAACAACAAAACCGGGGACCGCTTCCCTTAAACAAAAACCGAAAGGGACCACAAATCCCGTTAATAACAAGGCAACGACACCCGCGAGCCAACCCAAACCTAGCGAAAGTGGAGTCACAAGCTCCACCCCTTTAAAAAAGGCCCCAGAAGCGACCACTAGCAAACCTGCTCCTCCTTGCGACAACGTCGCTGCCCAGCGTACACCTGCGGGCACGGCCGCTGCGGGGGGATCAGGGGGGCGAATGGTCTGCGGAAGGGCCAAAGACCTAAAAAGACCAGACCCGGCAAAATCAGGTCCTAAACAAATCCGCAAAAGCCCGCAACATCCTTCGTCGCTTGGCCACCAACCCGATCAGGGAAGACCAAGTGTCGAAGGAGGACTTCACCAAAGTCCTAGATGACATCGCTTGGGCTAGACAAGTCATACCAGACTATACATTGGAGTCTAGAAGTGCACCAGCCTCTAAATGCCAACGATCTGTGGAGGAACCAAGTACCCACAGTCCAATTCCGAAAAGGTCCAAGACGCATGGCACCAAAGCGATATCCTTCGCAGAAATAGCGAAGGATCGCAAAATAATCGGCGTCCTGGACGAAAGTGACGAGAATGGCAAGATCCCCAAACACCAATGGCGGTGGGTTCAAGTTGCCCTCGCCAAGGTGTCTATGGAGGTCCTGAAAGACAACCCTGGACCTCCCCCTTATGCTTTGATGCCGGTTGGTATCAAGGCAATATAAAACTTACGGCCTGCGATAATACTAGATCTGCAGATCTTTATAAAGCTGCGGTAGCTAGAGTTGGGGAAGTTTACCCAGGCGCCCGACTCAAGGCAGTCAATGCCGCGGACATACCATCTCGTCCGAGAGTCAGAGCATGGTTTCCAGTGGCTCCATCGGAGCCTGAGGAAATCATCGCTATGCTGAAGGCCTTCAACCCTCACATCTACACCGATAACTGGAAAGTTATCAAAACGGAGCAGACTAACAGAGCCACAATGCATGTAATTCTGCTCCTAAATGAAAAATGCCTGAACCAGCTGGCAAAAGAAAATTACGCCGTGAACTACGGCTTCCAACAGATCACACTCAAGGTCTACAAAACCGACATAGAAGCCGTAGTTAACCAAGCGGCCTGCACCAAGAACACTGGCGAGGAACCAGAAAACGTAGAAACCGATGGCGAAGGTGCAGCTCAGAGCGATGGCGATGCATCGACAGACTCCGAGCTGGGCAGAGCCGTCGGTAACCTCTTCACGGAGCGACAACTCCTTAGTTCGGACTTCGACGAAGACAACTCCAGCGACGATGAAGCGGATGTGACTGTCGTCGAAACTAAAGACCCTGAAAATGGTGCAAGTGATACAGATAAACCTGCACCATTGTAAAGCAGCATCCGCTTCGCTTCTGCTTCATCTGGCATCAGGCGAAGTCGATGTTGCTCTAGTCCAAGAGCCATGGATCTCTGGTGACAGGATCTGTGGCTTAAGGACACCTAAATTTAATCTCTTTTATACCAAAGGAAAGGGAAAACCCAGAACATGTATTCTGGTCAAAAATAACATAAGCACCTTTCTTGTCCCTCAATTTAGCAACGGAGACCTTACTGTGGTCGACCTAGAGTTGAAACAGAAGAAAATCAGGATGGTCTCTTTCTATCTAGCCCACAATGATGAGGGCCCTTTACCCCCTATGGCCTTTCAAGACCTGGTAAGATTCACCCATCCTACCACGGTTCTGGTTATGGGGGGAGATGCAAATGCTCACCATACACAATGGGGCAGCACAGACACCAATGATCGAGGTGAAGTTATTTTTAACTACCTACTGAACACCAACCTTGCTATTTGTAACAAAGGTAATGACCCCACCTTTATTACCAAGAACAGAGAGGAAGTTCTGGACATCATCATTGTCTCGGACTGCCACTCCGACCGAATAGTGGTCTGGAAGGTTTTGAAGGAACACTCCTTTTCAGATCATAGATTTATAGAGTTCCAACTGCAGGACTCGAGCAAAGTCACCCCTTCCAAAATAAAAACCCTCCAAAGGACAAATTGGGGTTACTATACTAGGCTTATCGCAAAAAACCTTGCCCCAAGCCTCCCTTTGTTCCCAAAAACCGGGAACAACTCGACAGCATTGTGGACATTTTCACGAAACAATGCACTTACGCCATTAATAAAGCTTGTCCGAACAGGTCACATAAAGAGGCCTCCAAACCCCCATGGTGGTCTCGCGAACTTGAGACACTCCGAAAAGAGTGCAGAAAGGAATTTAATTCAGCGAGACGCAGCAACAGCGAAACCGCCTGGGGCTGCTATAAGTCAAAGCTGAACAGATACAAAACGGCAATAAGGAAGGCCAAACGTACCTCCTGGGCTACCTTTTGCAGTATTATTGAGCCCACATCGGAGACCTCAAGGCTTCGTAAAATATTAACTAAAGCGCAACAATGACTCAAGCAGGGAATCCCTGAAACTACCTATGGACACCCACTTCCCGAGTAGTACTACAGTTGATACAACTATCACGATCAACTCTTCAGCCTCACAACAGCTGATCAGATCTATCATAAGTAGAGCAAAAATAAAATGGGCTGTAAACACCTTCCAGCCCTACAAATCACCAGGCCCTGACGGCATAGTGCCGGCACAACTGCAGCACACTCTTAGTTATATTATGCCCTGGTTGCAAACCACGTTTACCGGGTGCCTCCAAAATAACTGCATTCCCTCTAGTTGGAAAGAGGTTAAAGTAGTTTTTATACCCAAGGCAGGAAAAGCCTCCCACGTAACACCCAAAGACTTCAGGCCAATCAGCCTATCATTCTTTCTATTAAAGACTCTGGAGAGGCTTATCGAAATTCATCTGAGGCAGACCATATTGACCTCGGAACTCTCTGGCGCACAACACGCCTATACAAAGGGAAAATCTACTGATACTGCTCTTCACTCACTGGTCTCAACCATTGAAAAATCCCTCGAGGTTAAGGAATATACATTAGTAACATTTCTTGACATTCAAGGAGCATTTAACAATGTTTTGCCGAATGCCATTACCCTGGCCTTGACAGAACATGGGAACTATGAACCAGCTGTTGCGACGCATGCAGGCAGAGGGACATGACGTCCTGGCGTACGCAGATGATGTTGTTATCATCAAAAAAGGAAAATTTCCTCAAGTCCTCTGTGATCTCATGGAGGCAGCGCTACAAACCCTCTCAAGCTGGACTGCTACCCGCGGACTCAGCGTTAGCCCAGTAAAAACGGAGCTGGTCCTCTTCACAAGGATGTATAAGACCTCTCCGTTAACACCCCCCGGCTTAACAATGTTAGGCTCAAAATTAACAACAGTGCCAAATATCTGCATGAAAACACAGAAGAGCGCATTAAGAAAGCAAACATCGCGCTTTTCGCCTGCAAAAAATCCATTGGTAAGAAATGGGGCTTCTCCCCATACATTGTGCGATGGATCTACACAGCGATCGTCCGCCCAATTCTCCTTTACGGGGTTTTAGTGTAGTGGCCAACTCTGAGTAAATCCACCGTGTTAAACAAATTACAGAGAGTACAAAGATGTGCGGAGTTATGCATAACGGGAGCACTTCGCTCCACTCCTACAGAGGCTTTAAATGTTATGTTATACCTCCCTCCTTTAAATCTCGTGGCAAGGGAAAGCGTAACCATCGCAGCCCTTAGAATAAAAGAATCCGGTTTCTGGACTGGAATCAGGGGAGGGCACACGAAGGTACTGAACTCAGTTACTATCCCCACAAAAACCGACTTCTGCATTCCCGAAATTACCTCACGATGAACTACGGAGTCCACATCCCTTCACGTCGTGAATGGATAAATAGACCACATAGGTTTCAGGATGCCATAAACGTTTTTACTGATGGCTCTAAGCTCGAGGGTCGAGTGGGAGGAGGGGTATTTTCCGCAGAACTTGGGATTGAAATCTCCTTCCGACTTCCCGATCACTGCAGTGTATATCAAGCGGAGATTCTAGCCATACAAGAAGCTGTTCTGCAAATTAACCAGCAAGGCGATGGGAACCGGACTGTCTACATCTTCTCAGATAGTCAGGCAGCTCTGAAAGCCCTGCGCTCCTGCACAAACAGCTCTAGAACTACCTCTGAATGTCGCATATCTCTTAACGAGATGGCTCAGCAGTTCAGGACCCTCCTCGTTTGGGTGCCCGGTCACCGAAATATAGAGGGAAATTGAAAGCTGACGAACTGGCTAGGAGAGGCACGACCGCTACTCTCCTTCCAGAAAAGGAAAGAGTTGGTATGCCTTAGGCCTCCTTTAAACTCCGATGCAAGCAACATACAATCACACAAACGAAAAAGCCTTGGAGGGATCTTAATAAATGTACTTTAGCCAAATTAACCTGGCCCTCCTATGATCTCAGGCGAACTACCTTATTACTGAGCCTTGGGAGACAAGAACTCTCAGTTATAGTGGGAGTCTTAACCGGACACTGTCTGATAGGGACGCATGCGACCCGTTTAGGTCTTGAGACCCACGATTTCTGCAGAAGCTGTAAGAACCTTGACGAGGCGGAAAGTGTGCTACACCTCCTCTGTCACTGCCCGGCCCTAAGCAGGATAAGGCTAACCACATTTGGTGAACCCTTTCGAAGCAACCTTGCGGAAATTTCGAAGTTTGGGATCCCGCAACTTAGAAGATTCATTACTTCCTCGAGATGGTTTAACGAAGAAACGACATTTTAACATCAAGTTTAAAGTGGAATCACTATGGCATCATAATGGGCCTATCCTTCTGGCCTAAGTGTGTGGGCTTGAACCAAAAGCTCAGCTATCTAACCTAACCTAAGCCTACGGATCAAGCAGCTACTTCCAAAGTATGTAACGCTTCAATTAGCATCACTTCACATCACCTTTTTATCTCCTGAAGCACACATTATTCCTGAAAAAGAACTGCAAAAAAAGAAATAAATTCACACAAAACTTCTTGCAGTTCTGAACAAGCAAAATGCAATAGAAAAAGATAAACTACGTGAAAGTCGAAAAATAAAAAATAAAACTGCTCCAGGAAGAGAAAACCAGAAAGTAAATTCAGAGTTAAGATTTTCAAATGTTATTATGAATTCGTTTAATTAATTAATTAATTGAATTTTAATATAATGTGTAACTCTTCTCGCTTATGTACAATGTCAACAGCAACAGTATTATTATAGCGGTTTCATGAGATTTTGCATACTTTTTGAGGTCAGTTATTTTGTGAAAACGACATGAACCCAAATACGTGAACCCAAATTCAACGTCGTTTAAACTAATGTCGTTTTCATAAAGCGTCGATGTCGACGTCGAGTGTCGAATTGTGTGAACTGGCCCCTGTTCGCGTGCGGAACGATTTTTTTGTTTTAAGTACTCTTCAAAAATTGCTCGTGTGCCAAAAATCATTTCTATTGGTTTTAATGTCAGGTTTTAGTAAAATTTTTACTACAGCGTCTGGACTATTATTTTAAAGAAAAATCATAATGATCAATGTTAGAGTAGTTTTAAAAAAATTTCAAGATTTTACGTTTCCTTAAGTGGGCCTCCACTCTAAGTAGCCCCAGAGCCTTCAAGCAATAAAAGACGGCCCTGCTTGTCTTTACCACCGTCAACTGATGTCCACTTCGATCAATCGGGATATCGAATCGATTCTTCATTGGGGCGAAATGAACCGCGTTGACTTCAATGCCCCGAAAACGAAGTACTGCCTGATCTCCAACAAAAATTGTACCGACCTTCCTTCCTCCTATCTCAGTGGATAAAGAGAGTCTAACGGCTGACTCAACTCTGAACATCCTAGGGGTAACTTTAACGGAGCATTTGCAATGGAATGATCACATATTCCAAATCGCCAAACAAACCTCCCAATGTCTTGGATTTCTCAAGAAATGCAAGTTCCTCCTCCAGCCAGCCGCTTTGACTACAATCTACAAATCCTACATTCGGCCGCGCCTTGAATAAAACTCGTATATCTGGGCAGGCGCCCCAAAAACCACATTGGCTTATCTCGACAAGGTGCAAAATCGCGCGGAGCATTTGCAATGGAATGATCACATATTCCAAATCGCCAAACAAACCTCCCAATGTCTTGGATTTCTCAAGAGATGCAAGTTCCTCCTCCAGCCTACATTCGGCCTCGCCTCGAATACAACTCGTGCCGCGCCTCCATAGACACCTTAAGCCACCGTATGAATGTAGCAGCCCCCTCCATACTTTATCGCTATTACCATGGCGACTGTTCCACTGAAATTCAGAACCTCCTGCCTGCACGGCAATACTTTTCCCGCAACACAAGACTAGTTCGCTCGGCTCACCCCCATACGCTACAGCCCATCCGTTCACGCACAATACGGTATAGAAATTCGTTTATGAATAGAACAACTCGACTGTTGAATAACCTCCCGCAATCAGTATTTCCGAACTCGACTAGTTCTATATGTGACTGAGCGAGGTTTTTCGCTCTATTCCAAGGGAAGAAATCATTGTATTAATGGGTGACTTAAACTCACAGATCGGCCGTGACAGCATCCGCCGTGAACAAACAATTGGAAATCAAGGCCTAAGCCAACTTACCAATAACAATGGTGAGCTTTTCTTTGACTTTTGTAGTTCTGATCAACTCATGGTAGGTGGAACTTACTTTAGTCACAAGAAGATACACAAAGAGGCCTGGTATCGCCCGATGGTAGAACGAGAAATCAGATAGATCACGTGGCCGCCAGCCGCAGATGGAGAACTATTCTTGAAGATGTCAGGAGTTTCAGGGCGGGCGCGGATTCAAGGGGGGATCACGGGGTCATGACCCCCCCCCCCCAAAAGCTCGAACTATGCAATAATAGTTGAAATGGGAGAAACCAAAAGCTGCTAATACGCTTCTGCTACTTGTCGAACAACTTGAATGTCTCAACTGATCAACGTCTCGGTCCAACTTGTCTGGAGAAAGCATTTCATTAAATTCGGTAACAATGTTGTCCAATAAAGGAATGAAGATTCTTCTTCTGGAGTTTGATTTTTTGGCGATAAACAACCCGTGCTTCTTTGAATTCCTCATCCAATTGTGCAGCGAGATGTTGGGCTTCAGTAATTAGCCGTCGAAAAGCAGAATCTTCATCTCATCTTTTGGTCAGCAAGGGTATCTTTGATCATATCCATTGCTTTTTTTAAATCTAATGAAGACGTTTGGAGTATTCGGCTCAATGGTAAAGTTGTACCGGATACGTACGAAAAGTAAAAGTATGTTATGTTATTAATGACAATGATAACAAATCAAATAGTACGAATATTATACACGCCTAGAACGTCATTTAGCCAAGCAGATGAAATCGGAAACTCTAGGCTGAAAAGTACAAGACGAAGATTTGCCGCAGCAGATGCAGTTTTCGCGTCCTCACACACCGAAATCTCATTAAGTGCGTCACACTTTTTTATTAATTGTTCACCCTCAAACTGCATGTGCCCAACGTGATTTTCTATCCAACTGGTAAAGTTGGTTTCTACCAGTCTAGCAAAGTCCTTAAGTGATTTGCCACCAAGAGCTAGAGCTGCTGTTCGACATTCACTCTATACGAAAAATAGATTGTCGACAGTACAAAGGGAGTAAGCCTCTAGTCTGTCACATAAAAAAAAAAAGATGTTTTTTAAAAACGTTTGCAAAACCGTTAGCCAAAGCCAAAACTGCTCTCATTGTTCCTGAAGCATTGCGACAATTGGAAACCTTGGAAGATTTTAATAAAGAATTGTTAACAAATGATTACTGCTGATATGTGTGATCGTTAAATAAAAAGACCGGCTTCGACTATTACATTTTATTATTAGTTAACCGTATCGTCTCTACAAGTTCTTGAGCGCTACTGACTAAATGTGAGAGGGAGTCGTGCACTCAGCTTCTATACAACAACTGCAAGAACAACGTCTTGCATGAATGGCTACTTTCGTCAAGTCCTGACATACCCCTTTCAAATCAGACGCCATTAGCGAGCAACTATCTGTTCTAATTCCAACCAAATATTTTAGGTTCAAGTCGAATTTCTCACACAGATCGATGACGATATCCTCGGAACGAATTGCTTGGTATGCATCGCAAAATGTGATGAAATTCTCTGATTGCTCTGTTGCAGTAGTAGTAGTAGGATAAGCTAAGGTGTTTTGTATAAGAATTGTCGTTCGTCTCATCAAATACAACTGCGCAAAACTTTGCCGCTCTAACTCCTTTCAGAATAGCTTACTGAATTTCGTCTTTGCAGGCGCCCATAAGTTGATTTTGGGTGGTTTTGTAGCGGTCGCTACGCATTAATTTTGTTGTTATCTTATTGCGAGTTTAATTTTCTAATTTAAATACGTGTACTTACAATTTTGGAGTACAGTGTGCGTTACGTCATTTTCACTACTACTTTGGAAATACACTCTAGGGAAATCACAATCACGTACGCTTACACTGTACAAGTATTAAATGTATTCAAACATAGATACACTGATTCATTGACATGAAAAATAAAAAATAGAAATGTATTAGTTTTACGTTAATAGTCTAACTGAATAGTCTTATTATATTGTGTTCATTGTCAGTATACCTTAATTGTCGTAGTATAAGTTTTCATTGATGAAATAAAAAAAACTTTCGGTTATATAATTTAACCGCCGTTTTAAAATAAAGTCGTTAAATTTAAAACTTAAATAAATGTTTAAAAAAATAAGAGAATCCGGGAAAATCGTAATAAAAGAATAAATTAAATAAAATTATAATTTATTTATCCTACTACAAATTTTTATGAAGTTGAGAGGAATTTCGTTATACTCTAAAAGCGCATTCAGGAGTCGCTCCTCCCACTTCATCTGGTGACCCCGAAACGAAGAAAGAAGTTTTTCCTACAATTTTAAAAAAGAAGATTGAGGTATTACAAAAAAGAAGAGGATTTTAATTCAAAAATAAAATAGAAAATTCATAAGAAGAAAGAAGAAAGAATAAAAGAACAATTTTAAGAAGAAGGTTTTTTTAAAAAAAAAGAAGAAAGAACACACGTAAGAGAGGAGAAGAAAGAAGATTCAATAAAACTTTTAAGGGAAGTTAAGTTCATTTTAAATTAATAATTTTCACCATTTTTAATTTCTTTTAAAAAAAAAAAACAAAACACAAAAATTTTCTTTTTAAAATACAAAACTTTTCCTGGTAGTAGTGAATTTCTGATTTAATTTCTCTTCTTTAATTGATTTATATGATCTTTTCTTTTAAAAGTTGAAATTTTCCTTATTTAACGGACGGTTTTAAAGTTTGAGTCCTCCGTCAACGCTATCGTCCGCGAAATTAATTTATAAGAAGTTCCGCGAATTTTAAGTGAATCGAAACTCTTTTCTTTGATTTTAAAAGAATTTCGTGTTACGTTAGTGCCTATATAGTGTGAAAATAATGAGTGTGCAAAATTCGGGGGATACTTTTGCAAATAGTGAAATCAACGCTTCTGCCGTTAAACTACCCTCCTTTTGGTCACCGTGTCCAGAAGCATGGTTTGTTTTGGCGGAAAGCCAATTTCATTCTAAGGGAGTTAGGCTGGATGATACGAAATATGAGCATGTCATCCAGGCGCTTCCCTTAGAAATAATTATGAATGTTTTGGATTTCATTCAAAACCCACCTCAGGGAGGCAAGTACGAGGCCTTTAAATCGACCTTGATTCAACGCTTCACGGAATCTGAAGAGAATAAGTTGGAGCAACTCTTATCCAACTCGGAGATGGGAGACAGGAAACCGTCAGACTTCTACAGATCAATGGACATTTTGGCTGGAACATCAACACATTTAGGGAGAGAATTAATCAAGAAGTTATGGATGCGGAAACTGCCTTCGGATATAAATATTGCTCTAATGGCATCTGGAAAGCAGAATATTCAAGATTTGATTTTGTTAGCAGACAAGATTTTCGAAGCATCTAAATTTAAATTCATTTCGGCAATCGGTAACAATTCGGCAAATCCTTTCCTGAACAAAGAAGATTTCAGCATAAATAGCCTTGATGTTAAAAAGAAAATAACCTTACTGGAGAATAAAATTGAAGATTTAGCAAATTTAATCAAGAGACTTACTATTAATAATAAAAATAATAATTTTCAACACGGATTTAGATCAAGAAGTAGAAGTCGTTCAAATAGCAGACATAAAGAAAATAATAAGCCTTTTTGCTGGTTTCACTTTAAATTTGGAGATAATGCCAAAAGATGTGTTAAACCATGTAGTTATAAGAATTCAAAAAACTAAGTATCCCTTCAGCGTGTTGTAAAAATGTTACTCCAAGAAAGTCATGTAGACTATTTGTTTTTGATAAAGAAAATAAATTTAAATTTCTGATAGATACAGGAGCTGAATTATCTGTTGTTCCTAACGTTTATTTTGGCAAATACAAGAAAGATCCTAATTTTATTCTTTCAGCAGCTAATGGTTCGACGATAAACACATATGGAAATAAACTGTTGAAAATCGATTTCGGATTAAGAAGAGATTTAACATTTCCATTTATAGTAGCTAGTGTTAATAAACCTATAATTGGTGCAGATTTCCTTACGCAATTTAATTTATTGGTTGATCTTAAAAGGAAACGTTTAATCGACGGCGATACTGAGTTGAGTGTTAACGGAATTATGATTAAGGCAGACAGTCCATCACCCAGGCATTGTTCCTTTGACAGTGGATACGGCAAAATACTATCAAAATTTCCCTCACTAACCCAACCACCTCGTTATGACTTACCAGTACTACACAACATAGTACACTCTGTCCAAACAAAAGGTCAGTTACCTTTTTCCAGACCTAGAAGACTTGACAACAATAAATTCAAAATAGCAAAATTGGAATTTGACCATATGATTAAGTTAGGTTTATGTAGACCATCCTCTTCCTCAGCTTCTTCCGCTTTACATATGGTACCGAAAAAGAACTGTTCAGACTGGCGACCTTGTGGTGATTATAGAAGACTTAATGCAATAACAATCCCAGATAGGTACCCAATTCCACACATCCAAAATTTCACGTTGAATTTGAATGGGTGCACGGTATTTTCAAAAATTGATTTGGTTAGAGCATATCACCATATACCTATGGCAGAGGAAGATATTTTCAAGACAGCTATTACTACACCTTTCGGTTTATTCGAATTTACTCGAATGCCCTTCGGTCTTAGGAACGCTGCCCAAACTTTTCAACGTTTTATGGATCAAGTACTAAACGGACTAGAATTTATTTTCGTTTACATTGATGACATTCTTGTAGCAAGCAAGGACGAAGAAGAGCACAAAGCTCATTTGGAAAAAGTTTTTGGAAGACTTGAAAAATTTGGAATCAACATTAATCCAGGGAAATGTCTTTTTGGTGTTCATACATTGGAATTTTTAAGCCACAAAATTACAAAGGACGGAATACTTCCATCAGAAGACAGAGTTAAATTAATTAGAAATTTTCCGTCACCCAAATCGGTAAAAGAGGCACAACAGTTTGTAGGAATGATAAACTACTTCCATAGATTCATTCCTCGACTAGCAGAAATTTTAAGTCCAATTCATAGTCATTTAGCCAAAGAGTTTAAAAAAGGTAAGAAAGTGAAGAATTTAGAGTGGACAAAGGAATGCGAGGACGCTTTTGTCAAAGCTAAGAACGCATTTACTTCAGCAACTCTATTAGTTCATCCCTCTGAGAACGCGATTTTTAGTTTAACAGTTGATGCATCGAACGTGGCTGTAGGAGCAATGCTGGAGCAAACAGGCAAGAATGGGCCTGAACCACTAGCATTTTATTCGAAAAAATTAAGCGCCGCGGAATCGAAATATTCAACCTTCGATAGAGAACTTTTAGCCATATATTTGGCAATTAAACATTTTAGACATTTTCTGGAAGGTCGTGAGTTTACAATTTTCACAGACCACAAGCCGCTAACTTCGGCAATATGGACAAAAGCTGAAAGAAGTCCAAGACAGGCGAGACAGTTGGATTACATTACGCAATTTACGTCGGATATTAGATATATCAAAGGAAAAGCTAACGTAGTAGCGGATACATTATCCCGAGTAGAGACAGGTAGTAAGGATTGTGACGCGATTAAAGAAAAGAAAATAGATTTAGAAATTATTGCAGAAGAACAGAAAGATGATTTAGAATTAAAGTATTTAATGGAAGATTCTGGTAGAAACTCAAGAATAATATTAATAGAAAAAGATGTACCTGCAACAAGTAATAAAATTTGGCTAGAATGTTCAACGGGTAGAGACAGACCGTTCATTCCAAAAACTCTACGAAGAGAAGTTTTTAACATTGTACATAATTTAGCACACCCAGGTATTCGAAGTACAAGAAAGCTGATAACAGGAAAATATTTTTGGCCTAGGATGAGCAGCGAAATTAATTTATGGGCGAAAACATGCATAGAATGCCAGAAAGCCAAGATTTATAGACATACTAAATCCCCAGTCGAAAAATTTAAGGCGCCAACAGGAAGGTTCGAACACATTCATATAGACATAGTTGGACCACTCCAGCCAGCAGAAGGATTCACGTATTTATTAACGATCGTGGACCGTTTCACCAGGTGGCCCGAAGTCTATCCTCTTAAAAATATCACTGCACAGATGATAGTTAGAACATTGTACGAACAGTATTTTCCAAGATTCGGAATTCCATTAACTGTTACCACAGACCAAGGAGGTCAGTTTGAAGGAAAAATGTTTGAGGAATTCTCGAAGCTCTTGGGTACACATAGGATCAGAACAACGGCATATCATCCGCAAGCGAATGGAATGGTAGAGAGGCTTCATAGACAACTTAAAGAATCATTGAGAGCCAAGATGAATAACCCGAACTGGTTACTGCATTTACCAGCTATTTTGCTGGGTATGCGAACTACAATAAAAGAAGACCTAAAGTGTAGTCCAGCAGAGTTAGTATACGGTCAAGCGCTAAGAATCCCAGGAGAGTTCTTCATAAGAGACACAGAGATTGTATCAGACCCAACAGATTTTGTGGCAATGCTAAGAAACCATATGAGAAATATTGTTCCAACGGACTCTCGTGAACAAAAGAAAGATTTCTTTGTGCCAAAGGGATTAAGGGACTGCGAATTTGTTTTCCTGAGGACGGATAGGGTGAGAAGTTCATTGCAAAATCCATATGAAGGACCGTATAGAGTGATCAAAAGGGGAGAAAAAAATTTTTCAATAGATGTTAACGGGAAGGTAGTAAAAGTATCTATTGATAGACTAAAACCGGCACACATAGAAAGAAACGAAGACAGTAATAAGCCGGTAACACGTAGTTCGAAGAAAAGAGTTCGGTTTCGATTGTAAAGTAAGTTTTCAATCATGATTTTAATATTTTTTTTTTATAGACGCTAACGCTGAAGGGGGAGTTATGTAGCGGTCGCTACGCATTAATTTTGTTGTTATCTTATTGCGAGTTTAATTTTCTAATTTAAATACGTGTACTTACAATTTTGGAGTACAGTGTGCGTTACGTCATTTTCACTACTACTTTGGAAATACACTCTAGGGAAATCACAATCACGTACGCTTACACTGTACAAGTATTAAATGTATTCAAACATAGCTACACTGATTCATTGACATGAAAAATAAAAAATAGAAATGTATTAGTTTTACGTTAATAGTCTAACTGAATAGTCTTATTATATTGTGTTCATTGTCAGTATACCTTAATTGTCGTAGTATAAGTTTTCATTGATGAAATAAAAAAAACTTTCGGTTATATAATTTAACCGCCGTTTTAAAATAAAGTCGTTAAATTTAAAACTTAAATAAATGTTTAAAAAAATAAGAGAATCCGGGAAAATCGTAATAAAAGAATAAATTAAATAAAATTATAATTTATTTATCCTACTACAAATTTTTATGAAGTTGAGAGGAATTTCGTTATACTCTAAAAGCGCATTCAGGAGTCGCTCCTCCCACTTCAGTTTTACTGATATACATATGTCGCGATTGAACCTGCGGTTTCCAAATGATGCTGAAGAGTAAGGTCACCAAATTCAACGAAGAGTGCCCTGAAGTTCCTATCATTTGCCACCAGAATATCTACTTTTCCGTCAGTGTCACGATTATAGATAAGTTCATTTTCCGTACATAATAACATCGATCTCGGCTTTCTTTTACTTGCGAGTCCCGTTGTACACACAGATGCTGGGTTATGAAAAGTCTGAAGGAAACTTTTTTCAGCTTCTACCACCCTCTGGTGATATTGGTTCCGTTGGAGAAATGAAAGCGTTCCATTTTGTCCAAGTAAATCGTCGAATGCTTTCAGTGTTTCGCTTTCTTGGTTTACTTTTAATTCAGTGACCCCCCCCCCCCAAACAAAATTCTAGATCCGCGCCTGTGCAAGAATGATGCACATGTGGCCCGAACAACTCTAGGTTAGGTTAGGTTGAAATGGCTGCCCCCACCAGGGAGCCCACTTAGGCACACCATTGGGCCCATTGTGATGCCATTCTGGTATTGGGACATAGTTCAGGCCATTTCAAGCCATTTCGAGCTTTTAATAAAGCGACAGAGTCTAGAGATCCAATACTTTGCAGCTCGCTCAATCCGTCAAGGAAAGGTGAGCCAAGTAGAGTCCCTCTTTTCCTTGCTAGGGCGGGATATGTACAGAGAAGATGGGAGACAGTTTCTTCCTCTTCTTCATTACCACAACTTCTACATAAGTCGTTGTGGGGGAGTCCTAATCTTTCGGCGTGTGGGCCGAAGGGACAGTGACCAGTCAGCACCCTTACCACGTGGCTTATCTCCTTTTTGTTCAACTGAACCAGAGATTTTGAACGCTTTGCGTCCAAAAGTTGGCCACATTGCATGAAGAGTGCGACAAACCGTTGCTGTGGTCCATCTCAGCCCGGCTCGAGCTAAGCTGATTTTTCTCACAGCTAGTTTATAGGTGGCTAAGAACATTCCCATTCAGGTTAAGTGGGGTGTCCTTTCCACTTCGGTTCCCTGTCTAGCAAGCTCATCTGCCCTACAGTTTCCCCTAATCCCACTGTGTCCAGGAACCCAACACAGTGTTATATCAAACTGAGTGGCAGTCTCACACAGAGACCTGCGGCAGTTCAGAAGAGTCGTGGATGTTGTGACGACAGAATTAAGAGCCTTGAGGGCCGCCTGGCTATCCGATAGAATACATATATTCTTATGATATATATTATTTATCTTCAACCATTCGAGAGCCTCCCAGATCGCAGTGACTTCCGCTTGGAAGACGCTGCAGTGGTCGGGTAGACGAAGAGAGGTATTTATATTTAATGACTCGGAAAAGATACCAGAGCCTACATTATTCCCAATTTTTGAGCCATCTGTAAAGATACATAATGACCCAGTTGGGATAACACCATCTGTCCAGTCATCTCTGGCCGGAATGATGGTATTGAAACCTTTCTCCAAGGTCCACGTAGGTGTAGTATAATCTAGGTTGTTCGCAGTGGTGGCGAATTTCCTAAGGATGGATGAATGGCCATATGAGTATGGAGTCCATCCAAGAGAAGCCTTTGTCCTGGCAGCCGTCCAGGCTGCCATTTGTTCGGCGTGTATATCCAAAGGGGTAAGATGCAATAAGACATCCAGTGCAGCTGTAGGGGTGCTTCTCATTGCACCACTGATACACAGCTCAGCTGTTCTTTGGACCCTTTCCAGTATCTTACGATACTTAATCTTCTGTAATGCAGTCCACCATACCGATATGCCATGCATAAGTATAGGTCTGATTACGGCTGTATTACGGCCCAGTTGACTCCGATCGTTTTCTGGCATAGGAAGAGAGCTGTTTTGGCCTTATTTGCTCTTTCTATAAGATTCGGCCTCCACGTTAGTTTCCTATCGAGTATGAGACCTAGAAATTTCGCATCCTCCTTTTATGCAGTGTTTCATTACAAAGTCTTAAAGAACGAAAATTGGGAAGTCTATGCTTCTCTGTAAAGAGCACTACTTCAGTCTTGGTTGGGTTGACGCCTAGACCCTTTGTAGTGGCCCAATGAGAAAGAGTATTCAATGCTTGTTGCATTATATCTCTTATTGTTGAGATGTACTTGCCGGTCACCACCAGCACAATATCATCAGCATAGGCCACCGTGGTGCACCCAGACTCCTTTAGAGTTATCAATACTTCATTGACTGTCATATTCCAAAGGAGCGGCGATAAGACCCCACCTTGTGCTGTGCCTCTTTTGACCCGTCTGACTTCTTCCGAAAGCCCCAGGCTAGACTTTATGACCCTGTACCCTAGCAGCTGATCAATAAAGGACCTGGAGCACCCATCAACATTCAGACGCTGGAGTGCCCTCGTGACCGCAGAGGGTTCAACATTGTTGAAAGCACCTTCAATATCTAAGAAAGCAGCCAACTTGAATTCCTTGAATTCAAGGGATCTTTCAATGACCGCTACCAAAGAGTGGAGAGCAGTGTCTACTGATTTACCTTTCGTGTAGGCATGCTGCGCGGGAGAAAGCAGTTTTTTATCAATGCTTTGCTTAACATGGATCTCCACAAGTCTTTCTAGTATCTTGAGGAGAAAGGATGTGAGACATATAGGTCTCAAGTCTTGTGGATTGTAGTAGGAGATTTTACCCGCTTTCGGAATGAAAGCTACCTTCGCTACTCTCCAGGATGTTGGAATGTAGCTTAGGCTAAGGGAGCTCCTGTAGATGGCTGCGAGCCAATTCAGAATTAGGTCACTGACTTTCTGAATTTCAATGGGATAAATTCCATCTGGTCCCGATGTTTTATAAGGCATGAAACCTTCTATGGACCGCAGGAGTAAATCCCTGTTTATCAATCTGTCAATGGTGCCTAAATTATGTGTGCTAGCTGGGCCCTCAAAACCTGTTTCTGCAGATGCAGCAAGAGATGTTGAGCCATTAAAGTGAGTATCGAGTAGGAGTTTCAATGACTCCTGAATGCTTGTGGTCCATGTACCGTCTGCTTGTTGCAGCATTTCTTGGCACATTGGGCTTTTCGAGAGAACTTTTCTCATTCTTGCGGCATCCGAAAAACCTTCTATTGTCGCACAAAAGGTTTTCCAGGATTCCCTTTTTGAGTTTCGCAGTTCATATTTGAACTCCCTGAGACGACTTTTGTAGTTGTCCCAGTCCGAAGCCAAATTAGACCATTTGGCCTTATTGAAGGCCTTTCTGCTTTCAGACCTTAGTTTGAGAAGTCTGCTGTTCCACCAAGGGGGTTTGGTTTTACCCCCATATTTCCTAATGGGACAGGCTGCTTCTAATGCGTTATTCAGGAGGTTACTGAGATTTGTCACTTGATGTTCGAGATCTTCAGCATTCCAAGGGTGGGTGGGAACATCCTCAGGGAGGATCTTTCCACTACTTGTCTGTATATGACCCAGTCTGTGTTCCGGACATTCCTGTAACCAGGGGCCTTCTTCACAGTTGAGCACATATTGATATTAAAAAGGATGACTCTGTGGTCAGAAAAAGAGTGTTCACTGGATACTCTCCAGTTTTCCACACGGTTGAGCAGATCTGGGGAAACAAGAGTAATATCCAAGACTTCTTGTCTTACCCTTGTGATGAACGTGGGTTCATTTCCCCTATTGCATAGCAAGAGATTGTGTTGAAGTAATAAATCAAAAAGCAACTCACCTCTTATGTTTGTATCAGAGCTGCCCCAAACGGTGTTGTGAACATTCGCATCACATCCAACGATGAGGCTGGCTCCACGACTAGCCGCTTCTTTGGCGGCAACAAAGAGACTGGAGCTGTCCAAATTTCCCTCATATGGTAGGTAAACAGATCCAATCCACGTAGGCCTACCGCCTTTCCTGTTGTCCAAGCAGGCCAGTACGTTATCAGCATTGCTAAATTTAGACAACATAAAAGCGTTAAGGTCATTTTTAACAATTAAACAGGTTCTTGGCTTACCTCCCCCATTTCTGGGATACAGCAACCTGTATTTAGGAGTCCTGATTCCGCATACAAGGCCCCGGACGATCCAAGGCTCTTGTACCAGGACGACATCTATATCGGCCTTAGAAAGGCGTAAGCATAGGCTGGCGGATGCAGCCTTGCTGAGAAGGAGATTAATCTGCGCTACTCTCAAAATCGTGGTTGGGAGTAGTGGGATCAGTCTCGATCACCGTAATATCAGCCTCGTCTTCTTCCGGTGTGAGAGTAATATCATCATCTCCCACCGAAAGAAGTTGGGCAAAGTCACCCAGTTCATCCTCCGTCCTTGACGGCGAAGGAACTGAGAAGTTAGAATCCTCAGAGGATAAGAAGAGAGGGTCGTTTGAACAGTATCCTCAGGCACCTTAGGATCAGCTACGGTTCCTGTGTCATCCGCAATACTAGGTACATTGGGTTCAGCTATTTGCGTACCTGTGTCACCCGCAGTGCCAGGCACGTTGGAATCAGAAACATCCGTACCTGTGCGCAGTGCCTGAGGGCTCACCATCTGGAGCCACAGGTGGAGCAGTTCCACTCTGGGGCAAAGAATCTTTTTTGTAAAGCCTCAGGGTGATTGAAGAAAACCCATAGCTTATGACGCCTTCAGATTTCGTCAAAGGTCCCAGCGACTCCTCGCTAATTACTAATGTAACCGCTCGGCCGTCGCCTTTAGGGTCCTCCAGTTTCGTAATCCTCCACGAAGACGTCTGTAGCTGTGGGTTACTCCACCGAATGATATCCAGAATAGCCTGAGGCTCGGCTGGTTCTGCTGGGATCCAGGAACGCGCTCTTGGCCGATTCGGGATTTCCTCCCTCCTAACAACCTTGAGTTTGGCGCCTGGCCATGCTTCCCCAATTCTGGATATTGCTATTCTATAGAGCTCGACAGATCTCTGATCGGCACAAGCGATGAGCTTCACGCGGCCCTGAAACCATCCGCTATCGCGACAGTGAGGAGCAGTGCCAGGATGCTCCTGAAGTATTGGGAGGAAAATCGTCGCGAGCCTGACCTCAAGTTTCCTCCATTTATCAGGCAGAATGGTGCCATCTGGATCGTTTTCGTCGATGACGGCGATAACGATCTGACCTTCCAGCACTTGGCTGTAGGTTTTAGTAGTAGCAGGAAGTATGGAAGTGTTCCTGCTACGTTTAGCCTCAGGGTGATTAGGTTCCTCTAGGGACCTCTGACGCTTTGGGGCTGGGTTGCCAGTTTGCGAAGTTTGCTCGCCGGCGACCGGCGTCGTCCACCTTATCGAAGCTTGCTGCTTCTCGGTGAGTCCACCCTCCGCAACTCCCTTGTATCGGGCAAGGATTCTCTGGGCGTTGCGTAGCTCTTGGTAGTACACCCTTGATGGAGCAACTTTAGAGGCAGGCATTTTAGTTTTTTTAGCCTCCTTAGAGGCACCAGGAGACTGCACGAGTGCAGTTGAAGGGCCTGCTTCTGTTGAAGCAGTTGGCTTGGAGGGAATGGGGAGCTCCGGATAATCTAAAGCTCCTTTTTCCCATTTACTCACCTTACTGCCCTTGCAGGCAGTTGGTTTAGTTTTGGGAGCCCCCGAACTGAAGGCGATTGTTTTTTTCGGGTTTTTATTTTCCATAAAAGTCCCACGAGTAGTGCGGAAAAAGGGGTCCATCCTGCCAGAGCCGCTTACCAGGATAAGGCACTTGTACTCTCCGACCTTGCCCGGGCATCGGAGGGAACCGTTCGCGACCAACACTCTTTAACCACTGGCTGGCCATGCAGCCATCGGCACGGTAAACACCTTAGCTTAGAAGTGGGGAAATAGGAAGGGGGAAGGAAAAGGAGAGAGAGAAAAGGTGAGGGTAAGTGGATGTATCTAGCTTAGTCTGGCCTCTTCGCAATTAGCCTGTTCGGCATGGGTGTCCCTACCGGTGGCTTGCTGGTTACCAGCTGGTTACCAGCTAGCCACCGCCGACATAGCCTAACGCTACTACGAGACTCGCAAGCCCCACCACCGCGGCAAGGTGTAGGTACGAGGTGAGGGAACAACTCTAGCCACAATGAACTAATTGTTGAATAAGAACATGAGAGGTGTTTATGAAAGAAATGCTTTCATAAATAAGAAATTGGGAAAGGCCCGGAATAAGAACGCTTGAATGGCATGAAAACTTTTAGGCCTGCAGCGAATCCCCAAAAAGTGCTCTAGAAATGAAAAAAGTGATGGAAATGAGATAACCGGTTGAGACTAATTGCAATCGATAGAGGAAAAATGCATCTACAGTTGATTTTGACCGAAGTTTGAACATGGCCAACATATAAAAAAATCCTGAAAATGCCTTTTTTTCGTAAGTGCGGTTTGAACGAAATTTTCACTTTATCTCGCTATATCTCAGTTGATATTGCAGATATCAATTTCAAATTTTAACGTAGTCTAGTTTGACTAATTCCCTAAATATAAAACTTTAACCGAACTGGTTACATCATTTAAATACAAAATGGCGAATGTTTAAAAAATTTCCAACAGATTCGTGAGATTTTTTTTTTCTAATCAAAAATTTGTGTTATAGATTTTTGAAATTCGTTTTTTGGCTAAACCACATGGTAGCCAAATACTTAAGGCAGTTTTCTGTAAATTTTCAAATCAAAGTATCTCCCCGTTCAAAAGTTACATTAACATTTGTTGACACTCGACTTCGTCCGCAACAAACCTTCAGATTTAAAATATTTCCTGCTAGTTAATTTTTTGTTAGAAAGTTACATATAAGTGTTTGATTATCATCATAAAATTTTATCCGATTAATACCGGAGACAGACTTGTGGTATAGCAATTGAGATCGGGATATTGCAATATTGCCATATTGCAATATAAAAATGTGAAGACACACTTGCATTAGTATACTGAGTTATTTGGTTGTCATTTATCTGTCAGATTTGCAAGTCGAAAAAAATTATTGTGCTGCAGTTAAATTGAAGTTAAATATGATTAGAAATATTGTGAAATTATTATTAATTTATATTAAAAATAAAAGTGAAATAGAAAATTTAGAATTAAAATCCTGTTCGAAATTATCATTTTGGGTTATGCCCAGACTATTCTTCGGTTTAAATCTAGGGTATACTGAGCTATACCACGAAGTTTTTCTCAATTGGGATATTGAGTTTCAATGTTGAGTATACTGAGTGTATACCGAGATTTTTTCTCAGTATATAGAGACACACCTGAAGTATATTGCAATATTGCTCATATTGTAATTACTATACCACAAGTGTGTCTCTAGTATAAGGTTTGATTATATTTCCCTATTGGGTAATTCATTTTTTAAATTCATTCTATTTATTTCTATACAGATCTCAAAATGTCTATTAATGACAAAGAAGTGAAGCGTTTTTTTTGTGATATCTTTTTAAACGAGCACGAACTTGCTGCACAAGTAAACAAAAAAGGAATCGATGGTCTTCTTGAGTCTGCTAACCAAAATAATAATGGTATTTCAAGAAAGTTATTTGCTGGCCGTGATAGCAACTCTTTGAATCAAACCAAGCTTCATAATGATTGTAGAAGTATATACTCGTGCAATAAAAAGGCGCGGACTCGGAAAAGTTCAGAATTTGATACTGATGGTAACTCACAGAAACGTATACAAAGCACGGGATCTTTTGACTGGGAGAGTTTGTGTTTTATATGTAATCATGGTAATAACTTTTCAGCAGTAACATCGAGGCCCCTCACCGATGTATCTACACCTTGACGTGGTGGTGAGGCTTGTGTGGTCCCGTTAGGACGCCCTGACTAAGATAGATACTTAAAAGCAATGGATACAACAATGGAAATTTGTACCCCAGGTGGTAAACCTGCAAGCCAGGGAAATCCACCCTCTACGGAGGTCGGCCTCATGGATTCTGGGGGAGGCCATCTATTGCTTACGAGGAACAGGGAAGTGGACGACTCGCATGTCAACGCAGTCACGCAGGAAAGCGTAGAAGCGGCGGCGAGCGAGCTAGTGAAGCTGAACCTGGAGGTATGCTCAGAGAAGGTGGACAATGCGATGCAGCAATGTGTCAAGAGGTCAGCCGGCTCTGGACCTACGTTAGCGCAGGAATCCGACTCGGAAGTGAGGCTGCGAAAGCAGCTGAAGCAGAAGAGGAAGAGGGAGCGCAGAAGACAGAAGAAGGCAACTTCCTCTGTTGGGGGATCGTCCGAGTCTACTCCGGAGGAGGTGGGACCCACGAAGAGGTTTAGGGTGAAAGTCTCTGCACCTCAGCCGTGGGTTCTACTGTCGAAGGGGAGGATAAGGCCAGGGAAAGGAAGGGTGGACAACCTCAACCTGTAAAACAGGGAGGAGTCAACCCTTCTGTCTCGAGGGTCGTGCGTGCGGAGCCTGTGGCGGAGAATACCTACGCAGGCATAGCAGGCTGTGACCTCCGTTTGGGTGTGACCGACGATGGAAGGGAGGAGGGTCTGGGCACGAAGCAGGTAACCGTTTTTAAAGCGGCCCTGCTCAAGGCACTGGACTCTCTGCCTGACAACGCTGGCGACATCGGTATTACCGAGGTAGACTTGGAGGACGGGGTCATTGCACTCAGGTGCGTGAACCAAAAATCCAAGGCCTGGCTGTACGAAGCTGTCGGAAAGATGACTGACCTATGGGAAGGAGTCAATCTGAAAGTGGAGCGCCTTCACATCCTTAAGGATGTGAGGAGGATGATCATCCGAGTTCCCGGTTCGCCGGAGAGCAAGGAAACCATCCTAGCCAGATTACGTCGTCAAAATGCCTGTGTGACGGACACTTCTAAGTGGAGGGTCAGTCGCATAGGCAGATATGGTGACGCGAAAAACGGCGGTACCATTCTCACCGTATGGTGTCCGAAGGAGGAGGCGGTCAGGCGTGCAGGGGGGAAACTCAACTGCGGGCTGGACCTTGCCTACGTGCGATTCCAGAAGGACAAGCCGGAGGAAATGGTAGAGCCGGCCGGAAAGGCAGCTGAACAAGGGGACCAGTGAAATGGAATCCTCGTCAGCTGGGCGGGAGGTGGGCCAGTTCCGGCAATTAAAGGTTTGCCAGTTGAATCTACACCATTGCAGAGCAGCATCAGCAATGATGACGCGAGGCTTTGGTGAGATGAAGCTGGATATTGCTCTCATACAGGAACCCTGGATCTACAAGGGTAGGATTAGGGGACTATCTGGGAGCTTTGACACTCTGTACGTTCCCAATGCGAATGAAAGAGTGAGGACGTGTGTGCTGGTGAAACACGGAGTGCAGGCGGTTTTACTGCCGCACTTGTGCACACCAGATCTCACAGCAGTACGCGTAGGTACTGGAAGTGGGGCTTTCATTCTAGCCTCAGCCTACCTTCCGTACGATTCGCCAGATCCTCCGCCCACCAGGGAGTTGGAAATTCTGGTTATTACCTGTGGCGAAAAAGGCACAGGGTTAATAGTTGGTTGCGACGCAAATGCACACAACACGGTGTGGGGAAGCACCAACGACAACCATAGAGGAGAGGCTTTGCTCGAATTTGTGGAATGCAACAATCTAGTTATTGCAAATAGAGGGGTAGAACCAACCTTCGTCGATGCTAGACGAAGGGAAGTCATAGATATAACTCTATGCAGCAACCGGATGTTGACAAGATTGACCAACTGGGAGGTGATGGATCGGACGACTATGTCAGATCACAGAGCCATTTCATTTGAGATAGAGTACGGAACCCCGGGCAGGGGAGACGGAATTAGAACAACGAGAATTCCCCGCAACACGGACACGTCTAGATATACTGAAATGTTGCGCAGGAATCTCGGGGAGCGCGTGCCAAGGGCACCGAAAACCACAAGAGAAGCAGAGTCTCAGTTGCATGTCCTGCAGACAGCGATAGAGAACGCTTTTCGAGTGGCGTGTCCTCTTACGTCAGTGGATGACCATGATCCCACACCCTGGTGGTGTAGGGAGCTGGAGAAACTGAAGAAAGAGGTCAGAAGGGCTTTCAACCAAGCCATGAGGTGCAATGACCCGGTTGCCTGGGAGAATTACAAAGCCAAGAAAAGAGAAATGAAACAAACTCTGCGACGACGGAAAAGGGAGTCGTGGAGGGATTTCTGCTCGAGCATGGAGAGCATATCTGAGGCCAGCAGACTTCAGAAAATGATCTCCAGGGACCCGGTCTCCAAAGTCGGACTCGTTCGTGACCCGTCGGGGAGGATGACGGAGACGCTGGAGGAAACCAACAAGATCCTGATGGAAGTTCACTTTCCTGGCAGCTATATCTCGGGTAAATCTTGGACTATTCGTAACAGAATGGCTACAAGGATGAACCGAGAGGAGGCTAACGGGGTGGTGACGGAGGAAGGGGTGAGACGTGCAATAGACACATTCTCTCCCTTCAAGACATCGGGGCGTGACGGAATATTCCCTGCGCTGCTTCAATGGGGCAAAGATATCATTGCACCCAGGCTTAGGGGAATATTCGTTACCTGTCTAGCAACAGGATACATTCCGGCGGTGTGGAGGGAAACCAAAGTGGTATTTCTCCCTAAGCCAGGCAAGAAGGACTACACCGAGGCGAAGTCCTCCAGGCCAGTCAGCCTAACATCCTTTCTGTTGAAAACAATGGAAAGAGTGGTGGCAGACCACCTGGAGAGTACTATGCTAAGGAGGCACCCTTTAAGTAGAAGCCAGCACGCTTACCAGGCTGGCAGATCTACAGAAACGGCACTTCACCAACTGGTGCGAGTAGCCGAGGGGGAACTATATACCGGAGGCATAGCGATGGCCGTTATTATGGACATCGAAGGCGCCTTCGACACGATACAGTTCAACAAACTCAAAGACGCTCTGGCGAGGCGCGAGGTCAGCCCCATGATTGTAAGGTGGGTGGACAGCATGCTGAAAAACAGAGCGGTAAGGATTCAGACAGGAGACTCGCGGCTTCGAGGGAGGGTCAGCAAGGGATGCCGACAGGGCGGGGTCCTATCGCCCCTC